>OX246737.1:123255460-123643226 GCA_945910005.1 Isoperla grammatica
TTTTTAAGAGAATGATGAAATCATAATGCTAATGTTAGCTATTCATTAAAATACATTTAAGACTTAGAAATTACGAACATACATTATAGGAAAATACAATTTCAATTTCAATTACAGATTCTTAACTACATTAACTCATATTGATAATGCTATGATAAATCATTCATTCATCACATTCATTCGTACATTCATTCAATGGGTAGGAACATTAAGTAAATATTGTGTAACTCCATTTATATTGCAAGTCATCACAAATACGTATGGCTATACATAGAAGATAAACGTAGAAATACCTGCACATAAGAACAATATAAAAACAAATAAAGAAAATTAATTGTCGTTATTTTTCGAAACATATAATGAATACATTTTACTCTTAAACACGCTGTAATTGTTCTGCAATGTATCCCTGATCTCCACCGGTATAGCATTCCACATTCTGATAGCATGTATTGTAACTGAATTGTCAAGGAGCTTAGTTCGATGTACAGGGAATGCAAGTTGGGAACCTCCTCTCGATCTGGTGTTGAAACTATGATTGGAGTGTAGATATTGGAAGTTTGGGGTGAGATATGAGGGGGCTGATGATGATAATATTTTATGAACGAGGCAGACGGAATGAAGATTTCGACGGTCACTTAATCGAAGCCAGTTTAGTTGTTGAAATCCAGGGCTAATGTGATCGGATTTCTTTATGCCCAATATAAAACGTACACAGGAATTTTGTGCCCGTTGTAAGCGAATGGAAAGGTCTTCGGTCAAGTCGTTGTATACTATGTCGCAGTAGTCGAAGTGTGGTATAATAAGGCTTTGTACAAGTAGTGTTTTGAGCTTTGTCGGAAGAAAGTTTTTAAGTCGGTTTAAGGAATGTAGAGCAGCATACGTTTTTTGGCATATGCGCTTTATTTGTTCGGTCCATGAAAGGTCATTAGTCATGAAAAGTCCCAAATTTTGAACACCATTTTGAAATTGTATGTTCTGACCGTTAAGAATAAGTTTGTGAATGTTTGCGTGATCTAATTTGACGAGAAGTTTGTGGTATCCGAAAATAATTGCTTGGGATTTAGTGGGGTTAATAACTAAACAATTTTTAATTGCCCACTTGGAAAGTGATTTTAGATCTTGGTTTATCATTTCAATTGCCTGATTAATTAATAAAGGAGAAGCATGAAGGTATATTTGAAGGTCGTCGGCATAGAGGTGATGGTGACAGTAAGTTAAGGCGGTAGATATATCATTAATGTAAATTGAGAACAATAGGGGACCAAGTATGCTGCCTTGGGGCACCCCAGCATTTAGTGGAATCCAATTTGATTGCTCGTCGCCCGATATCACACATTGCTCTCTGCCTCGTAAGTAAGAAGTCATCCATTTGAGGGTCGAGGTAGAAAAATGTATAGCTTGAAGTTTACTTATAAGAATATCAATGTCAACCGAGTCAAATGCTTTACTAAAGTCAAGTAGTGTCAAAATTGTCAGTTGTCTATTGTCCATATTTGTTCGTATGTCGTCGGTTACCTTAGAAAGAGCGGTGCAAGTGCTATGGCAAGACCTGAAGCCTGACTGATATTTGTCTAATATGTCATTTTTCTTAAGAAAGTCAGAGATCTGTGAGTGAACGATGAACTCAAGGGCTTTTGAAAGTGCGGGTAAGATGCTAATTGGTCTAAAGTCACTGGCCGAGTCGGGGCTTACTTTTTTTGGAAGTGGGCGTACTAGCGCTCGCTTCCATATCGTTGGGAAAGATTCGCTTGTTAAAGAAAAATTAAAGATATATGTAAGTGGCTCAATTAAAATAGGTGAAAGACTAAGCATATGATGAATTAGTTTAATTGAAATAATATCTACTCCTTGAGCGTTAGATTTGATTCGCTTTATTGCATGCAGAGCTATTTTTGGTGTCACATGTGAGAAATAAAATTTGTCATGAGATGGTTTTTTATTTTGGTTGTTTTTTATATTCTCCTTTTTCGAAGTTATATCAGTAACTTGTGAACAAGTGGTAAAATGTGAATTTAGGTTATCAAGGGGTATTTCGATGGGAATTTCCTCCTCCTTCTGTTTACCGATGCCCATGTGGGACAGGTTTTGCCACATTTTTTTAATTGATGTTTTGGGGCCAAGTAAGTTGTATGCATGTCGTCTTTTTTCTGTCCTTATTGTCTGGTTAGTTATGTTTCTCAGTTGTCGGTACGCGTCTTTGTTTTCGGGAGTCGAATTTGTTCTGTATTTGTTAAAAGCTGCGTCCCTCCTAGCCATTAAAGTCTTTATTTCAGTCGTAAGCCAGGGGGATGGGGGTTTAGTGACTCGAACGGTTCTCAGAGGGGCGTGTTTATCATACAATTGTAATACTAGAGAGTTAAATGCGAGTAATTTTTCGTCGAGTGTAGGAAGGTTTAATACATTTTCCCAAGGTAGGGACACTGAATCTACTTTAAATTGATTTGAATCTATGTATTTTAGGCTTCGCTGTGAAATAAATTTAGGTTTATACTTGGGTACCCGAAGTGAATACTGAAGGTAAATAAGATCATGTGCGGAAATGCTTGGGACGGGCAACTGGCCATAGTTAACTACTCTGTCACTGTTAGCTGTCATCATTAGGTCAATCCAAGTATGTGATGTCGAGGTGTGATGCGTTGCGTCAAGAGGGAGAACAGTTAGGTTGCAAGATTCGAAGATTGTGAGTAATTGTCTTGTGTCGGTGTGATTTAATTGTTGTAAATTGGTGTTAAAGTCTCCCATTACAATAACATGTTCGTAATGAGGGATAAATTTAAGGAGGGACGATTCGAAATCTGTTAAAAATCCAATTTTAGGGGGGCGATAAACAACTGCGAGGAGAATACATTGGTTGATAATTTTAATTTCAAAAATAACAAATTCTGGCCTAGAGGAGTATTCGCTAGAAGATTTAGATAACACTTTGCTTTTTATGTCATCGCGAATGTACGCACACACTCCGCCTCCGCGCCGCTTGGTGCGGTCATTTCTTACAAGGCGATACCCTGGTAATTGCACGAGACTTGAGTTTAATGAAGGTTTGAGCCAGGACTCGCTTATTAATATTACGTGCACTTTGTTGTCATCAGTAAGGGTTTGTAGGTCAAGGCAGTGGGCCATGAGGGAAGATGCATTTAGGTGAATAACCTGGAGAGACCTTGGGTGGCCGGCCAGCCGTTGCTTTAGAATGCTACCAGTCAATGGTGGGTTGGTCGGAGGGGGAGGGGGAGGGGGTGACGGACTTCCGTTGACAGCATCTGGTAGTGTGAGAAGTATGTCAGTGAATGGGCAGAGGGTTGAAATTGAATTTCTAGGAATGTTCAGGTTTGCCAACTTATTTTTGTTTTTAGACATTTTGGTAAATCTTTAAGAATAGTTAAATGTTGATGCGTAATAATTGTTATAGCGTGCTTAGAGCAGAGTATTTCTGTTAGTATGACCCCTAGTATAAACATGCATTGGGAAAACTTACCGATATAAACGAAGTTACATTCTTCATTCTTGATTACCCTTTCACACATACACACACACATACCGAGAATTACACGTAAAAACACTATTTGAATACTTGATATAACTAAAAATAGACGTAGAGTTTGAATATAAACAAAGTTCATTTCACTGTTTCCTCTCAATGAACTGTCTCGTGGGGTTTATTGACGCGTGACACCGCCGTATCTTTGGAGTCCCTGAAGGTCGCGCTCACGGGTGATGGTCATCCGCGTGTTATCGGGACACAGGACAACTATGCGGCCGTCCTGCGTCCAGACATTGTGGTTCCCGGCTATGTCCTTCGCGTCGCGGAAAAGCTTGGTCCTCGCCTGTGTAAGGGATTCGGTAACAAGAAAACCAGTATTTTTCAGGGCTTTCTTGTTCCCCCAGATGTTGGCTCTTACTACGTAGCGGGTTAGTTTGACGATGATCGGCCTGGGACGCCCGGCCGCCACCACCTCCGCCGCGTTACGCCTCGCAGGGCCCAGGCGGTGGCAGCGGTCCAGGTCCTCGTACCGAAGAGGGACATTCAACGTTGTGTTGACAAACGCAAGGACGGTGTCAACTATGTCCTCGCGGGGCTTCTCCGGGACGCCGTGGAGCAAGAGGCAGTTCCGCCGGCTGTATTGCTCAGCGGCGTCGATCCTCTCCCCCTGATCGGTGACCTGGTCCTGGATGCGGCCGATGTCCTTCCTCACGTCGTCCAGGCTCTTCACGAGGCCTTGTCTCACGACGTCGATTTGGGCCTCTAACCGCGTTTGCATATCGCGGACGGCGGCCAAGACATCAGTCTGCTGGGTTTCGTCGGCTGGATTTGTTGGTGGCTTTGCAAAGCGTTCTTCAAGCTGGAAAAGCTGCGCTTGCACTGCCTGTTTAAGAACTTTAAGCTCAGCGTGCAACGATTCCTCGAGACCATTGCAAAGAGCTGCGACCTCTTTAACGCTTTTGGGGTCTTTTTTTGTTTGGGGGTTGGTGGTAACTGTGAGAGACATCGCAGAGCAGGTTGACTTTCGCACTGTTCGGCTAACGAGAAGAATACGAAATTAAAAATTGCTCGAAATATGCGTTACGGAGAAGGAAAATATGTTGAAACACGACGGTGAAGAAGTTAAAGCTTACGGCCAGATGATGATAGTATTGTAATAGAATTATTGATTGTTAATTGCCGATATTTTAAGGTTACCCCGGAGACACACGAAACTACTCACTAAGAGAGAGAGAGAGAGAGAGAGAGAGAGAGAGAGAGAGAGAGAGAGAGAGAGAGAGAGAGAGAGGTACTTATACTCGCGTAGAGCATCAGTTTAGTTCTTTACACCCTTAACGTTTCTTTCGCCGCCGAAAACAACGCCCCTTTAAATTTCTTTTCGGCCAAGTTCACGCTTCTTTTTAACGCCCAGTGTTGACTGATTTTATCATGCGGGACACCGACGGTCTCTCGTTTAATGGCTTATGTGACCTGCAGGTCCTCTTAGCCTCGTAGCAGCAATTACACCGCTGAGACGTCGTCTCAACCGACAACAATAAATTGAAACGACGCCGACGTCGAGGTAAATGGAAAACTTAGGAAAACTTCTATCTACGTAGTTCTTGTTCCGAGCGAGCGGAATTGCAAACGTTCATTTTGTTTGTAACATTGTTTGCGAATTATTTTTAAATTTTTCGATTAAAATGTCGTTTACACGCGCCGACAAAACAGAACGGTTCAGTACTAATTTAAAACTGTTTACATTTCGATATTGTGTATTGATGTTCAAGATAGCCATGTCTGCATGGTATGATTTTAACATAACATTTAGTCTTGCGGTATAAAACATTGCCTAGGTGGGTGTAACAAAGACTTTTTAGACCATGCTGGGACTTTTTACTTTGTAAACTTCATACCATTTTTAAAAAAATAATTCTATTTGGTTGGGTTATTTAGCAAGTCATAACACATAGTCACTATTTATGTATGATTGTGGGGCAACATGTTTTTATATTCATGCACAGATACTGTTAAATTATTGTTTTTATCAAATTTGAATAGTTAATTCCACTAAACTTTTTCAATAAAACGTTTACCAGCTAATACGCTACCGTGCACCATACACGATGTGCATTGCCACTACTATAAGCCCCAATACATTGTCAATGTAGCCAATGTTAGCGATATATTACAAAGGGTTAAATATACAATAAAATATACCAAATATATATTAACAATATCAGGAGATATTAATACGATCAAGAACGATTTAACTTGTTATACCTCGAAAAAAAAAACAAGTCAGAGTGGTCAGTATAGGCGGAATCAAACCGTCGACCTTTCGAATTAGAGTCACACATGTTACCGCTGATCCCCTTTGAATAGGTAGGCTACAGACCAACATAGGAAACTGGGGATAGTTCCGTGTCGTCATCTACGTCGCAGAAATGTAGGCGGGCGTGTTCTCATGAACTATGTGGGTGGTGCCCATGTCAACATTTTACTACCCAGGGACAGGTTGTTCAGATAACTCAACATTACATTCACGAAGAGTTGGTCGATGTCTTGTTTATTACCTATACTGAGCTGAACACTTTATTGTAGATTCGTTCAGCATTAGCACTGGTACTGTGGTTTGCGTTGGCGTTATAGCCAACCTTTCAGTTACTATCACAGATTATTATGTTTAACCGTTAATTACTGTACCTATCAACTCGATAGCAGTATTTAACTTTGTCTTATCTTAATACTAGACACAGTAGTAGACTTACATGAGGACTGAGTTACTACTAGATTCGCTGTGGATGTATTTAATGACAGTCGCTTCTACGGACTTTATAGATTTGTACAGCTTTAGCACTGGTACTGTTGTTTTGCGTCGACATTATAGCCAAGCTTTCACGCTATAATAACACATTATTATATTTGTATTCTACATTTGTATTCCGAAACTATTTATTCGATATAATTATTTAACCTTGTCTTATCTTAATACTAGACACGGTAAAGTCGTCGTACAACACCTTCGGTAATGCTTTCTCATCAATCAATGACGTGTTTACGGTCTCGGGCAACCCGAGCAGGTATTTGAATTAGCCACGGCCGCTGGTTGGCTGCCGCTCACCCACCCGTGACGGAAGCATTACCGAAGTGGTTGTACGACGAAGACTTACACGAGGACTGAGTTACTATACTAGATTCGCTGTGGGTGTGTATAATGCCTCACACGCTTCCACGGGACTGAGAACAATGAGCACCAATGAACGGCTACAGAGAAAGCACTAGCCAAGTGACGTCACAACAACCATACTAAGAGACAAAATTTGAGTTTACTCACCACTATCAATTGAAGAAAAATATTCTTACCACGTAATATTATTATGCTTACAAGTAAAATTCCTGATAATGTTTAAGAAAATTATTGTGCGTGTCTTTGTAAAGCGTAAAAAAAAACAGTGTACGACAACAAGAATTTCTTTTTTCTTTTCAGCAGTAATTTTTGAAAACAGTTTTAACTTATGATGATTTTAACTTATGATATGAATTGGAAACGTAACAACATTTATTTTTGCCCTCATTATGTCTGCCACTGCACTAGATGAATACACCGTACTTAACTTATATTCGTAAACAAATGTAATCACATATTTTGTTTTTCAGAATAAATTGATGATACATGAAGGTGTACAAAATTAATCTCAAAATTTTTAATTTTGCACACTTTTTAGAAAACGTTGTCAATTCAACTCGTGAACTTTATTTCCAGCAATAAGGTTCCTGCTTTCAATTCCCAGCCGATTTTGGTTTTCTCTTTTTATACAATGAATGATACCATGAAGAGATGTCCCATCCAAACATTGAACAATATTTTGTTTCTAATGAGTCTATCTTTCGTTTGGCCATGTTTCATGAATATTTGATAAATCAGTTCGTGGTCAATACACCCATATTAAATTAGCGCCCCAGCTGACCATGGTGCAAGCGATATTATTAAAGTTATATTGAAGGTGACAGCGGTCACTTAACTGTCTACAGTATTTGGTTGCAGTAACCAATATCGGTTGCGATGGTTGCGGCCACAGGTGGTTGAAGGAGGGTCGACAGTGCGGTTGTCTGGACCGAACAAGTGGTGTCGTATTATGCGTATCTATATCACCCTGCCATGAGATATCTCAGACGCAACACTGCTTCAGTGTGGTCATGCTAATTACCCATTGCTGTCCACCACCAAACTGTGTAGACCAAACAGTCAAATAAACGAGATGTCATTAGACCAAGTGTCTACGCACCACTATGCAGTGTACTTGCATTACAATGTTAATTAATGATAGCCTTAGACTAAGGCGAAGGATAAAAGACCCATCTGTCATTCAGCTAAGCAAATTTATTTGACTTATAGCAAGTTTATTATGAAGGGCATAGTAACTCAAGGTTCCTACTACAGGTTTATGCCAGCCGTGCATGTTGAATTGCAGAAAACATTACCATCAAATAACAATAACAGAATGACTCTTGATTTTTAAGATTAAGTTTCGATTCGTACCGTCTTAAAGTGGTTAAGTCCGAATATCACGTAACACTTAAGCGGCTTAGTCTCATTTTAAGTCTTAATCCGTTCAAGATAACCTGGCCATAAAGCAACACCACTGAACCGATTTAACCCTTAAAACGTATCAGATAAGCCTGTTTAACGTGTGCGATATAGGCTCCGTAGTGATTGATGGTTATTGGTGTAACTCTAAAGGAGAGCGTTTCTACACGGGGGATATTTCACTTGAGCCAGACGGGCAGGCAGCTTGTTCATTGCTACAAACCTTACGGCTTTGTGAGCGGATTTTGAATTCCGTGCGCACACACGATGCTACATTTTGCCCATGTTATACTAGCCCCAATATAACAAATCTGATACCGAGCTCAGATCTTTATCTACTGCCCCTTGCATGTAGCTGTTTCTACGAATATTTACTGTTACCTATTGGCGTTCTTTCATACAATCGTAAAGAAAGGCTTCCGCTTAGGCTCGGTATTATGAGCTTCAGATACATACTCAACTCTGCATTCCGCCAAACTGGCGGAATGCACGAGTTAAGTATGTGTTGTTATTTGTTTATGGTTGCTATGGAGTTTGTTCTTATGGAAAATAGTATAAAATAAAACAATTCCATAGCAACAAATCCTGTTCTTAACTTGACAAAACAATTCCATAGCAACAAATCCTGTACTTAACTTGACACTTGACTCTGCATGTTTCACCATGGCCACCGTGTTTCCCACAGGTGGTTGTCATTGTGAAAACAACTTACTAGCCAACTAAATATTTTTCCAAAATTCATAATACCGGGGCTACCAAGTGCTCGTCTCGTCATAGCCACGCCTGCTGTGTTAGGTATTTCAAGGTATTCAACCCAAGGTCGTACGTAAATGATCCCTATATATAATCGACCTGTTTCGAGTATGTGGTAGAAACTAGAGAAGTAAAAAATATTAGTATTATTAGAAGAAGATATTATTAGAAAGAATTGCCCCAATTCTTTCTTTCCAAATACACATTTCAAACAGTTATACAAAACGAATTAGGGTACTAAAGTTGTCGAACTTTTTTTTACTAAGATATTTTAGTAAACGGCAAGCTGGTGTCCTTTGAATTGTGTGCATTTCCTAGAATAGTTCTGTACTTTCGTTTCCATATGCATAGTGAACAATCCATATCTAATCATACACTATACCCATACCCACTACCATACCCATCTGGGTATACGTGGACACAGCTGCACGGACGAACACAAATTAGAATTGCAAAAACGTTCAAATTCATCGTGTTTGAAGTGAACAATTACACCTTCTGGCCCCGCTGAAAGCTACGTGATACGTTCGATGCTAGACTGCGTTGCTAGATAGTTATATTTCGTTCAGATATTAGTTGTGGGTGAAGGAAGGGAGAAGACGTGTTTGCTAACCGAGCCGTATTGCAGCCACACGAATGAGTTACGACGCGTTGAAACAGCATAACAACTGCCATCAAACTATTATTATTATTATTATTATTATTATATTTATTATTATTATTATTATTATTATTATTATTATTATTATTATTATTATTATTATTATTATTATTATTATTATTATTATTATTATTATTATTATTATTTTTACTATTATTATTATTAGTATTATTATTATTATTATTATTATTATTATTAGGCCTTTATTTGCAACAGAATACAAATTCCACTAGTGCAAATTCAATATAGACATAAACAAACAAAGAAACATACAATTAACTATACATACTAACATCATAATATACGAACAAAGCAACAGTGAAAATGATTTAAAGAGAGGTACCTACAGTAGATTGTTAAAAAGGTCTAAAAAGATATGGTGTATAAAGTTTAGATAGAAGATATAATCTATCTAAACTCTCAATTGTTACATTGTTGCAATGAATAGAACAAAATATATTGGAATAACACCAATGAATAAACGATTATATTCACTCTAGTAGGGAGAAAATGGCGGTTCTGGCACAGGACATGACCTTTGACCTTGACCCCGCCGCTGCCTGCCGTGAGGCGCTTGATTAGCCACCGTGTGACCTTGAACAAGTGCAATCCAAGTTGGCTCCGCCCACCGCTCACTGGTTGGAGACGCGTTCGAGTTAATCTAACAGCTGAGTAGAGTATTTAGAAAAAAATGACTCATCCACAACAATCACAAGGCATTGTTGATGACACAGGTTCGTCACCTACCTACTGCAATCATTGTATATAGTTCAAACTTACTATGCATAGATCTCCGCAGTAAACAAATGAATATTCTAAGTATTTAATGAAATATAAAAAGTTTTAAAATATAGAAAAAATCAATAATAATTAGGGGTTAGATTATCATCGAAGTTGAGATGAGGTTAAGGGTACGATTAAAAAGAAATAAGATTATCAAAGAGTTCAATGTACTACTTTATTTATATCACCAACGTGCTACGCCATATCGAAAAGATTAGAAGTGCTATTTGCTACCATTTAAATGTTCGTATATGATCAACTTCTTTTCATCGCGGAGAGCTTAGCGAAAGCAAAAGAGAGAGAGAGAGAGAGAGAGAGAGAGAGAGAGAGAGAGAGAGAGAGATTGTGTTCCACCCACAGCTCTGCCGAGGGATCGTGAACCCTACCTTCTTAATATTCTCAAGAGAGCTATATTAGACTACAAGACTAGTGTTTGCATGTTCGTGTGATTGTGTATATTCCATAAAACGCATTTTTTTAAATAACCCAATCACTTTTCATTCTTTACTATTTTAAATACCCTGTATAAACTAACAGTATGTCAGTGACAATATATTACCAATGTTATTTCATGTAAACCACTCGAACCGAGGATATTACGCATCCCGTTGTTCTTTGATTTACACATTAAAATGTACATTTTTTTGCATGTATACAAATCAACAAAAAAAGACTCACCTAGTAATATATTTCAAATTTTTTAAAATTTTATAACAATGAAAGTTCTTAGTTGTTAATACCATGATCAAACTAATTGTCTTTTAAGTATAAATAGTGACACCATTAGAGTTGCTATGTTGCTTATCATCATGTGGTATGCTTGCGTCTAGAGATACGTTTTTTTTTTGTGATATCGATTTTAGATACTGAATAGGTGAACTGAAATCAGTGAAAGTTTTGAAAACACTGCAAAATGCTAATTTTATAATATATAATCTCACACACCTGTTTCCAAAATCGAGCCAGGATGTGGTTAACCCTCCAATCTCCGAGGCATAGAATCCATTAATAATAAAATAGAAAAATTCATACCAAATGTAAAATCAATCAATGCTAAAACACATATCTCTACTTATGTCATATCAAAATTGTTAATTTATTTTATTTTACTTCATACTTGCATCAATTTAAATAGAATCGGTTTTTATCTAGCTTGTTATTTTGTCTATTTGAGGGTTACAGTGGTACATAGATTTATCGTGAATGTTATCTATAGTACATTAAGTTATTCAAGTTCTATATAGGATATGTTGAGATGGAAAGGATTTAAATAAGAGAGAAGTACACAAACGTAGATGATATTCTTTTATTATAATGTAATACAGATTTAATGTTATTCTTAAAAAGTCAAACAAATAGTATATGTAAACCAGATGGTGAATCACACTAGAGCAAGATATTCCAGTCTCTAATTCGAACTTTAGTGCGAATCACCTCCAGATATATTTACATTACATATACTTTACAATCACATTTTTTTAATTTTATAATGTCCATACGCAAATGTAGTAACACCATCAGAGTTGATGTAACGTTTATCATCGTATGGAGAGAGGGTCTGCTTCCTTTGTTTGATTGTATATAGTTCATGATTTATACTTCTTATAGATACCATACCAGCACTGTACATTTTTCGGAATAATAAACACTTTCTATAGTCAGCGTGTCGAATATGATGTTTTAAAGTTGCTCTTACAATGCCCTTACCCACTTTTTTATTATTATCAGAGTCATTAGCTAAAATGGAGTACATCTTAGCTCTCAAACCAACAAACTCTCGAACAGGCTTACCTTCCATTTCATCCTTAAATTTTCCCAGAACTTTCATGTTTTTCTTACTAAAAAGTGTGTGATCTTTAGGAAAATTAGACGTGTCAAACAAATGTTCATCTGACTTCATGTCCTCGTAAAGATCTTTTGTTTCAATTTCGTAACACAGAGAGTCAGTATCAGTGAAAAGAAGCTGTGCTCGATTGCCATACTTATTTTTTGTGTAATTGTAGTGAAAGTCATACATTACAGCTTTACTTAAATCTAAAATACTAAAGCCTGCATATATTGGACGGTTTAAAATAAGAGTTTTCTTCTTACTATGCACAGCTACTAAGTTATTTTGAAACATTTTAAATCCTTCAAAGGCGGGAGAAGCCACAAGTTTTAACATTCTTCTTTTATTGTTCACGAGTGTAACATTGATTCGTTTACGCATATTTTCTATTAATTTACCAAAAAGACTGTTGACCATCAATTTGTATAGATTACGCTCGAAGGTGTTGTGAGCATTCTGGCGTTTATTTGTGTTGAAATCTACATATGGCTTCAACCAAGGGCTTTGGCTAAATTCAAGCACTTTATGAACTTTTAAGAGCTTCATACCTAATGATAGGTACTGCTTCAAATTTCTGTAGTGTATAATGTAGTTCTTTTTATTGTTTAGGTTTGGAGTCAACTTAGTGACTTTAGTATTCAACCTGATATCTAAATCATCTACAAGATTTTCACTGTATGGCGATATCATATTCTTCGAAATAGTAATTTTTTCTGGAGCTAGAGGATAATCATTATGTATATCATGTAACTCTACTGGATATTCCAAATCTACTTCTAATATGTAGCCGGTGTTTGAGTCGTTAGGTACATTCTCAAATGTAATATTTTCAATCTCACCTTTAGTCAACCATTTGAACCCACTAATGGGGAGATAATCAGACATGGCCACACCGTATAGATTGTTACAATCCCAATACGTAATAAATTTGGATGGTTTATCAGAATCAAACCCCTCAACATATTTATTATTAGCTTCCGAGAATCGTTTAGATATTGTAGATACACCCCCTCTTATTCCATTTTCAATAAACAAGTACATATTCGGGTCTGTAAACAATTCTAATTGAACACCAGTCATCTTCAAACAAGCATGGAATGTGAGACCAGAGCTGGTGTAATTGTGCGCTGGATCTAATCCGTAATTATCTAAACATAGTAATCTAAAATTTTCAAAAACATCAGCTAAAAGACATACATCAGTTTTTACGTATAAATCCTGATATTCACCAAGGTTTTTTATGTCGAAAGCTTTCCAAACATCGACAGCGTGTTTATAGTCAATATCACTTAAATCTTCACCTGTAAGAACATTGTGAAAGAACTTTTGTGCTGGTAGATTAGTTTCAAGAAATTTTTCTTCAGAATCAAGATAATCATATGGGAACACTCCCTTACGTAAAAGAAGATGAATTTTATCTTGATGAAAACATTTTTTAAGTGTTACAAACCGGTCAATGCCGTAACCAACAAGATTATTTACCAATGAATCTAGTGAATCGTTTAAAAACTGGTACGAGTCAATGAAACGAAGATTTGATACAGAAAAAGAGATGTACTTTTCAACAGTGTTGGGGATGACTGAAATTCTTCTGTTTTCAATTTTACCAAGTTTTTGCATTATTAGATGCGAGTCATATCCTCGTAGGTTATGAAAAACAACTGGTATATATTTCGCTTGTGTGTAAGCTAGATTATATTTATTGTGGACGGCACCTCGATAAATACCATCTAAATGGTTGTGATCTCTTACTCGATCCAAGCCTAAAGCTTTGTTGCAAATATGACAAATAACAGCTTCTTTAAATGATTTTTTGTCATGATCTGTCATAACTATAGGGACTACCTTGGACATAATTTTACATAAGTTATCCTCTTCACTTAACATTGCATCTAAAAACTTGTCGACTGCTTGTGAACCCCGATAAACTACAGGTTGTTTTAAGGAGTTACCTTTAGAATCAACAATAACATAGGAAAATCCCGATGGTTCATGATTTGTGACTTGAGTTGTGTGTGATATATCACTTGTTTGGTCTGAACCTAAGCTCTTTCTAGAAATACACTCAAAATCAGCATATATAATGAATGGTACTTTTAATGAGAATTGAACATCTTTGAATTTTAAAATATTGTCTTCTTCGGTGGGTAATTGAATTTTTTGTGGATCGTGTTGACTACATAATGTATGATGTTCCTCTCTTAGCTTTTGAGTAGTAAATCTATGTAGGCACAGATAACAGTAAAATTTTCTGTGTTCATGCTTTGTTAAAGAGTGTAAGAGTCGGTTGAAATCCTTAATGAGAAAGTAGTGTGAGTTGTTTTCATTCGATACGTACAATAAATTTACATGCTCTTCACAATGTACTTTTGTTATACGAATAGGGAATATATCTTTATCCCACCCAAAAACATTTATAGAAATATTATTGTTTTTCTCAAAAATATCAAGTTTTGATAACTTTACTGGATAATCAATACCACTCATGTTAAGTTCAGATTCCAGATGTTCATATTTACTCACACGTTGCGAATTTTTAGTTTGTGGATAGAGATGCGCGAGAACTGACCATAGAAAGCATTTATTGTCGCGATAATTTTGTATGTTGACTATCGATTTAGATAATTTCAATTTTGATGGTAGAGGTATGTAGCTACTCCCTGCTAGAGGCGCGTATTGTACAACTTTTAATTCTAAATAGTAAACATGTTCTAGACCCCAATTACTACCATCCTTTTGAAAAGTACTTGATAAAGCATTAATTTTTTGAAATGCATCACTAAATTGATCATCAAAATCGTTTTCCTCAAGGAGTGTATAACACACGCTTCTAAAACAGGGAGACGTAAATTGAGGTTCACCTTCCATCTCCCGTGAAAACCGTACAAACATTGATATGTACCATTTAACACCTTTAAACGTACTAAGATTTTTCAAAACCAACTCTTTGACCTTATCATTGTGGTTGTTTAAAAAAAGAAGCAGATCTCTCTCATACATAGTGTTTTTAAACTTGTATGATTTGGCGACTCCATCGAAAGATTCATCACAGGAAACGTTATCAGCACATGGTCCGTTGTTAAAGCTGTCATCATCAACTTCCATAGGTGTCACTTCCGGATTGGCGGTTTTGATTGCAGATTCGAGCTTATGTTGATGGACGTGTTTCAAATAATCATCTTTAATTGCGAACTCCTTTGTGCATAAAGCACATTGAAACAACATGGAGTGATCTCTCTTGACGTGATTTTTCAGGTTATCTTCACGTGTAAAAGAAGCAGGACACAATTTACACTTGAAGGATGTGGTGAGATTGTGGGCGACTCTCTTGTGACGTAGCAGTGCTCTTTTCCATTTGAAAGCTTCGTCACACACCTCACATACGTATGCACGATTCCTGGTAGATTCCATCTCGTTGTACTTTCAAACTATATTAACAAGAGAGATGGATTAAGTTTTTGTTTAAGGTTTACAATTATCGCTAAACAATATGACATATACAAATTAACTATATTTACCTTGATTGGTAATAGAATGGTGTTTTCAGCTTGATAATGTATCGCTCGTAATGTGTGCAGAAGTGATTAGTTTTAGATATTCACTCTGTATTCATAAAAAAGAGGAACGAGTATGGATAAACGTAAAAATATGTCCCGTCTTGATTGTTTATCTTGAAATGTTTTCAGTATGATAATACAAAAATAGTCAACTAAAGAGGTCTCTTGTAGTTATCCCTTCAATAGATTGTTAATGACTGAGCCGATCCTCAGTTTGATGACCTATTTAAATTAAATGAGCAACTGAGCGCGGACCGCGTAGAAAACGATTAAAAAGAAACGACGCGCTCCAAGCGGACAAAGCAGGAAGCTCACCGCTAAGATGAGGTTCTTACGATTGTTGAGTTAAACATAGGAACTTTACAATCTTCCAAATTAAATAAAGAATTAACTGTTTAATAAAATAGCATTACGATCATTATCGTAGATTAAATTGTAAAGAAATCTAGACGATAGTGATAGTGTGTGCTGGAGTGGTTATCTAATAACTAAACACTTGCTCCACGCAAGGCTATCAACTTCCTGCGTGTGCATACATGTCAGTAGTAGAGTAGGTTAGTATTACTTATTATTCACTTCATGGGTATTAGGATGCAGACTCGCGAAGATAATATTATGGCTGTGAGCTGACAGAACTCGATGGGTAGTCAACACTAGAGTGAAGCGTATTATTTCATTTTTGTCAATTTTTTGTTTTTTTTTTACAATAATTAAACCATTTGTAAATACTATTTGTAAGCATTGTTAATTTAAATGCATGGATATGATTAACTGCTTTTCGTAACGTAGAACGCGTCACGTGTGCTCAAGGTCAACAACACCACATGTTATGTCTGGAGTTATCTAGTCTATGAATTTCGCTGCATGTGGTGTTGTTGACCTTGAGCACACGTGACGCGTTCTACGTTACGAAAAGCAGTTAATCATATCCATGCATTTAAATTAACAATGCTTACAAATAGTATTTACAAATGGTTTAATTATTGTAAAAAAAAAACAAAAAATTGACAAAAATGAAATAATACGCTTCACTCTAGTGTTGACTACCCATCGAGTTCTGTCAGCTCACAGCCATAATATTATCTTCGCGAGTCTGCATCCTAATACCCATGAAGTGAATAATAAGTAATACTAACCTACTCTACTACTGACATGTATGCACACGCAGGAAGTTGATAGCCTTGCGTGGAGCAAGTGTTTAGTTATTAGATAACCACTCCAGCACACACTATCACTATCGTCTAGATTTCTTTACAATTTAATCTACGATAATGATCGTAATGCTATTTTATTAAACAGTTAATTCTTTATTTAATTTGGAAGATTGTAAAGTTCCTATGTTTAACTCAACAATCGTAAGAACCTCATCTTAGCGGTGAGCTTCCTGCTTTGTCCGCTTGGAGCGCGTCGTTTCTTTTTAATCGTTTTCTACGCGGTCCGCGCTCAGTTGCTCATTTAATTTAAATAGGTCATCAAACTGAGGATCGGCTCAGTCATTAACAATCTATTGAAGGGATAACTACAAGAGACCTCTTTAGTTGACTATTTTTGTATTATCATACTGAAAACATTTCAAGATAAACAATCAAGACGGGACATATTTTTACGTTTATCCATACTCGTTCCTCTTTTTTATGAATACAGAGTGAATATCTAAAACTAATCACTTCTGCACACATTACGAGCGATACATTATCAAGCTGAAAACACCATTCTATTACCAATCAAGGTAAATATAGTTAATTTGTATATGTCATATTGTTTAGCGATAATTGTAAACCTTAAACAAAAACTTAATCCATCTCTCTTGTTAATATAGTTTGAAAGTACAACGAGATGGAATCTACCAGGAATCGTGCATACGTATGTGAGGTGTGTGACGAAGCTTTCAAATGGAAAAGAGCACTGCTACGTCACAAGAGAGTCGCCCACAATCTCACCACATCCTTCAAGTGTAAATTGTGTCCTGCTTCTTTTACACGTGAAGATAACCTGAAAAATCACGTCAAGAGAGATCACTCCATGTTGTTTCAATGTGCTTTATGCACAAAGGAGTTCGCAATTAAAGATGATTATTTGAAACACGTCCATCAACATAAGCTCGAATCTGCAATCAAAACCGCCAATCCGGAAGTGACACCTATGGAAGTTGATGATGACAGCTTTAACAACGGACCATGTGCTGATAACGTTTCCTGTGATGAATCTTTCGATGGAGTCGCCAAATCATACAAGTTTAAAAACACTATGTATGAGAGAGATCTGCTTCTTTTTTTAAACAACCACAATGATAAGGTCAAAGAGTTGGTTTTGAAAAATCTTAGTACGTTTAAAGGTGTTAAATGGTACATATCAATGTTTGTACGGTTTTCACGGGAGATGGAAGGTGAACCTCAATTTACGTCTCCCTGTTTTAGAAGCGTGTGTTATACACTCCTTGAGGAAAACGATTTTGATGATCAATTTAGTGATGCATTTCAAAAAATTAATGCTTTATCAAGTACTTTTCAAAAGGATGGTAGTAATTGGGGTCTAGAACATGTTTACTATTTAGAATTAAAAGTTGTACAATACGCGCCTCTAGCAGGGAGTAGCTACATACCTCTACCATCAAAATTGAAATTATCTAAATCGATAGTCAACATACAAAATTATCGCGACAATAAATGCTTTCTATGGTCAGTTCTCGCGTATCTCTATCCACAAACTAAAAATTCGCAACGTGTGAGTAAATATGAACATCTGGAATCTGAACTTAACATGAGTGGTATTGATTATCTAGTAAAGTTATCAAAACTTGATATTTTTGAGAAAAACAATAATATTTCTATAAATGTTTTTGGGTGGGATAAAGATATATTCCCTATTCGTATAACAAAAGTACATTGTGAAGAGCATGTAAATTTATTGTACGTATCGAATGAAAACAACTCACACTACTTTCTCATTAAGGATTTCAACCGACTCTTACACTCTTTAACAAAGCATGAACACAGAAAATTTTACTGTTATCTGTGCCTACATAGATTTACTACTCAAAAGCTAAGAGAGGAACATCATACATTATGTAGTCAACACGATCCACAAAAAATTCAATTACCCACCGAAGAAGACAATATTTTAAAATTCAAAGATGTTCAATTCTCATTAAAAGTACCATTCATTATATATGCTGATTTTGAGTGTATTTCTAGAAAGATCTTAGGTTCAGACCAAACAAGTGATATATCACACACAACTCAAGTCACAAATCATGAACCATCGGGATTTTCCTATGTTATTGTTGATTCTAAAGGTAACTCCTTAAAACAACCTGTAGTTTATCGGGGTTCACAAGCAGTCGACAAGTTTTTAGATGCAATGTTAAGTGAAGAGGATAACTTATGTAAAATTATGTCCAAGGTAGTCCCTATAGTTATGACAGATCATGACAAAAAATCATTTAAAGAAGCTGTTATTTGTCATATTTGCAACAAAGCTTTAGGCTTGGATCGAGTAAGAGATCACAACCATTTAGATGGTATTTATCGAGGTGCCGTCCACAATAAATGTAATCTAGCTTACACACAAGCGAAATATATACCAGTTGTTTTTCATAACCTACGAGGATATGACTCGCATCTAATAATGCAAAAACTTGGTAAAATTGAAAACAGAAGAATTTCAGTCATCCCCAACACTGTTGAAAAGTACATCTCTTTTTCTGTATCAAATCTTCGTTTCATTGACTCGTACCAGTTTTTAAACGATTCACTAGATTCATTGGTAAATAATCTTGTTGGTTACGGCATTGACCGGTTTGTAACACTTAAAAAATGTTTTCATCAAGATAAAATTCATCTTCTTTTACGTAAGGGAGTGTTCCCATATGATTATCTTGATTCTGAAGAAAAATTTCTTGAAACTAATCTACCAGCACAAAAGTTCTTTCACAATGTTCTTACAGGTGAAGATTTAAGTGATATTGACTATAAACACGCTGTCGATGTTTGGAAAGCTTTCGACATAAAAAACCTTGGTGAATATCAGGATTTATACGTAAAAACTGATGTATGTCTTTTAGCTGATGTTTTTGAAAATTTTAGATTACTATGTTTAGATAATTACGGATTAGATCCAGCGCACAATTACACCAGCTCTGGTCTCACATTCCATGCTTGTTTGAAGATGACTGGTGTTCAATTAGAATTGTTTACAGACCCGAATATGTACTTGTTTATTGAAAATGGAATAAGAGGGGGTGTATCTACAATATCTAAACGATTCTCGGAAGCTAATAATAAATATGTTGAGGGGTTTGATTCTGATAAACCATCCAAATTTATTACGTATTGGGATTGTAACAATCTATACGGTGTGGCCATGTCTGATTATCTCCCCATTAGTGGGTTCAAATGGTTGACTAAAGGTGAGATTGAAAATATTACATTTGAGAATGTACCTAACGACTCAAACACCGGCTACATATTAGAAGTAGATTTGGAATATCCAGTAGAGTTACATGATATACATAATGATTATCCTCTAGCTCCAGAAAAAATTACTATTTCGAAGAATATGATATCGCCATACAGTGAAAATCTTGTAGATGATTTAGATATCAGGTTGAATACTAAAGTCACTAAGTTGACTCCAAACCTAAACAATAAAAAGAACTACATTATACACTACAGAAATTTGAAGCAGTACCTATCATTAGGTATGAAGCTCTTAAAAGTTCATAAAGTGCTTGAATTTAGCCAAAGCCCTTGGTTGAAGCCATATGTAGATTTCAACACAAATAAACGCCAGAATGCTCACAACACCTTCGAGCGTAATCTATACAAATTGATGGTCAACAGTCTTTTTGGTAAATTAATAGAAAATATGCGTAAACGAATCAATGTTACACTCGTGAACAATAAAAGAAGAATGTTAAAACTTGTGGCTTCTCCCGCCTTTGAAGGATTTAAAATGTTTCAAAATAACTTAGTAGCTGTGCATAGTAAGAAGAAAACTCTTATTTTAAACCGTCCAATATATGCAGGCTTTAGTATTTTAGATTTAAGTAAAGCTGTAATGTATGACTTTCACTACAATTACACAAAAAATAAGTATGGCAATCGAGCACAGCTTCTTTTCACTGATACTGACTCTCTGTGTTACGAAATTGAAACAAAAGATCTTTACGAGGACATGAAGTCAGATGAACATTTGTTTGACACGTCTAATTTTCCTAAAGATCACACACTTTTTAGTAAGAAAAACATGAAAGTTCTGGGAAAATTTAAGGATGAAATGGAAGGTAAGCCTGTTCGAGAGTTTGTTGGTTTGAGAGCTAAGATGTACTCCATTTTAGCTAATGACTCTGATAATAATAAAAAAGTGGGTAAGGGCATTGTAAGAGCAACTTTAAAACATCATATTCGACACGCTGACTATAGAAAGTGTTTATTATTCCGAAAAATGTACAGTGCTGGTATGGTATCTATAAGAAGTATAAATCATGAACTATATACAATCAAACAAAGGAAGCAGACCCTCTCTCCATACGATGATAAACGTTACATCAACTCTGATGGTGTTACTACATTTGCGTATGGACATTATAAAATTAAAAAAATGTGATTGTAAAGTATATGTAATGTAAATATATCTGGAGGTGATTCGCACTAAAGTTCGAATTAGAGACTGGAATATCTTGCTCTAGTGTGATTCACCATCTGGTTTACATATACTATTTGTTTGACTTTTTAAGAATAACATTAAATCTGTATTACATTATAATAAAAGAATATCATCTACGTTTGTGTACTTCTCTCTTATTTAAATCCTTTCCATCTCAACATATCCTATATAGAACTTGAATAACTTAATGTACTATAGATAACATTCACGATAAATCTATGTACCACTGTAACCCTCAAATAGACAAAATAACAAGCTAGATAAAAACCGATTCTATTTAAATTGATGCAAGTATGAAGTAAAATAAAATAAATTAACAATTTTGATATGACATAAGTAGAGATATGTGTTTTAGCATTGATTGATTTTACATTTGGTATGAATTTTTCTATTTTATTATTAATGGATTCTATGCCTCGGAGATTGGAGGGTTAACCACATCCTGGCTCGATTTTGGAAACAGGTGTGTGAGATTATATATTATAAAATTAGCATTTTGCAGTGTTTTCAAAACTTTCACTGATTTCAGTTCACCTATTCAGTATCTAAAATCGATATCACAAAAAAAAAACGTATCTCTAGACGCAAGCATACCACATGATGATAAGCAACATAGCAACTCTAATGGTGTCACTATTTATACTTAAAAGACAATTAGTTTGATCATGGTATTAACAACTAAGAACTTTCATTGTTATAAAATTTTAAAAAATTTGAAATATATTACTAGGTGAGTCTTTTTTTGTTGATTTGTATACATGCAAAAAAATGTACATTTTAATGTGTAAATCAAAGAACAACGGGATGCGTAATATCCTCGGTTCGAGTGGTTTACATGAAATAACATTGGTAATATATTGTCACTGACATACTGTTAGTTTATACAGGGTATTTAAAATAGTAAAGAATGAAAAGTGATTGGGTTATTTAAAAAAATGCGTTTTATGGAATATACACAATCACACGAACATGCAAACACTAGTCTTGTAGTCTAATATAGCTCTCTTGAGAATATTAAGAAGGTAGGGTTCACGATCCCTCGGCAGAGCTGTGGGTGGAACACAATCTCTCTCTCTCTCTCTCTCTCTCTCTCTCTCTCTCTCTCTCTCTCTCTCTCTCTCTCTCTCTCTCTCTCTCTTTTGCTTTCGCTAAGCTCTCCGCGATGAAAAGAAGTTGATCATATACGAACATTTAAATGGTAGCAAATAGCACTTCTAATCTTTTCGATATGGCGTAGCACGTTGGTGATATAAATAAAGTAGTACATTGAACTCTTTGATAATCTTATTTCTTTTTAATCGTACCCTTAACCTCATCTCAACTTCGATGATAATCTAACCCCTAATTATTATTGATTTTTTCTATATTTTAAAACTTTTTATATTTCATTAAATACTTAGAATATTCATTTGTTTACTGCGGAGATCTATGCATAGTAAGTTTGAACTATATACAATGATTGCAGTAGGTAGGTGACGAACCTGTGTCATCAACAATGCCTTGTGATTGTTGTGGATGAGTCATTTTTTTCTAAATACTCTACTCAGCTGTTAGATTAACTCGAACGCGTCTCCAACCAGTGAGCGGTGGGCGGAGCCAACTTGGATTGCACTTGTTCAAGGTCACACGGTGGCTAATCAAGCGCCTCACGGCAGGCAGCGGCGGGGTCAAGGTCAAAGGTCATGTCCTGTGCCAGAACCGCCATTTTCTCCCTACTCACTCTTCTCTTCTTTCTTAACTCAAGGTGCACGTTAGAATCAATTGCCATGCGAAGTAACTTGCACAAGTTGTACAGCCTTTAATAATAATTATTATTATTATTATTACTATTATTATTATAATTGTGGTTTAAAGGCACAAAACATTGCCAACAACAGCCTTTAAAGCTAGCCTTTAGCCTTTAGCTGTTGCATTGGGGTACAGCCTTTAAAATATGGGAAATCGTGTAGATTTGTCATAAGGCGCACTAACATATAACCGATGTAAGAACGATGAGTACGTTTACGTCAAAACCCGCTGCAAATTGTCTTGTTTTAATGATATCTCAAGAATGCACCTCGAAATCGAAAATCTGAGTGATCAGCGTACTGTGGTTTGGTAAGCCCTACAAACTATATGATAAATGTGTTTCACATTATAATCAGTATGACTGTGATTCTTATTTCATTACATTAATAATTAAATAAGTATCACAGTCATACTGATTATAATGCTAGCTACATTTATCACTCAGTCAGTAGGCTTTACCAAACCACAGCACGCTGATTACTCAGGTTGTCAATTTCGATATGCGTTATAATCAAAATATTAATATTTTGTGCGGTTTCTGACGAAAACCTACTGTTCCCTCGTTGGGGTCATGTTTGTTGTATGTTCAATCTCAACTGTTTCTCGTGGAAAGCAAAATTTTAACTCTCGTCTTGAGAGAATATATTTATTTAAAATAGCATAATTCATGGTACATCCCACGGCGTATTCGGGGTTCGAACCCACGTCCGTACGGTTAGGACCTGCGCCCCAACCACATGAGTGGGCCACTGCAGACGGCTTAGTAAATTCGTGTTACCGCGATTGTAATACAAGTTTGCTCGGTCTGCAAATCTCAGACTCTAGTAACTACTACGGTGATTTTGCAGCTAAACTTCGAGGCCGAATGGTGTATCTTCATTAGATTACTGCTTGTTCTGTAATTATTGTACCACAAGATGAATCCAAGTTAATTAAGACTTGGACTTGGGCTTACCTCGGCCACAAAGGTAACTTGACGAACCCGAAACCAGTGTAATTACATACTGTGAAACTAATGGTGTGTATGATAGTGTTTCGTATCTACATTTAGAGCCTCGGACCTTCATTTTACTAATTCCCACATAACCTTACTTACCTCATTGAAATTGAGAGAGATCATATAGCAAATATCTTAAAACTAATGCAAATAAACATGCATATAGACACATTTAGTGAGTAAGTGAGTGAGTGAGTGAGTGATTCTAACCCAAGTTTTGGTATTGAATCGACTAAACAATTAATTTAAAAAACATTAAATTATTGAAAATGTGACCATCATTATTATGTTCTTAAATTTATAATTAATAAATTACGGATATAACAATCATAACAATTACAATATTATATCATATTTATATAAGTTTGTAATTTCGTTGCTTAGCTGATTCTGATCCAAATCTCGGGTAAAAATCCCTATTTCATTGTCTAAAAGCGATCTTAAGATATCATTAAAAAACGATTAATTTAGCGAATTCGGTCCCCTTTACCCTTAATATCTACACATTGCTTGAGATCGCTCAGAAGTTTGACTGTAGTATCCTACATATTAAGTTCCAACGACGTTTCTCCTACCCCTAACATTTCAGAGCGCTTCGCTGCACTTAACATAATAAAGTTCAATCCCCCTTGTGGAATATAATAATAAAAAATTCGAGCCATATAACTCCCCCACCAACCGAATTTATAACATCAAAATCCACAGGTGTTTAAGAATCTTACCATAAACGGTTTGTGAACACACATTTCATGCTCTGACTTTTAAGGTGAGTGGTTTTAAAGGGAATGTATCATATTATTTGAGGCGTCGACGTTTGTGCGGAATAAAATGTTAAATTTGTGAACGCATACAATATTATATAATCCTAGATAGTATAAGAGTGTTATTAATTAATACTTACATTGTTACTGTGGTGAACGTACATTGCAAGTAAATGTCTGGGCAATGACTATTTGTGTGAAGTTGTAGCGAACTAATCAGTGCAATACGTACCTGAAACAAACACAAAAACAAATTAAACTAAGAATTTAAAATGAGTTTGTGTAATTAATGAATTTGTTACTTTAAATAACGAGGAAGTAGAGTAAAGTTATAGGAGGGGCGAATTTAGTGGGATACAAATGTTTGCAAATGTGAGGGAAGAGAACAAAATTCAATGCTTTAAGCATTATTGAAACGATAATGATTTATTTGATTGATTTTTGAATTTAATTTGGGCGGGATTACGGCCAGTGAAGCCTTTTCTTCCACCCAACCGTTTGCACGATTAAGGAAAGTGAAGAAACTTATGCAAGGTACACTAGAACAATATCAACGATCAGTAATATTGTAAACAATATAGCACAATTCCAATGAAGACGTGTGCGGTTGTTGAGATATAGGTTGTCATGTACTTCATTATGTCTTAATCATTTTTGTTATGAGACGGTTTGTAGTAACGATCGCTCTTAAATACACAAATTATGTTAACAAATAGAATAGACGGAGACTTGGCTGCTAAAGCAGAAATAACAAGCTGAGGAATTCCATAGAAGTGTTATCACGTTAAGCTCCACTGCTTTTACATGAGAAATTAAGTCTCTGGCAATCAATCAGAAACGTACAGTCAGAACCAAGATTAATTGCAACAAGGGAAATATACACGTTTAGGGATTAAATGTTTCATGAAATGAAATGGGACGAAGATTCAAGCAATAATATCTAGAAAATAAGAAATTCATGACAAACTGCTCGAAAGGCGTGATAATTTTTTTGTTCGTATATCTTTTGAAATGATATTAAATACAAAATGTTTGAACCATACAAGGCAAGCTATTATGAAAACCTCAAAATATTCTGAATAAAATAATGAGAAAGATATCACGTTTTGTACAAATTAAACAATTGCAGATGTTATAGAAATTGTTTATTTTTATCCAAATCAATTTTGAATAGATTTGTTTTCCAATATTGATGATATAAGTCCCAAATTGTATTAACATCTTAATATTTGAAATTTTATAGATACGAACAAAAATCTTTCAATTCTGAAGTCTTTTCAGTTTTAAATAAATGTGTGTGGTTGAGTTTTGAAGTCACTTGGTAGAACCGCCTACTCTAGATTTGATATGTCAGACGGAACTTGGATATGAAAATGACTCACGTAGTCGATCAAAAATATGTAAATTAGGCCCACACATCTTGATCGAAAAACTAATTCGCGAATCTTCTCTTTTTTAGACGTTTCGCTTCCAAAGAAGTTTAAATTTTAGAGGAGCTCTACTAAAAAATCTAAGTACTTAACATTATGTACATGAACCAAGATCCATCAACAACTATAATTGTCAAAAGTTATTTTATAAGTCTATTAGACTGTTTCTCAAGATTTGTGTGTGTTTTTTTTTAACTAAAAAAAGACTACGTGTGCAGCATAACACTTTAGTTATCTCAGTTTTGGTCCAAACAGAGCCGATAATATGTTGTTTTTTGTGCTTGCAGTTGGTATAATCAGAAGTCTGAGCGGTTTTCTGGCCGCACTTTAATAATAACAAATTCAGCTTCATGATGTTCTTACAACATCGTTTATTTGAGCTAAAATTTACAGTCTGGAGGGAAATCTGAAATGGGATTCCCCAAACGTTTTTTTTTTTTTAGATTAAGACATGTATCGCAATGTTCGTGTGAACGTCAGACATATGCACCTGAATATGCAAATAAATAATTTCAATATTTTAATATATTCCTTCGTTATAGACCAAAAACGTTTCTCAATATTTCGTTTGAATTTTAATGTAGATTTGTGTTCTTTATGGTGTTGACTGTACACACTTGCTCTTCCGTCAACCCCTTCTAGCCGAGAACTGCAAGATGTTACAACATCGCACGAGGTAGAACAGCTGTGCTGAGTGCACAGACACAAACAAGTGCACTCAGACAGACTTGACATGGTTTAGAAATGTTACTTCAAAATAATTGATTTCACAACGAAATATTAGCCGGTAATCAAATTTAGTCCCGTGTCAATTTAAAGTAACATTTGTTAGTTTTGTTAATTTGTCGAACAGAGTTCCCTGGCGCCTTATCCCTTTCAACCCGACTTTTTTTTATAAGCAAATTAGGCTTATTTAATGCAATACCATTAAAATGGGTGATTGTTTAAAATATTTTGGGATTTTTTTTATTTTGGGAAAATTTTGGAGTCTAAAACCGAAATTTTTGCCCATGACATTTTTTTCCAAAAGTATCTGAAACTAGATTTTCTTCTTTCTTTTTGAGTTACGTTGAGTTTTGCTTTTTTGTCTTCTATATAAAAAATACAAAAAAAAAATAGAATTGACCAAAATACCTACTTTTTCTTACTTTTGCACATTTAAAATTTAAAAGTGCTCTAAGAAACGTAACGTTTACATATTTTAAGCGGATTTTTTTTAGGAAGGGTAGTCCTAGTATCAAAACTGCACCAAATTAATGTTTACTAATGCCTTAAGCACGCTACACAAGATTTAAAACGAGATAAATGAGTGTGTGAAATGATGTTTCGAAAGAACTAAAAACCGGATTAAAAAAATCTTAAAACATTGTTATATTTACAAGCTACTTACGTAATAAAATGTACCTATATAATGTGGATTACCAAATAACAAAACCATTATGATTCAAATTTTATCTTTTTAAATCGTGTTGTTCTAGTTCTCACATCATGCTCATTTTCACTTTGTACATATTGTGAAGCGTTCTCAATATATTACAAAAACACTTTAATTTTGGGCGGTTTTTATACTATGGTTGGAATTCATAGTCGGCCCCTACACCTAGGGGCGCCCATTGTTACTAAGGTAACAGTTGTTTCCATGTTATTTTCCATAAACAAAACAAATCTATAGCAACAATGGGTGCCCCTAGGTGTAGGGGCCGACTATGAATTCCAACCTAAGACTACCCTTTGCCGTTATAAGAAGGAAAATAAGCATATGGGACTGAATATGCACAGATTGATAACACACTTCAAGTGTGATACCGTAGGCTGCACCAACATCATGTACATATTTCAATAAACATTTCACTACGGTTTCATAAGATTGTGATCATCCACTACAATTCCACCCCATACAAGTACTCGCTAGAGAATCGATCCAATCTCCCGCCTAAACCACGCTCATATATTATATTATATCCAAGCAACGACCGAGAAAACGGCAGTGTTTTTTATGTGATCAAGATTGAGTGAAACGACTTGATATTGTTATTATTAGTTTTCTCCTGATAAAACGGTCAATGTTCCGCTTGACGCCTGACGTAATGTTTGTCATGGGGTGTTACTTGCAAAGTTAATAACACGTTGGATCCCGCCTACAGTAGCCAGAGGTGAGTGATTGTCTCATAGGTGTCACTTTCAGTACCAACCCAACGAAAACTGTTGAGATTGGACAGGTTTACCAACCAACAACAACTTTCAAGCATAAGAAACGGAGACGTTGAAGGGATTACTCACGAAGAAGTTCCAAACTAACACAGGTGTCTTATCTGTGTGACACGGTGAGTCCGCGCAGGCTAAAACTTAAGCAAGTGTTTTGTTTGTTTGAGTTAGGGCGAGGCTATAGTTGTGCACATAAATGTGATTGATTGCTTTAGAGTTTAGCCAGTGAAGTTCTGTCCGCCATTACTTAGAGCTCATGAAGGAAGAACGTTTGAGATGTAGCTGACAAATTTGGATTAAAGCCTTTTATTTTTTTTTATTTTAATATTTTAGAATTTGACACATCCGTTTTTGGTGTGGGGGTGGGGGGGGGGGGGGGTGGGGGGGGATTGTTTAAATTGAAGCAAACGTATCAAATTTTGGACCTCATATATGTGATTATTTGTACGTTTCCTAGTTTTTAAAAAACATTATGTAGTCGGTATGATAATATAACAGAAATAAGAAAATTTAACCATACATTTTTATTTATTTTTTACATTAATTTGCAAAGCAAAATGGCCACCAAATAATTATGGTACCCTATTGCTTGTTTCCAAATAAGATGTCAAAAAGTTTGTAGTTTGTACCACGTTGGTGTCTTTCGTGATGAATGAGGAGGAAAATCACGCTGCAACGGTAGGAATGTAACTAGAAAAAGTTTGTTTGGAATGTTGTGGAATGTCCAAAAACAACTGACGTATAACGAACCTCATGGCGCAGGGCTAACGAGAACTACTCAATATTTTGTGTTACCGTTTACCAATACCAATAGATAGAAGAAAAAAAACAGTACAGCTAAGGGCAATAATCATTATTTGACATGCGTCTTTTACCATCACTTTATTTCCATCCACGTTAACATTTTATTTAATTTGTCTAAAATGTTATCTTCCACTAAACATCAATGCAGTGTCAGGGTAATGGGTGCATTGAGACTAACCTTATCTATTTAATTACTGTGTTTCCATAAGGGCATTTTAGTCGATCGCTACATTAGCGCAAATAAATTAACGAGTACATGCATTAATGCGTTTCAATAAACACGCGTGGGACCTGTCAACAGTTATGTACAGTACTTGTTAAGCGTGTGTGTGATGAGAGGGTAGGCCACGCATCGTATCCAAGCAATGGAAGCATTTATTTTAAAAGGTAACGACATCGATTAATCCATTAATAATCGATGTCGATGCCAATTTCCGACATCGATTTTTTTTTTTTTATTGAATGGTTTTTACACAAAATAATAATAATAAAAAATCTGTACTCCATTTGTCGACAAGGTTACAACACAAATCACAATATCGACTTACCAGAAGGTTTTGCGATGAACAAGACACGATTTTGTTAGTTTTTCTTTTTAGGTTTTACATTGTTCAAGGAACTTTTTTTCCGATGTCGATTTTTTCAGGTTTGATGTCGATGTCAAAAAATGTCCGACATCGCGATGTGACATCGATGTTTTGATTTCGATGTCGATGTAATTTACGATCGATGGGCAACCTTAATTTATTTATAGTAATGACTGTTATTCTTGTGCTCGATGCATTTACTACTACAGTCTCTCAGCAGGTGATCGCGTAGATTGTCAAATATCAGCTGCCCACTTTATTTCAATTCATAATCCCTAAACCTTCATAACAGCAGTTTTAATTTATTAAGTCGTAGCTCAATGCTATGAGTGGTCTTTATTTATTGTTTAATGCTGAATTTTCACCTACGTTGAGGATAATTCGATTTCTTTATGTAAAACTGATGCAATGCTCACCCATCTATACATCAAACATCTAACACAGACTATAACTTGGAACCCAGGTCTCCCACTTGCCAGTCAATTTAGTTTCTTGCTTTTACTTCACGAGTAACACCCGAGTATGTATGTGTGTTTCTCAAATATTTAGCATGGTTTGATCAGTGCAGAAAATTTTGATTTTTGTTTGCGCCCGAATCGTGTGTGAATTTTATCAATGATTTGTTTTAATATATCTTTAGATAACGGTTGTTTTGATGGTGTATTTTTCTGCCCTTGGAACTGGTGTCCCTCCTTCACTACTTGTATACGTTTGGTATTCAATTTCTAGAACATACAGTACAAATATTTTTTTAAAGTAAACTTTAAATTTCCATACATATTTATAGATGGTCATTTGTTCTTTAACGTTAAGTTCTTTGCAAGTGTAGTATTATTTATATTAACTTCGTTGATTTGTAGTGCTGCATTAAAATATAAAATAAGTGTTTAGTTGACATCTTCTCGTGTTTTCCCGATTGCCCCAAGAAATGTTTGTTTCATAATTATGTCTTTTAGATAGTTCTGGAATTATGCCATTATTTTCGTTCACGTTCATAGTTAATAGCTGCATGAGCATAAGTTGATGTTAAGACAGGTGTATAAATTTATTACACTCTTCTAGAGGGAAAATAACTACGCAAATAATGAACCATCACAGACAACCTTTCGAACGGATGCGAAATAAATGTCATGAGTTGTAAATGTTGTAATGTTTATTGGAAGAGCTTTAGCCAAACCCACATCGTACTTTTAACCGATCACATAAAGTACCACGCGAGAATTTTTACAGCGCAGTAAACTCAGTCTGGCAGCCACGAGCCATATGTCAGGACATGGGAGAAAAACAAAAGCCTTCAAACAAATTCGTACGACCAATTTGTTTTTCAGCGTTTGCTCGCTGTTGATTATGCAGATATTCGATTCCGCACTGAAATTGAATGCATGATCAAACAGTGAAACACGAGAAATGTCCCAGCGAGATAAAATTCCCCGTCATCAAACAATGCTGACAGAAATGAGCTGAGCAGAATATTTTCACTCGCGATTTATTTTTGATCTATCTGGTTTCTTTGGAATCACATTCATAGAGCAGCACAAATTGATGAAGTATGACCAGGGACGTCAGCACTTAGGGGCTGGGAGGGGGGGGGGGGGGGGGGTGAGGAGTACTTCCCCTTTCAAATTTCAATTTTCAAATTAAAATAAAAATAAAAATATATTGTTTAAAAATATCGAAGACTGATTTTGTTCATTCCTTCAAACGGTTTCAATAAATTGGGCTCAGAATTGTTGATGAGTGATGACATTAATCTTTAAACACCTTTATGTCTTATTATAGAGCAGAATGCAATGGCATATTGGCAATCCAATGAATAATAATGATACCATAGCGTAATTCTTTTTCTATGTGAAAGTGAACAGAATAAAAGAACAAACAGAAACTAAATATCAAGGGAATGTAAAATCATAAAGAGAAAATTTGATCAAATTCCATCAACAGGAAACATTCCACTTATTTGTTTATACGTTATTTGATCTCATTGCTTTCAATGCAACATATCTTCGAGTAATAGCATATAAATTCGTGAAACATTATTTGGTAACGGAAAAATATCTCGAAGTTCTCTTCCCCACTTTCGAAAAAGAACCTTCCGAAGATCCTTTGGATGCTTAGTGCGTTTTTAGTATTATAAATTGTCTATTCGTGTCATCAATTTTTTTTTTTTTTTTTTAAACATTAAAAGTTTTGACAAGAAACAGCGTCGACGCTAGCAAACATTATGCTAAAACACATAAAATCCTAAAAAATATTGTGCCGCGTAGAGCCAAACACTAAATACTACGCTATTTTAAGTTGGGACCATTTTAAATAACATGCCATGAAAATTATGTTGTTATTGCTATAAATGATTTGTAAAATTTGATATGACAAAAAAGTTAATAATGAACAATGTTCTCTAAAAATGCATCACGAATGCACATATGCATCTCCTACCACGAGCATGTATTAGTAGTTAGAAAACTGTTTCGGCCTGTGGCTGCAATTGTATTGCAGACCGGCTATAATCTAATGTTGGATGAGGTAATGTGTATAACTGCTCAAGGTCGTTCATGCTCGATTAACTTTACAATCAAAATTACACACATTGTATATTATCCATGCACAATAGCATTGAGATTATGGATCTAGCTTACCGAGTTGTTTTGCATACAATTACCAAGCTAAACTAAATGGTAGCATACATACCCCGCATTCTTCAAGAAATTACTTCACAAGCTATTATTATTATTATTATTATTATCTTCACGTCTATCGCTCACTTACGTGCAACCACATGCGAAGGAGTTAATGTATGTTCCGTTGCCAATACGGAGGAAAGTATATAGTATTTATCGGAATATCTTACCGATATTCAACATGGTAGTTAAGTCATAACTTATTTTCAAGATTGTCCACAGACAATCCCTGACCTAGATCAAGAGTATAAGAACTGCATCGCAGCGTATATTTAAATTCGAGCGAATCGGTTGAAAAAATAACCGCGCATGGCGAATTGAAATGGAAAGCGTCTCAGGTGGAATAGAATACCTGTTAGGCGATCTTGCTGCAGCGCATGTGCTTCTCTTATGCAACGTTGCCAGAAGATTTATTGTCCCTTATCCGCGCCGACCTTGCCAGGACACCATGTAGTGACCACAACTCTGTCTGACCGAAGAGTTGGACGACCTTCGGGCCAGGGATGCCCAACTGGGAGACCCGTGTTCGAGTCTCAGCGGCGTTTCAGGTTATGGTGCCTTCATCCAACGAAGATTTAACGGACGATTGATTATTGTGGTGTTACGTTTATGTTATTGTAGTCATGCCATTCGAGACGATGAGGATGAGGGATTATAGATGAAGATGAAGGATAGTTACAATAAAAAAAAACGTTTATGCGGGAATCGAACCTATACCAGTAGGTAGCGTCAGCCTAGAACCTGCCCTATCGCGGGCGATACAATTTTGATCGGAAACCGTACCTATATAAAAAAAAAAAAATCTGGAGGGTTCAAAACATTAACGAGTTACAATATATCTAGACCACCCAAAAACCGGGAGACTAAAATTTAGTTTGCGTATTGTATTATTAATGTAAACACTTAGAACCTAACTAAGACGTGAACGTTAATGTTCAAATATTGTTTTAAAATAAATCATTATTAGACGTTTAAATATTATTAAATTTCTGGTCTAAAAGGTCATGCTTATATTTTTATCACCAGAGTATTCTGTATTCGTGTTTGTATAGAACGGATCTTTTAAATTTATGTAAGCTTCGAATATATTATTAGACTAATTGTTTAGACCTTTAACCTCGCTGTGAAAATGCTGTGTAATAAACGGTTGGATATTGTACGATGCATTTTGTTGTAAGCACTAACATATAAAAAAAGCGTTCGTATATGTTTTAATCGGTGTGGACTGCGTACAATATGAAAACACAAAATAAAAAGTTTTGAGAATAACAAGCCAAATTATTCAACAATGTCACCTTTATTATGACCGATTTCCTAGTGGTTGAGTACGTCAACAAGAAAGTAAACATTCAAATCAATAAGATTATTAATCATTACTATTATTGTTATTTCGTTTGTAAGAACAATGTACAAAGAATGTATTTAATCTCATATTTAATTTAAACCAAATTTATATGTAGCATGTTGTATAAATACATTTGTGTGATAATTCATGAACATTCTTCAACCGATATGAAAAGTAAGAGACACAATTCATGGTATCTACATAATCAATTACACAATTTAACTATAAACATCAAGTAAGCCTTTTTCTAGGATCGTCCCACGCAAACATTTATCCAGAAACCCCGGGCCCGGATTCACAAGAGGTTCTAAGTCTTCTTTTGGTCTTATCTCTAAGAATGGCCTAACTTTGGACCTCTTGTAAAACCAGATCCAAGTCACATAAAGAAGCATCTCATTCCTGGTGAGACCAAGGACATAATAAGCATTCCAATAATATGTTTTAAAATCTGTTTTAAGATAGTTTCCAGGTTTTACAAGAGGTTCGAAGTTAGGCAGGTCTTAGAGATATGACCAAAAAAGGACTTAGGACCTCTTGTGAATCCGGGCCCCGTATTATAATCTTGTTTACCTTTCCTCTCCAACATCAAATAAAGTGACAGAAGTGGCCCAGTGGAAATAAAAGAGACTCCAGCTTGGGAGGCCAATAGTTCGATTTACACAATTGATGACAGCTTGACTCCAGGTATTTCCTATATTGTCCGACCACAAGAATTTAATCACACCAACAGCCCTTGGACTATCCCTCCCAACTATCCAAATGTCATATAAGCAAAATAGTTAGTAGCTGAAGATGGGTATACATAGGCAAAAGCTTATGTGCTCCCTACAGAATTCATGCTTCCAACAGATATTGCTAAGATCATTCGTTTTTTCGTAGATGGTATTAGAACGTACAGCCAGGATTCTCACTGAAAACTTCCTCAATAAATTTAAAAAGGAAAGAGCAAACCAGATTTGCTGAGCATGAAGGAATTTCACACTTTATTCATAAATCTGCTTCCGGAATATCACGAAGGATCAATGAATATGTATGAGTGAACTACGAGGAATGGAATCCGCAGACATCTCCAATATTGATGAGTTAAATATTAATTTTCAAGCGAGATTATGGGTCATTGCGATGCGATGAGTTATCTACAGAATATTATTTGGGTTCATTGGATTTATTTTGTTACAACATTATAGATATTTGTGTAAAACTAAGTTTCCCAAGACTCTTGTGCAGTTCATTAGTATTTGGCTAAACTGAAAAGATACATTGATTCGCTCTCAAAACATTTTGACTTCGTCATCAAAGAAATACAAATTACAAAATGTAAGCCATATTATATTCCCTGTTTTGCTTTATTATGTATCTCTACTGAGTATGCGCATTTTTTTAACAAACTACTACAGATTATAAATTATTTCGTGTGTTTAGTTTGTTATTTGTGAAACAACAGTAATAAATTCAAAAAAAGGAACAGTAGAGTAAGTAAAATGTTATAATATTTTTATAACAGTTTTCTTTTTACAACATGTAAAAATGTTATAACATTTTTACCTGTGTTTCTAAGTTTCCTTTTTATACATTCTCAGTATGGATCTGCTTGGAAACAATAATCCCAATCAGCCAGTAGAAGAGTGCTGATCCGTACTTGAAATATCACGTATTCATTTTAATCTTGAAAAGAAACAGTGCACAGTATAAATGTTTTTTTCTATAACAATAGTTTCATCGTATCTTAAAAACTGCAAATCCCGTTCCCATTTTGTCCATCCCTAGTTCTTCGTCGTCTGTAACTGGCGTCTGTCGGCACGAATCTACCCATACTCTAATTGGCTTTTAATACTATAATATTGATATAGCTGCTCTAGCTGCCAGTTGCTTTCCCAAGACCAGCCCATGCATCCAACTGCAAGGAGACCGAGCGATCTTAAGAAGCACTTTGCACATGAATACGACAAGAAAATAACGCTCTGTACATCTTGCAAACAGTCGCACGATGAGGCGATTTGTATGAGTTGAGCTCATCAGAAAACACAATTAGTTTTAATTAAGGCGGCGTAAACCTGGCGGGGGGGGGGGGAGGGGGAGGGAGGGGGGCTGGATCTTGTGAGATATAACACTGTCTTGTATTATTACTATTGCAACTGTATTGTTGATGGTGTTTCTACATGTTACGCTTCTATTACTCGTAGTAGGTAGGCAGACGTTTTAATTGATTCTGTATGCTCACCTATAGATACCTTGCGGAACACTGGATTTCGGTCACTTAAATGGTAATGTTTTAAAATTATTCCAAAAGAAATTCACACTTGGCTTAGGAATAAGTAAACAGAGACTTAGGAGCCGTCCTAGCAACGAAGTACTCAATAAATTCAAAGTTGTTCTGAATCGGCCTTGTTGATTCTGGCATTTGTCCGGAGGTGTTCGCACTGTCCAATCACTGATTCGTATGTTTCGTATTTGAAATATCGATCTTTGATTGGTTATCGCTCACTCGTCGATGGTATTCGAAGCCTACAGGGTTGGTTTAGTCACTTTAAATTAAAGTCCCCCACTGGAAATCAGTTTAGTTACTGAGTGGTTATTTATTTATTTTATTTATTTAAATACGTTATCCTCTAGAGAATTCAGTGCTCTTTCTTATAACTGTTTTTTTATTCCAATAAATGTTTCCGGTTTTCAGATGTTTCTTGGTTATGTGTGAAGGTCCAGCAGCATCACATTACAAAAGGGAATTAAAAACATCCGAAGAACAGAAATATTTATTGGAAGAAGAAGACATTCGTAAGAAAGAACACTAAATTCTCTACAGGATGACATATTTAGATTTACATTTGAGACAGCGTAAAAACATTTTAAAGCAACTTAAACTATTGAAATCAGGAGTTCCGAAATACAGAATTTCTAATGCGGAAAACATTACACTAATAGGCCTATCATTTTCAAAATAGCCACTGTATTGGTCCACAAAGTGTTCGAATATATCTAACAGTAAATTATATACTACCTGTATCGTCTCTTTCGGTGTAATTTATGAGTCGTGGTGTAGTTCAATGAATCGTTATACTTTTCCACTCAAACCAACCTACCATGTGGCCTAGACGAGCGTTCGTTTCCGAGACACATATCCGATAGTTAGTCGCTATCCTATCGACATCGTATCCGAGCAGTGTGACGTCACAGCATGAGGGACTTCCTTGCCCGATATCATTGTTATTTCACCATTAGACATGCTCTTTTAAACTCAATTTTCCAGCTGACCAACGCGACCTACCGAACCGCATCCGCACTATATAGACACAGTCACCCTCGCAACCAACAAATCCGCGTAGAGACAGAACTTTGCAACCGGGTTTTATTCTAGATAGTATTCCCGTGAACGTCCTCGCTAAAACGCATGGCTGTCATAAAAACGAATGGTATTTTATTTCTCGACATCAGTTTCCAACGTCCAAATCCAAAGGAACGTTGAAAGCCCTATGTGTTATGGTGATGCGGTCGTGAACATGAATGGGTCTTTATTTTGTATATTTGATGTCTAAAGGACGTCTAAAAGACGTCTAAATGATGGCCATTTGCTTCTAGAGGGTTGATATCATGTGATTCGTTTCTTATGCGAGTTCTGGACGTTTGTAGGATTCGTCGACGGCTTTTATTCGCTTACCGAGGATTTTCTCTCGCTACCCACTCCCCCCTCCCACGCCTCTTGTCGCATATATTTGGTTGCTGGACTTGGTTTGAACCGCGTCGGTTAGCAATTCTTTGTAGAAGAATCAGTTGATATTAATTAGGCGTTAAGAATTGTCACATAAGTCGATTTTCCTTTTGTTAGTTTTGTTTTGCCATCAGTAATCAAAAAAGGCAAATAAATAGATTTTGAATTAATACTTTTTGTAAACCGTGTATATCGGTATTTAGAAAATAATTTGGCAATGCTATTTGCCAAGAATTTAATGGCATATTTATAGAGTATATGCGTGTCGATAATAAACGGAATTACTAAATACTAACTTGTTTGTAGATATATCTGAAAATGAAGACAATAATAATAATACTACAAATAATTACTTATACTACTATGTCTGGGACAATGTAGACAATTAAAATCTAATGCTATATTGTTCCCAAAAACGTTTTCTTCATAACACATTGTTCAAATGTTTTCTTCCGTCACATCTACATGTTAACATCCACGATGCTGGTAGCTTAATTTAAAATAATTACACTGATTACTCGTAGGGTACAATATACTTGTATGAAATAATTGCAGTGGCTTCTCTATTCAGACCTCGCTGTTTGTCATAGTTCACTCTTGACATACACACATTGAGTACGTGCATCCAGTGTATAACCGTATCTATGGAGTTCTATACTATGAAGTTGGAGTGAAAAACCGTGACGCTACTCAGCAGCTCAGTATCCCTGTATCTCGAGACTGATATCATTCGTTGTTCACTGTGCTGTAGGTTTGAATGAGGGAATATAAAGCCAATATTATTCTTCTTTGTAAGAATACTCGAGGGGAAACATAATCATAACGTAGATACCGAGAGTAGAAGGAGCGAGTATCGAGATAAAGACGATGTACATCAGCCGTTATGTACATTGCATGAACTGGATTAGACACTATCTTATTACAGTCGTATTGTTTTGTTGTGTGTACAATAGAATTGTTACTCTGTATGTTCTTCTAGAAGGTTGCTAGTAGGCCCGTAGGTAACTAAAATGTACAGACTCTCATATTTATGCAAGCTTCTTCACTAATTTATTATATAACCAATAACAAAAACACAACAATAATATTAATAACTATAGCATACAACATTATACCATACATGAACGACCGGCTATAACGAAACAGCACATATATATACAATAAAACCCCTTCAAAATGTAATAAAGACAGCGAGAATTGACCGGCTCTGCAAAAATTTTATTCCAATACGGTAATAACAAATACTGAATACAATTCTTTTCTTTTTTGTAAAGCAGTATTTAAACATAAAAAGTTAATAAAGGTGTATACTCATATTTCCATAATTCACTTTGTAATGTAGCACGTATCAACGAGTTATGCAGTCAATGTTGTTAATAATTCCTAGTCATGAACAGTAAGAGTTGTTAGGTATAATAATTCCAAAATACCAGAAATGAGAAATAATTGACAGTAAAACCAATAATAATAATCGTAATTAATCAGAAACCATTAATTAGTAATTACTTATATAGATAAACTGGTTTTGTGTATTGACTGTTGCTGATAATTTATTCCCATTTATAGATGTTAAAAAAATATGACATCACTACTATTTTGTCAACACGATTCGAACTGTATAAACTCTGAAATAATTGCTCCAGTTAGTCCAATGTATATGGAAACATTGCAGAAAGTTCATATGCGTCTTACAGAACATGGCCGTAAATACGTTAACGCATAATACAATTAGAAGAATGTGTTATACAAAGATATGCCAACAAAGATAATCTTAGGATATCGAAGGACATAGAACACCAAATTCCTTTGTCGTTTTGAATTCATACTATTTGATTTTACTATGGATCGTACTCTTTTGAGAAAAACGGTTGAAATGAACCATGGATTTGTTAACAAATCCATTTATCTATTTCCACAGAATCTTTATTGTAGTCTTGACACAAAACACGTTTAAGATTACTCATATATATAATCTTATTATTCTCTGTGTTTATATATTTTGTGTACTAACAAGATTTAAGAAGCGCATTGCTTATGTTTTTTGTATTATTTGGTGCAGTTTTTAATGTATTCGTGTTATTTTTAATTTATTGTTGATGCAATTAATTTAATATTATTTTTGTGTTGAAGGTGACTGGTATACCTTGTACAATGACGTCCGTTCCCTTCATGCCAATATTTAAACAATGAAATGGATTAGTATATACATTTGATATAGCAAGAATTTCAATTTACATAATATCAGTATGCGACATTTTTGTTTTGAACGCTTATAACATGATATTGTTTTTAATTACAGCAAAATAATCCCGCACAGGAGTTTCCGCCTACCTTAACTAAGTTAAGAAGTAGGCGTTTAAAATCTGTATCTTTAAAGCAGAAGTTAATGATAGAGAAATGTGCAGGAGGAGAAGGAGGTTGGATCCAAAGAGAAGATTACGGTTATTACGAGTCGGTCTTAAATTTCACGATTTTTAAAACCAACACGCTCGCGAGCTATAGCGGGAGCAGGTGCACCACGCTTAAGGCCGGAGGAGCGAGACTTATCTGCGAAAAAGAGTAAACACAGAGACTCGTACCAGCTACAACATTAGCGTAATTACGGAAACGTAAGTATCGCGTACTCATTTGCAAAGTTAATTTTCTTCTTATCTTGAAAATATGTTCATTGGTATAAAGCTCTGAAAAAGATAATGAGAAAGTTGTACATAAGGCTCGTTAGTGTGGTGTTATTATTTCTTGTCTCCAATGTAGGAGGTCTCAGGTTTGCTTTCCACTACGGCATACTGAAACTTTATTTTCTATTTTGTATATTTCGTGATTATTAAGTGTTCTTATACAAACATTGTTCAGTTAACATTATTTATTATAATTTTTCCCTGTTTTATGTGTTATTTTATATACTGTTTATTATAATATATCTCATGGGTTATAGTTCATTTTACTACGGGTTGGCAATCACTTCTTTTGTTTTAACTGTTCTATTTTCTTCCAACTCCCATTCATGGTGTATGTAGAAATAAATAACATATTAATGTGTACCAGAACTTGCACATCATTTATAGTAACGGAAGACCAAACAATCATCGTAAAGTATCCACAAATGTTACTCAAATACTTGCTGATCTAAGAGTGTCGCTTGTGGTTGTGACTGTAACCTTCAAAGCAATGAAGCGAATAGTCAATGGTGATGACAAAATAATGATGAAAATCAGTAATTTTTGTTTTAATTAAAACGCGAACCCAGAATAATCCAGAATTTGCATTACCTAATGGGAGCCCAGAGTAGCATACTTTGAGCCTATTGCTTCACACCAGCCACAATAGTTCTTCGGCGGAGTTTGTCAATACAAATATTTATACATTAGATTAAAACTCGTAAGTAACAAAATCGAGGCCCAACTGCGAATCGAATATTTAATTTCATTAATTACTATTTTCCCATATGAGAGTATTTATACGCATTTCAATAAAAAGTAAATACAAACTGAATTTATTGTTTACTCATAGCACGCTATTCACCGATAGAGGTGGCTCAGCGGTATGACGCGAGACTCTAATTCGGGAGGTCGCCGGTTCGATCCCGGCCACCGGCAGTCCTGACTGAAGGTTTTTTCCGAGGTTTTCCTCAGTCGTAAAGGCGAATGCTGGGACTGAGTCATACTAACAGCCCTCGGACATTCCTTCCCAACTATCCAAACACCCTAATAACCTAGTAAGTCACCTGAAGAGGGGCACATCAGGTAAAGCTGGTGTGCACCCTATAACAGGGATTCCTACGAAAAATTATTATTATTATTATTGCACGCTATTCCGAGCTTTTTTTGTGTACAAGATCGTGAACACATGCTTACAAGTTCAAAATGATGTAATGTGTGTAGGATTCGAATATTCAGCATGTTACAAAGAAACTTAGTGAGCAACAGTTTTCGCGGCTGTTACTGTAAACACGACCAGACACAAAACAACAAATCCGGTAGCTGAATTTGAATAGATAAGCAGGAACGGAAATTAAACGAACGGCCGTAATAAAGACAACCTATCATAAAACGTAGCATCAACATATTTATGAGTTGCATTGTTATTTACCGAGCTCACATCTGTACACGTAAACTCAAACTCCCAGAAGAGACAAACTCGTTTATGAAAAATAATGATACGAATTTAAAATCGTATAACTAAATTTAAACACCACCAATCTCATGGAACATAGCCGTAATTTGACTGTATTTTGGTGGAAGTAAATTGGCTATGAATTAAATTAACATCGCTCCAGCTGTATATAAACGCTGTTTTATGTGACGGATTTTTATTTTTGATTAAACGAAGTCAAGCTACCGCAACAAAATTACTACAGCAAAAAACTACTATTTCGATCATGCCTAAGAAATGTATAGAATACATTTATAAACTCAGGGCAACAAAACAACATAAAACGGCAACAAAATCACTTTTAAGTTCCATCCCGCATCCTGAATGAATTGTATAATAACAATAATGGGATACTACAACCATGGTTGTACATTGAATATGTGGATACGTCTTCAGTGTTGTTGACTATTATTTTAATTTAATGTGACATGTTACCATAGACTGATGTGGATTGTTTGTCGGCTTTTATCGGCTTTTCATACATTAGTGCATGTACACATATTGATAGGTATTTGTACAATTAATGTCAATCAAATGAGGTTATTGGGATTGTAGTATTTTCAAAATAAATTTAAGTTAACTCCTACTCTAATTTATACATGTGATCACACGTTCTATACAATATATATAATCGAGATATATATTGATCGAGGGATGGACGATTAGTACTAAATAACAGATTCCCCTGAGTCCTAAACTCCACGGCAACCATTTTCAAATGTGAAAAAACATATTTTCGTCTAAAAAGCAGTCTCGATTCATCTTTACATTATTTCGATAAATAGACGGAAACACCATTAAACAGCGCAGAAACTTGTGAACTTGATTTCAACCGGTATAGTTAAAAGGACATTGTTATTTTTAAGAACAAGCGTGCGAGGTGCGTTTCTTATTATGGCACGCGTTTAGTACGTGATCTGTCAAGCGGTTTAGGTATTTCATCTAAACGTGACGTACATAACATGTTTATTGTTTATGTATACATTGTTACTCATCGTCTTTATGTTATTAACATAAAATATGTTTACTGCATGCAAAAAATATAGAAAATATGATATGGTAAACACACAAACCACTAAGTGAATGAATGAATGAATGAATGAATGAATGAATGAATGAATGAATTATTTAATTAATTAATTAATGAATGAATGAATGAACGAATGAATGAATGAATTAATGAATTAATTTACATTGATAAACCTATGGTAAATCAAATAGTTTTTCACTTACATTTCAATTGGTAAAACACATTTTCATTGATTCTTATCTTGATGCAACGTGGGTATATAACGTTTCTTTATCACACATTCTTCTTACGTTGAGACACGTGTTTTAAAAAGTGACACCAGCCTTCTTTGTTTTTAGCCTTTTAAATTGTCACGATCCAGCAGTCTTCAGAACAGGAGCCGTGGCAAAATTACCTTTCAAGCTCGTCCGTTATTAGTCAGGACTCAATGTCAAACAAACTTGACTTTGGTTATTTGCGCACAATTCTACGACACCAGTTTTCTTGCGCGAGTTTTCTTTTAAGACAAATAACATCCTGTTCTATCTGTGTGAGAAATCACTGCTATTTCTTTTTCCTCAGGTTTTCTGCTATTAATGCAGTTTTAGTTCTGCAGCTTATACTTTGAAGCTCCACCGAACCAGTGCAAGATAGATAGGGATCTCTTTGCGAAGCTTCTTTTTGATGCAACCCTTCCTTCTATTTGTTGTGCACGTACATCATGGTTTGTCAAAAGGAATTGAAAATCACGTATATTCACTTCGTAAATACTTGAACGTAAATTGACCTCAGACTTGAACAATTCATGGTAGTAAGAAATGGAAGGTATCAAACTCAAAGTTATTTTATGGCGTTATATTATATATAAGCCGCAGGAAAAGTAATAAATATACAGATGCGTATTCCATGTTGCCATATTAGAGAATACGCAATAACTGGACAATTTATTGACCATAAATGCTAATAATTTAGTCATTTTTCACAAAATCACACTCCCCACCAAACCCCCAACCCCAAATTGTAGAAAGATATATATTACGGACATAATTCATATGAAATAATGTACTTTAAAAAAAAAAAACGAGAATGAAAAGTGGACATTCCTATGGTCAACCCTGTACATGCGTATTTAAGTAAGATGGAAATAAACAGTGTAGGTATATCTAATTTAAAACTTAATCTGTATATGTCAATAAAGGTTTCTAGTTTAAATGAAATATATTTTATGTATATATATTCTGGTGAAGAGATAATGCATAAACTTTGGTTTGATGGTGGTATCTTCCAGGCTTATCAAACATAATTAAACCTTTTAGATTAAAAATAGTTCATTTAATATTAATCAAAGGGAATCCTTAATTATTCGTAAATAAATAGAAACCTCCAAAAGATGAATTCGTACAAATACGAAAAGAATCAAAACGCCATAAAAAATTTCAGCAAAATTCCACTGTAAAAATATTTTACAAAAGAAAATGGTAACAGCTGATTCGATTTAATAAACGGTTGGTTTCTGTTTGAAACGAGAACGCCGCCTTCTCTCGTCTCTATGGGACTCTGTGATTAAAGTTTTCAGTGCAGTGCGCGCCCACGTGTCACACATTACTCACACGTGTCACTCGAGGGGTTTTTCATTATTTCACCCGCTGAGTGAGAACAAATCGAAGCCATGACAAATTGTGCGTGACGTGTGCGTGACGTGTGCGTGGTGTGAGCGTGTTGTGTGCGTGACGTGAGCGTGACGTGTCCGTGGTGTGTGCTTGACGTGTGCGTGACGTGTGCGTGACGTGTGCGAAGTGTGTGCGTGATGTGTGCGTGACGTGTGCGAAGTGTGTGCGTGACGTGTGCGTGGTGTGTGCGTGACGTGTGCGTGACGTGTGCGGACGTGTGCGTGGTGTGAGCGTGACGTGTGCGTGACGTGTGCGTGGTGTGTGCGTGACGTGTGCGTGGTGTGTGCGTGACGTGTGCGTGGTGTGTGCGTGACGTGTGCGTGACGTGTGCGAAGTGTGTGCGTGACGTGTGCGTGATGTGTACTTGACGTGTGCGTGACGTGTGCGTGACGTGTGCGTGACGTGTGCGTGAAGTGTGCGTGTCGTGTGCGTGAAGTGTGCGTGACGTGTGCATGACGTGTGCGTAACGTGTGCGTGACGTGTGCGTGACGTATGGGTGACGTGTGCGTGACGTGTGCGTGAAATGAGACTGAATCAAAAGCCAGTTACCTCTTTTCCCCGATTATGAACTAGAAACATAACAATATACAACACAACAGCTGGAGTTGTCTTTGTTTTCCGGTCTGTTATACCGAAAAGAATGCGTTCATTATTCCTTGTTATTTACAAACTTTGGGGTTTAAAAAAGGTAGAATGCAAAAAGTAAGAAACGGCTTATTTCTTGAATTACAAACTGACTAGTTCACAAATGTTAAAACAGAGCGAAAATACTGTTTTAAAAGTCATAACTCAATAAAACCGCACCACATCGAAAAAGTAAAAAACAGCGAAAAAACAGAATAATGTATAAAAAGGTTGTTTTATATTATAAGAGCAATAGAGCATGGTTGTTATTTAACATTTACTTAGTTAAAAATGATTTATTTGAATACAACCCCAATATTACAATAAAAGTATTAGGCCCTCTGTAACTAATATTTAGTTCTTACCAACAAAAAAATAAAGCCCACGGTTTTTGTTTTACGATGTTGTGCCACATTTACTGAGATTCAAAATTGGAAATTTCCATAAAGTATACCTATACTGTGAAACACGGTACAAGATTCCTAACCAAATGTGACGACATCCTATGAAATGACATTGAAGTACAACATGACGTATAAGATATCAAGGCGTGACAAACAACGCACACAGTAACTTTCCTCAATCATATTTTTATTGTTTTAGTGTTTCAGCTTGGATATCGGTTTCTAGTCAAGAGGAAAAACTATTTTCTCTCGTCGCTCGAGGTTCCATGGTCAAAACCAATCGCCGTCAATATATCGAAGAGGCGGCGTTTGATCTGAAGTAGATGAAAATGCTTGCACACGAGAAAATTGGGTTCAATTTACTATACTAGACTTGAAGGAAGGGTTTATTGATCCGTGCTCAAAAGAACAATTTTCTACTCACTTTACCTTCATAATAGCTGTTACATGTTCTACATATAAAAACAATGTAACATTCCTTAGATGATGGTGTCGATTCAATTTGGGGTTTATGTCTCGTATTTTGTCAACTATGCTAGTCGGGAATTGTAGTAAATGGAGATGAAAACACGCTGTGCCATTCATAAGCCAGAATTCGAACCTTCCTTATTTCCTATTCAACATTGCCTATAGGCCTATGTTCATCACGGTATTGCATTGTATGTTATTGTATTCTTTAACGGTTAATATTAAAACTCTTCATGTAAGTTATAACACATTAATTTGCTATGTATTGTATAACTCTAGGTCACCAATGTTACATAAATAACATACATTACATGTAACATGTATGTACAGCGAATATCTTTACAAGAGTATAATCATTTTAGACAATAGATTATAGAAAGAAGAAACTCGTCTTAAATTAGGTAATAAATTATATTGTTTTCAATAACAGGGTAACTATGTATTGGGCGCATCATTTTATTTCCAAGTGTCTGCAATAAATTCAAAGTATGTATCTGTATTTCTATTTCGGTTTGAATGCTCAGTTCCGGTAAAAGCATCCCACAATAACAGTATTGTATTATAGTATCTCACAAACAACTTTTAACGTTCTGACATATCAATGTACAAGGCAACAAGATTCAATCTATTTAATGGTAGAATTTAAAACATCTAACATAAAACTCTATACTACGACGATTGAAGCAGTATCTCTGATACGAGTATCGATTACCTTTAAGTGCCTTCATCAAGTACAAAATCTTAACCGTCTCTTCGTAGCCAACGGCAAGTACGTTCGTAATATCATCTGCTCCCACCCCTTCCCCCTCCCCCCTCCCCTTTTCCCCTCCCACGAAGATTCTTATTACACACCCTCTCTCAGCAGTTGCGATTTATTGGCAATAATTCTACAGGAAGACATGAGCATGCATTCTCAAATCACGCGGGGCACGTGACTAAGACGATTGACCTCCGTTTGACCTTAACCTTCGCCGGTTCAAGTTATGTTGGGCTGTTTCATTGGTCCGTCATCCCTCACTAGACGTTACTTGAGGCATTGTTTATGAACGTAGAAATAATGAGTAGTGGGGGTAATTAAGCGCAGAGAAGCCAAAGCTACACTTTTACTAACGATGATTAAACTAACCATGATGTATATACATTAATCAATGTATCAATTACGGATCAATTAATCAATAAGTGCCAAGGTTAATCTCGTGAACACTATTATTCGATTATGTTGAGGGAGAATAATTATGTATAGTTCGAATAAAATTGCAATTTTTTTTATGAATACTCTTTGCCGTCTACGTGCAAAATGCAGCTGAGCATGCAAGAGCAATATAAAAGGAAAAGAAAAGTGTTAAAAAAGAATGTGAGTACACTGAACTATTAGTTTGTAAGGCTTCTCTAATAGAACGTGCTTGACTATCAGATTGAGAGTTTAAAAACATTTTTCAAAGAGAATATCTCAAATGCTTTCAAACTTTTCTCATGTTACTAAAATATTCCGTTACCCTACTTCCCAAACTAGTCCTGCACGTGCTAGTAATATCAACTAAGAAGATAGTATGATCTACATGTACTTGAAGTGAGTCCTGAAAAACAGAAACTTATGTCATAATCGAGTGAAGTATTCATATAGAAATGATAAGCTTTGTGTTAGTTGAATATTAATTTTTGTAAATGTGTGGTGCTACCCACATAATATCGAGTGAGGCTCACCAAATATATTTTAAACATTTACAGCTTCACATTATTTACCCATAGTCCAGATATACCGAAGCACAAATATTCACAATTTTACTATATGTTCCCGGTTGTATTTAAAGTACCTTGAGATTAATATTTACTCTCAAGTTTTCGCGGACATATGTGTACATATTGCAATTCTCTGGGGCTTATTGCCGCAAATAATTTACTTAACGAGGCACTGACTTACCCTTCCCTTCCTAGGGTGTCAGTGCCTCCTTCTTTAGTAAATTATTTGCGGCAATACGCCCCAGAGAATTGCAATATGTGCATGTATATATATATATATATATATATGATTTCTCAGGTTTTGTTGGTTGCAATATGTAAAGAAAGGATACATTTTACGGTTAAACCAATCTAAATTTTATTTTTAATGATAAGCAGAAGAAGCTAAGTCGTATGTTAAAAACTCGACTCATTTTGTAGAGATTCTAAAAGATATTAAGTTGAACCCTGGTGACTTACTAGTTAGTTTTGATGTTGTTTCTCTCTTTACGAAAGTACCAATTAAAGAGGCATTGGAGATCATTGAAGCCAAGAAGGTAGTTCCGACACATATTATTACGTTGTCTCGTCATTGCATGGCCACTACATATTTTACATACAAAGGTCAGTTCTATAAACAAATTGAAGGAGCTCCAATGGGGTCGCCATTGTCACCAGTGGTAGCAAATTTGTTCATGGAACATTTTGAAACAACAGCCCTGGAGTCATCTTTACTAAAGCCCCTGTGCTGGCTGCGATACATAGATGATACGTTTGTAGTGTGGCAGCATGGAATAGATAGGCTTAATGAATTTCATCAACATTTAAACAACCAACACACAAATATAAAACTAACGATGGAAATCGAGGAAGATGGTAAATTACCTTTTTTGGATGTACTTGTTCAGAAAAAACCTGATGGAAGTCTTGGCCATACTGTGTTTAGAAAAGCTACTCATACAAACAGATATCTGAATGCAACCTCTCACCACCACCCGAGTCAAATCCGGTCTGTTGCTTACACACTTGCTAATAGATCACACAAAATTGCAGATGTGGATAATATTGATGCAGAATATAAAATATTACATCATGCCCTTTCATCTAACGGGTTTACGAATAGTTTAATAACAAAGGCATGGCATCGACAGCCTATTTCCACCTCGACGTCACAAGTAGAACCAGTAGAACCACCCAAGTATACTGCCTATTTGCCATACATTAAAGGGACGACAGACTTGATCAGTCAACGGCTTCGCCGAGAAAACATACGGACGATTTTTAATACCGAGAAGAAAATTGGCGAAATGGTGGGAACTTGTAAGGATGTGATTCCTTTAGAAAACAAAGGAGTATATGAGATACCCTGTAATGGCTGTCATCACAGTTACATTGGTCAAACAAGTAGAAAATTATCGCAGCGAGTTCAAGAACACCGACTTGCTGTGGACCAAGGCCAGTCAACGTCATCTCTAGCACAACATACAATAAAGGAAGGACATAACATTAACTTTGCCGGGGTACGGCTTCTTGCTTCAGTGGACAATCTTCGAGCGAGGTTAATCCGGGAAGCAATTGAGATTGAGAAGCGGCCTCATAACCTGAACAAGCGAGATGACGCTCAAAGACTACCTTCGGCTTGGAAACCGATTGTGGCTAACCTTAAAGTCCAGCAGGTGTTCCCAGCCATCAATCAGCCTGTTGCTGACCATTCTCAGAGACAAAGAGTTCCAGCAGTGTCTCAGGGGGGTCCCATAACCAGAAGCAAATTCAAGGAGCTTGCTAGAGCAGCTACCCAGTGATGTATCGCTGTGGCAGTGTTTTCGTTTTTATATGCAAGTGTTTTTTGGTTGTTGTGGTTTTTTATTTATTTGTTTTTGTATATTTGTATGTCTTGAAAAAGACGACGCTAAAGTCGTCGAAACGTTGACTTATCATTAAAAATAAAATTTAGATTGGTTTAACCGTAAAATGTATCCTTTCTTTATATATATATATATATATATATATATATATATATATATATATATATATATATATATATATATATATATTATATATAATTATTATTATTATTATGAGCATATTGATTATATTGGCAATTAGAAGTTAATAATGGCTCAAAAAAGAAGAAGTACTTATAGCAAGCAATATAGTAAATTACGCACAAGACATACATAAGCTATGAGTATGACACACTAAAACTAAATATCTTATTAAAGTAAAATACAAATATATTTATAATACAAAATTATATTATGTTCAAAGTTTACTACTTAGGTGTTGTACAAAAATAATAGTTGCCTGTGGCATCAATTCCCCTTTTCCCCTCGTTTATAAAATGGTAACATTTGCTTCTAAATACATAAACATTTTGCTTTTGAAAAAAATAATTATAACTCAATTTGGTGTAAGTCCGTAATACTGGCCGATCATTCACAACAGACCAGTAAACACAGAAAGAGTTGATCCAATTAAAAACAAATACAGATAACATATTTTCATTTGAATTGAAATTGAAAGTTGCGGTTGGGGTGCAAAATACGATTAGTACGGGGAAATGCATTTTACCGCCGCCCCCCCCCCCCCCCAACCCCCTCGAATTTAAATTCGTGCAGGCGGGTTTGATTGTGTAACCAGCAATGAAAATTCCAGTTTAATCATTTAAAAATGCACACTTCATACTAACGTTCATATTGTTCTAGGAAAATATATGTTATGGTTGGCTTTATACGAGAAACGTTAATAATAACGTTTTGCTACATTAATATTGACTTTCATCTTTGTTACGAATGTATACGAATGTATGTACTAATTTTATTTGGAACGAGTTCAGAAGACATTGTAATAAATATTTATTTGTATCCAATAATGTATGTTATAGCAGTTAATAATTAGTAAATAGTTTGTCTAGTAGCTGATATTGTGGAAAAAAACTGGTGGTATGTAATTTTTTTAATTTATCACTAAAAAGTCGTATACATATATTTATATTTATAAAACAGACAATGTTTATGTCTTCAAGAGTACTCGTCGAACTAAATTTAGATCACATAATTCTGTAATTATTTGCAACAGTAACAGAAATATGTTTACAACTGATGTGTCAACTGATATCTTAATTTTTGGATCCTGACATTGGACTTTATAATAAATGTATATATTACTAGTATTTGACTAGTAAATCACTGGCAGTAGTAGTTTAGCTTTCGTATCTAAAATAATGATTACATAGCCTATGTTACGATTTTGTCTGATGTTAACATAGACTGAAGATCTTTGGTTATTCTAGAATCTAGATAATTACTTGTGGCCTTGTTTGCCAATATTGGTATCCAGACACCGAAGAATGATAACTGCTTCTCATACAATTACCAGTAAGACTTATTTGTTCTCGTTTAACTGTGCTAGTAAAACATACGAGTCAATTAATTGTTAGATTAGTTAATTTAAAGTTAAATGCAAAGATAACCGGTTAGTGGATACGTCATTTAGCTAAATCATTACAATGGAAATGTTATGTCTGCATTTAATCAACGTTGATGAGATAAATTTAACGATCGCAATAAGCGAGTAGGTTCCACATTGCATCGCCAACGGGGGTCGAATGAGATACCTTTACATAGAACACAATCACGCACATCGGTTCGTCTGTACTTATAACAAGCTGAGTACAGTGTGTTCGCTGTAAGGATCCTATAACACAGGTGCTGAGTAAACTGTGTTCGCTGTAAGGATCCTATAACACATTGGTTCGTCTGTACTTTTAACAAGATGAGTAAACTGTGTTCGCTGTAAGGATCCTATAACACAGGTGCTGAGTAAACTGTGTTCACTGTAAAGATCCTATAACACAGGTGCTGAGTAAACTGTGTTCGCTGTAAGGATCCTATAACACAGGTGCTGAGTAAACTGTGTTCGCTGTAAGGATCCCATAACACATCGGTTAGTCTGTATACTTGTAACGTGCTGATTAAAGTGTGTTGGCTGTAAGGAGCCATAACATACATTTCGCGTTTGTTATAAAGAGTCACATTTCTTGCCTTACTTTCAAATTGTGTTTCGTTTGTGTTGGACGACAACTTATAGTTTTTGCGTGACGTTATAGCAGCCATATTGATCTCAAATATGATTTAAGTATAATCTAGAAGATGGAGAAGTGTTTTGTAAATTGTACAAAAGCAGTGTTTACAGTTCAAAATACTTATTAATTAGAGATAAAAATCAAATATAACACAACTAAATCTTATTTAAAAACACACGCAATTAGGTGTTTTGTTTCTGCTACAATTGGCTTCATCGTTTCGGTTATTCCTCCAATTCAACATAATCAAACATTTCGTCAAAATAGCCGCCACCCGCAGACCATCAATAAGTGTACGTGACTTCCATTAGTATGTAACAGATAAACATGATTAATGTATAATAGCACATGCACAAGCTACTAGCTTATGTGCACCAAACTTGCCTAAATGCAACAGCATTTGGCACTATTACATAATACAATACAATAAATGTTATTTATCCATGTGTACTCTTTTACCTTGTTATACTGACCTTTACACTTACATTTGTATGAAATAGCCTTTCACCTTTCAGTATGTAGTAGTAATACCAAATGGATAACAACTAGAACTGTTCTTTACACACTACATTGTCATTATAGATGTAAAGTTTATATGTTATCTTATAGTGTTTATTGTGTTGTGCAGATAGTTTTCGAGTTTGGAACATCTTCAACTCATACAAAAGTTAATTTGTGCCTTAAAAAAAATACATGATTGTAATCAATCATGTCAAATGAAATGATAATCACAATATCATGATAAGCCAATAAAACTTGAACTTGAACTTGAATTTAGTGCAGAATGTAATTCTCTGAGTTATTAACCAAGACGATACACTAAAGAGTTGCATACTGTGAAGTGGTGTACTCTGTAAATATTCAACCCCTATCTACTTTCAGAAACAGCTTCCTTATTAATTGCCGAACCGTGTCTGCAAAGTAAATGTAAATATTAACACAAGTTCCCAGTGTAAAGGTCAGACGCGGTCTGTGAATGACAAGAGTTAGTCACGTTATTTGAAGATAATTTCTTTTGAAGAGTCACATTGTGTGATTTAGACCTTCTAGACTATTTCTAAATTAATGAGACGGAAAAAGTGTTTTATTTTATTTTAATGGGACGTTGAGGTTTTGATCCCGCTTTAACTTTTCTGACGTTGGTTAGAATTAGAACGATATTCAAGATAACGAAGATCGTGACATTAATATATTAAACTTATGACAAAAAAAGTGCGATAATATTCGAACTAGTAAAAATTTCAATCGATGCTAAGTTTTTATGACCATACGCTAAATTTCGATATATATTTTTGTGTAATCCTATAGAAGAACAAATTGTTCTCAATTTTATTGTTTCATTATCCAATATTGTAGAATGTGAATCAATACAATAACTCTAGAATGAAAATGGTTTATAAGTGCCGATTACTTGAGCATTGATGGCTACGAAACATTCTCAGACAATTTATAATGCATTGATCCGTTTCATCGCTCGTCAGTATGCATGATTGTGTAGATATATAATTTACCTCATAGTATAGGTAGACACATCGATAGTGATTCGTCTTCCTTGATACTTTTCATTTTTCTAGAAAATAGTTTTTGATATTTTCTATTTATCCGCCTTCATTTTATCCATGTTATGTAATTGAAAAGATATATTTTATTTTCCTTCATATCACATTATTTATAAATATTTATTTATTTATTATTAATTTATTAATTCAGTTGAATGTTCTCTCTTTGTACAGTGTAGAGTTAATTTATTATCCAAGTTATCTTCTATTATTATTTGATTTTTGTTCTATTTGTATTGTTTTCATTATATTTTATATAATATAAACTGAGTGCTCTATCCCCTGTAAATTAGTTTCACAACAAAGTAAAATAAAATACTAATATGCTTACGTTCTCACTGTCCACTCGGCTTCCTACCTCTAAAATCTCGGGAGTAAAATATGTTTGTCCGCCTATGTTTAGGTAATTTCTGAGAGTAAATATCACCTGAAACCTAACTTTCTGGTTAAGCAGTCGGACACCTTTTCAAATAATACTTATCGCTTGTGAGCATATAACTCAACATATCCATACGGTATGTAATGCATACACACGTACTCATCAAAGCGGTTTGCACATTTTAATAGTCTCATAGTTATATTTACCACGAAGAGTTTATGCTTTACTCACAAATTACAAATTACATTGCGTGCTTTAACTAACGCAATAACCATCATCTTACATCGTATGTAATTATATAGTGAATTTATTCCGTCTTGAGTGCTAGTTGCATGCAATGCATATTACATAATAATTCATTTTCTGACAGTACATTTTAATTGAAGACAATACATCATTAAACCAACTGGGTAAGTTTTGTCACTCACTGACATCTGCAGTAAATACAAGTATTGGTATTGTTAATATTCATTGTATTTATAATGCGAAGAAATATAATTAATTGACTATTAAATTAGTGAAACAAATTAAAAAATACCGTATGGAATTATTGCTAGAAACTACACTGGATTTATTAGAAAGAGGAGTTTTGTAAGTGCTATACAGAGAAAGAATTGTCAACAGGCTAAAAGAAATTCACTCTGATGTCGAGGAGTGTATATAAATGTTACTTTTGGGAAGTATTACCTTATAATTTTAGATATTTACGGAGAGTTTCAGTGCCGGTACTTAGATTTTAAGCCAGGACAATATCAAAAAGACAAAATATATCATTATAGACACGATTATAAATATGCGACGTACGCTATGCTCAAGGTGCGTTAATCCCCTGTAGGTTTTACGGAACTGGTTGTATACTATGCTATAGTAGTTTTATTATTTCTATTTTTGTCATTTTAAGCCTAGTTAATCTTACATATACATTTTACTTTATAACGTACAAATTATATCTATAGTAGTTATATTTAAAATATATATAAAAAAAAAAATATATATATATATATATATAAAAAAAATAAAAAATTGTAAATTTAAAATTTCTATTTCATTTTACTTTTGTTCAGTATTATTACTTTTCCATGGTATAATGCAAATTTGCAGTATTATCTCCTTTGTAAAAAAAACAACAACTTATAAATCAAATAAACAATCACAATTGTAAATCAAACACTTTTCTATAAGTGAAATCAATTTGTTAATGACACTTTGATGACGCTTCCTTGGTAAACTTAGGTCTGTTTCCAGCATAATATCTTCCTTTCTAGCGGGTCTTATCAGACGATGACGTACAATATCCTTATCTTATCCGGGGTAAGAACTGAGACGCAAAGAACACAGGTCAAACGACTCCTCCCCCTCCCCTTCCTCCCACAGGGACTCTGGTGAAAGAAATTGGCTGAAAGAAGTTCGTAGTGCGGAAAGGAGCCGTGCGGTGAAGATTGAATTAAACTTAATGTAGGGAGAAGAGAGGAAAAAACCAAAAGAAGCCTTAGGTACCTTCTAACTAACTCTTGTAATTAACATTCTACGTGCAAGGTAGCCAGCCCAATTGATTTACGAAGTCATACTTTTTCTCTTCTTTCTTTTTTAAGTCTACCAACCTTATATCGATGTTGGGGTTTAAAGTCACTGGGAGGCCAACCGAGATAAGAGTCACAAGTTTAGTTGTAGGGTCAAATAGACAATTATTTGGAACGGCTTAAAATTAAAAAATAGTGTGTGTTAATAATTGAACAACGGAAAGTAAAGTATAACGGAAACGCATTAAAAAATAAATAGGGAGTAAATTTTGGAATTAGGCGGGGTTAGAAAATATCAAGATCACAGATGTTCTCAAAAAATGATTATAATGATTAGGCCCACGTTTGGATACAATTTTAGAAAGTATTGCAATTTTTTAATTTTATCTAAACACAATCAATTTTGCCTTCTTTTGTGATGTGTGTGATAATATCTGACGCTGCATTATTCCAAAGTTTTGATATTTAATTTTATTTTAAAGATACGAAGAAAAACCTTAAAAAAACGCTTTTCAAACTTGTCGTGTCTAAACGCGACTCTTAAATCACTATTTTGGTGTTACACTATTATTTTATTCAGAGCTCAGACTGAGTGTCAGGGTCTTTGAAAATTAGTACTCAAAAATATAAAATTTACCTACCATGCTATAAAATATATTCGTATCATATTTGAATGCAGTTAATATGGGTATTCACGTTTGTCTCTTGAAATATGTGTATTATTATGATATTGACATGTCCGATTCTGGACGCATAAATCGGTTGCATTATTTAGACACCCGATATATATTTTCAATGCAGTACGACAGCAAAAATGATTGCATGTGCTTTTTAAATCTTGTATGTCTAGTCCATTTCATGTAAAAATGGATATCTGTAGTATCCGTTGAGAAATGGACGAGTCCATTGTAAATCTAATCGATTCTTTTGTGTCGGTTCTATTTCTTTCAAATTTCCCATCGCGATTCACTTTGACAAATGGAATAAAACCGGTAAATTGCTCAGACAATTTTCATTTTGTCATTTATATATTTTATAAACTGTAATCCTAGCTCTATAATCTTCGTATCTTCTTTGTAATTTAGCTAAATGAAAAGAGTATCTCTTTTCCGCAGACCAATTTCTTTCTTTCCTTGCGGATTATTATTGGAAAATTCATGACCGTCTTCATTGTACAATAGTAGCAACTTCTGAGTAAATCGTCCCCGAACGTTTTGGAAAAGTAATTTTGTTTTGAGAATATTATATTCTTTCTTTCCTGGTATCGATAATACCAACTGTCTTCTCTGGTAATAATACAGGACTGCCAACGGAATGAAATGTTTCTGGGCACATGGGTTTTCTCTCTCTCTTTTCCGCTTTGGTGGTTCCTTCTCTTCTCCCTGTCTCGTTCATCATCCGGGTTCTCCTCTCTCTTCCTCTCTCCTCCTGAATGTCCTAATAGCTAATGGAGTTGAAACGAGCTCCAGTACGCAGAATAAATGCTGGCTGCCTTGTTATCAGGTGTACGAATTTTGGCTACAGGGAACCGATGCAAAAGCGCAGCAAAACGTGCGTTCAAATATCAATACTATAATCTAAAAAACATTAGAAGGCAGTTTTGCATTATTTGTCATGGTAAAACGAGTAATCGGTAAAGCACTGATAACTAAATTTGTTATATTGTACATTCTACAAAACGTGATGTTAATGTGTTGTTTAAAGGAATTTTAATATCACGCTAATTGTTTGTATTATCTTTCTTTGTGTTTTCGTTTTGGGTTTTCGAAGCATAAATAAAATAAAAAAATAAAAATAAATTCACATTTAGAGTCTACCCACTCAGTAATTAAACTAATGTATCTCGCATCTCAAGCCAGTGTGAATAGCCTGTGTTAGAATAGCAAGGTAACGCACCTACGTACATCGGAATAAGCGTCGCAAGAACGCGCTTCTCGCGTACATATAACGCGCGTTACAGTATGCAGTTCTATTAATAAGGATCGTCACTCCAAAGAGTTTAAGACAAAATATAGCAAATATTGAAAATTATTGAGTTCATTAAGCTCACTAATTCGTGAACACTGATACTAACAGTGTTAACATATTGTTGAATTGTTATTCTCAATTTTACAACAATGGAGGAATAATATAATTTATTCATAACAATAATTTCAAGAACTTCCACCAATCTAATATTTTATAGTGCTGATGTATCAAGAGAAATGATTTATTGTCTCTTTTCCCACCGATGTGCTATACACGAACAAACCGCTCTTTGTTAACCCTTCCCTTTAATTAGTTAGGATTATTAAAATGATGAGATAATTATGCATATTTATTTGTAATGTTGTTTTTATCTTACATTATTCACCAATTTGAAAGTGTGTAGGGTGGTTTAAGAGAAAGGCGGGGGGGGGGGGGGGGTGTTAATGTATCCAAATGAGCTAACGCGCTACTAAGTTATTTAAAAAAGGAACATTTTATTTAGAGTACTACTAAAATGCGCCATTTAAATATTTACTTGAAAATATTTAGCATCTTACGTCGTGAAAGATACTGATGGTTGCATCATTCATCCACAGTGAATTAGATTAATGAATACTCTACTGTTTGTTGAAACGTTGTGTTGATAGCTCGTATCTATGTCTTACGACAGCGTTCAGCTATAAAGGCAGACCACTCAACTTGACTCAGTTGTCTTCTGTGACACATGTTTAATTACTTTTGTTTTGTTGCGGATTGTTGACGAAATACCAACCCAACCGCAAACATCTCTACTGAGATCCATACGCAAGACTTGGGAACATTTCTACTTAAACTTTGTGTTTCCAAAAGCAATAATATGTAAAATAGCCGAATATGTGACACATTATAGCACGGCTTGATCTGTTTAGAATGGTAGCGATTTACCCCAAACGTTGGTGGAACATATGTGGAATTTGAATGTGGAAACTCGATACTCGTATTAGTGAACAGTGAACACAACGAATTGAAATTGTAAAAATAAAACATATAACAAACAAATTGCATAGTAAACTCCGAAAGAAAACATAACAAATTGCCTAGTAAACTCTCAAATAATAATACATTTTTGGTATATACGGGGCAGATACAGTAAAAGCCTACTGATGTATGTATGTATGTATGTATGTATGTGTATACAAAGCATGTAACCGTACAGTTATCGTAATTTAATGAAATCGATATAGGAAACCCTGTTTGTAACACCAACGCAAAGAGACTAAAACAAATAATTCTCATTGTCTTATTGTTAAAAAAAAATGGTGGTGATTGCCCAGTTAATATCCATTCTAAATTATATTACCTATGTTACAGGTAGGTACGTGATACTATAACATACGGCCGTGAGTAGGAATGTGTTTTATGTCAATGAACTGCAGTTCCACTTCCACTCCTTTCTTCTGTTGTTATTATGATGGTAATAACAATATAATAATGGCTGAATTTAAACCTAGCAAACGCTACGACGAGGAAAAGTTAAGCGACTTTGCAAGGATCAAGAAAGTTATTTTTTAAAAAGCCTCTTAAAGATGAGACGATACTGTGAGTCCAAAAACTTGAGTGCAAAGCAATTTTTTTAAACTGGTTCGGTTGCCTATGTTATAAATATGAAACAATTCCCACTATAATGATCGATTACAATTGATTGCTTAACGTAAGTTTGCCGGTTGCTATATTTGTATGCCAATGACTACTGCGCGAATGCTCTAGTACACGAAAACTTGAAGTAAGCGAAAACTACTCCGCGAATAATGTAGTGCGCAAAAAGGCTACTTCGTCAAAGATATACTTTGAAAATAATTAAGGACGCGAATAGTTTAGTGAGCGAAAACTCTAATCAGCGAATAGCCTATAGTGCGTTTAGTACTTTATAATGCAAACAGCCTAGTTCATGAAATAACTAGTGATCGAAATAAGTGCGCGAATGGTTTTGTGCACGAATACTGTCGTACGCGAATACTCAAGAGCGCGAATATTCTAGTGCGCGAATGATCGGGTGAGCTTTCGCTGGCTAGACACACTAGAAATAGAGCCGATTTTTACAAGGTGAGGGGAGGTGTACAACAAACGACTACACTGCAGCGCTGCAAGCGTTCCGGCCACTAATCTCCACCTACTTGATCTCCGCCTAGCGGAGGCTCGGAAATTGACGAGCCTCCGCTAGGTGGAGATCAAGTAGACCTTGGAATTAACCGAAACCCCATCGGGGAGGCAGTGCACAACTTATTATTGTTAGGCCGGTCTTACAATCTCCTAATAAGAAAGTTATTTGAAGGATTTGAAGAGTTTTGATTGGTCGTTGACATGGAGAAAGTAGTTATTGGGACATTGTAAGGTTGGAATTCATAGTCGGCCCCTACACCTAGGGGCACCCATTGTTGCTATGGATTTGTTTTGTTTATGGGAAATAACATGGAAACAACTGTTACCTTGGTAACAATGGGCGCCCCTAGGTGTAGGGGCCGACTATGAATTCCAACCTAAGACTGGACCTTACAAATTCGAAAGAAGTCAAATAGATTTGCAATGACTTATGAATTCTTATTGTTGAAAATTGCGTGCATCCAATATTCAGTGACCGTTGGCCGGATCGCTCGCAACGCTCTCTGTGCACTTGTTACGCCTCCCCATTCTGCTCTGCCACATCTTTGCGGCGCCATGTTACCGCGACGCTGCTCGCCGAGTGGGTGCAGCACTGTCTGCCTTATCTTGCTCGCTCTCTACAGGAGCGATGTTCCATTGTCTCCTCTGGGAGCAGCTCGTGCGACAAAGAAAGGCAAGTCGAGCAGGATAAGAGCCGGGACAGAGATAGAAAATAATTTAGAGACGCGATCCATGACCGAAATGGTACAGTTATGTTGCGTATATGAGCGCAATGAGGACTTGTTCGGCGCCATTGTTGCGCGTTTCAAGCGGAGATAATGGAGACGTGTAGAAATGTCAGGAATTGCGACTACGGATGGTTGTGACAAGAGGTTTTGTTGGCGACGATGAAAATAATCTTTAGTAAGCACTCGTGTAGAACAGACCTTTTTCAGAATTGATCTAGAACCCTTAGATAGAGCTAATCACGACCCTCTAGATCTTCAATGACAACAATGGACAACAGTGAAAAATGCACCTTAACATAACAATCAAGAACCCTTAAATAGAGCAAAATCTTAAAAAATATCTATTGATATTTTTGGTCGAGTTAATAATTATTATACTTTGTTCAAATTCACGACATAATGTGTTTAATAAGAAAGTCTAGTTAAATATTTGTTTTGCCTTTACGTTGTTGACAAGTTAGAAACATAGAGATTTTGTGAGTAAGTACAGCACCAATTATAAACCCGAAATATAAAAATTAAATGTTCTTGCATTGACAATGTTGGCTTGAGGAAGGAGTTGGAGACCCCGAAATATGGCAGTTTTTAAAGTAAGAAAAGTTAAATTATGTTTTATTTTATTCATACATGTTTGTGGTTCATGTTCAGTAGGCGAAAACACTGCCGGTAATATGGTGCAGTACGTATGTCACAAAACGTGTCATAAGTAAATGGGCATACACATAATGGTAATAGCAAAGATTTAAACAACGAATTGTAGAAGCAATCAACGCAAACCAAATTTTAATTGAGAACAGAGCTGGCCAAACAAAATGGTGCACTGAAAATAGCTATATCCATGAAAATGATGCAAAATAGTTTATCAGTCGACACAATAGACGTTATTTATTCATTAAAATTGTTCATATTAATTCAGAACAACGCGTTCTAGTAATTTTACCTGTATTTAAAAAAAACTAGACACAAATTAAATTTAAAAAAATCGTAAAGAAGTAGTCATTGAAAATGTCCGCCTTGTATTACCGCTATTTTGTTAAATTAATACAGCATTGTCTGTAGAACCGGACGATCCAACATGATATATTTGATATTGTTTACGATTTAATGAAAATGTATCCTTGTGTCAAACAACCTGTTAACATAAATAACATCATCCCCCCACACATAATACAAGATTCACACTCTGCGTGGTATGCACTGATTAGTATTCTTAATTCCATAATTTAATTTGTAATAAAACATTACCTAGTAAAACAATAATATGAATTAGTTGAAAGTGTATTGTCATCTTATTGGACGAGTGAACCCGCACGCAAAAATGTTTCGATACGCGTACATTTCGATTTGAAAGTTGGAATATAATTTTTCAAAATGCAAATGGCGTTTTTTTATTTTCATTTAAAATTTCTTAAAATTGATAATACCGGTACCAAATAGTCATTCTACTAAGTGTCTGATCATTTTCAAAACATCCTTAGAAACTATGCAACATTTTAGATGTTCACAGACGACAACACCAAACACTAAATGTAAAAATAAAAAAACTCCTGTGCACCCTTAAATATATCGCCCATGTCTGATTGGATCGAAGACTTTCTGTGAACGTTAAGCGGTGTTAAGGGTATGCACATTATCGATTGTTTGTAGGCTAAACTAAGGTAGGCTACATTAATTTTTGACTGAACATGCTTATAATGTTTATGCAACTCCTGGTATTCTACTTACTATTCAAGTGAGTGAAGTGACAGCCGATCCATTTTCCAACATTAATGCTATCTTGCGAGGAAATGCACTAGTAGCGATCACATTTTATTTAGTTATTTTTCTGCGCCATCTAAAGTACGTAGCCTTTTATCCAGAATAACTTGTTTGGCTTGAAGGAGATTGCCTTACTCTACGTCCGGTATTTGCAGTGGAATGGCTGTCGGTATTATATGTGGAGCGTAGTGAATGTCTGTATTGACGCCTTCAGTAGTGTTCATTGCACGTGCCCAGTTTACAGTATTGAAGTGTACATATTCAGTATAACTCAATACGTTGAGTGCATATAGGCATATAGATTCGATACATAAATATTAATTCGGTATATTCCCATTACAAAACAATCTGATGAGACATGCGGCAAAAAATTATTTTAATAAAACTAATTCAAAATAAATTTTAAAAAATCTGATAATTATATCGTTAATTAAAGCTAATAAGGACGTGTTAAAGACAAGATATTAAATCTCATTGTGTTTTAAGAATGCAATACGTTGCAAAGAAACCCCGACGAGGAAAAGTCGAATGTTATGTTTGCCGAGAATATTGTTCTTAAAATGATTTTAAACGTGTAAAAACTGCACCGTGTAAAAACGACCTACCATTTGAAATCAATATATACACGCTGTAGTATTCTCTACAATATGTGAACAGTTTCACTCCAAATTTTATGACATGAATTGTATTGACGAGAATCCCGCAATAATTGGTTTATATTATAATTATACATCTGCTCGATCCCCACCGATGACAAAAATCCGTAACGTTATATAATTCAAATTTACCAAATTGCCAACGGCTTTACGACCTATCAGATACACGGGTTATTACTTGTTAGCTAGTCCAATTAGTCTTCACCAATAACATATGTACATTTCCACGGTACATTTGTTGAAAACAAAACAACGAGAGAAAATCCAAACAGATTGTGTGGCAAGAAACCCTACTGTAGTGCTCAACAATACATTACTTACCCAGGGCCCGGATTCACAAGAGGTCCTGTCTTTTTTTTCTGACCGGCCTACTTTGAACCTCGTAAAAACCAAGACCCAGATCACATGAAGAAGTTAATAATTCCTGGTAGGAACAAGGACACAATGAGCATTTTAATAATATGTTTTAAAGTCTGTTTTCAGATATTTTCCTGGATTCACAACAGGTTCAAAGTTAAAAAAAACTAGAAAAAAACTACTAACTAGAAAAGACTAGAACATCTTGTGAATTCTGGCCCTGGCCTTTATTTTAAAATTGACATGCGTGATAATGACAGTCATCGTTAACTAGTGTCGATTTTAGATTTAATGGGTTCCACTCTAAATATTTAAAGAATAATGGCACCGAAGGCCTTTCCAAACAGCGAAACTGTTTTCAATACAATCCGTCAGTTAATTCAATATATATTTTACTGAGAGAGTGCAATATTATTTAAAACTGTTTTTCTACCAAATTTTAGTGTAATGTAATTTCCTTATCAAAAATGAATTAACTCAACACCGTTTTCGAATGTAACGCAAAACGTCAATTCGACAGAACGTACAACGCAATACTGGTACAATACCGCTGAGTTACGTGCGATAGTACGCCTTGCATACAAGAGATAACTAACGTATTATATACCCAAGTTTCGTGAATAGTGTCCCGTAATCCCTAGTTACATCGGCGTTAATATTCACTTAACGCCAGCTGAACAAGGAATCTACATCTCCTCTCAGCAGGCTAGCGTTAATCAGGACATGAGATGCGGGCCTAACTGTCTTGTTCGAAATCTTCTAACAATGCCACCGCCAGATGGTAGAAATGTCCTTCCCGTGTTTCCCGCTTCGCACACAAGAAACATACCCATGAATTCGTGTTCTTATTAATAATAATATTATGTCACGGTAACATGATTAATTGAACGTGGAGATTAAATGGTTTAATCTTAAGTTTCAGGGGCAAGTACTGGGAGGCGGTGTGCTGTGTTTATAGAGGAGAGTGAACGTAGATTACAAAACTTCTGTGTCACATGTGTACTCACATGTGTCTTACAAATACGAACACGTATTAGTATATGTGTGTAATGTTAAATTATAACACACACACACACGTTTTACAAATACGAACACGTATTAGTAATTCTTAGTTTAGGTTTAGTCTTTCTGTGCGTCAGTGTCTTCGGAATGATAAATCCTACTTTTTATGATGTTTTGTTTTGATTAGTCCAATATCTACTATCTTGGATTATTATAAATTAATTTATAATGTAGGCTCAATTTTCTCCATACACATCGGGGTTTCGCTTTATTTTTTTATTTTTTTTTTTTTTACAAACCTGACTAAATAAATAAATAAATAAATAAATAAATAAATACAACAATAGAGAAAGAATAAAAAATAAACTGCTGAACAAAACTGAAATGTAGGAGAAGAAAACCAAAATACAGATATGTTTATTTATAAGGTAATTCGCATTCTAATCATCTACTAGTTGATTTAACTTATAAGAAACAAGTAATATTTGTCATAATTTGGGTTTACAAGCAGGCCGATTATCTGCAAATTCTAAAGTTTCGATTTACAAATATAACGTTCCATCCACTTGGGAGATAGTTTTGAGTTTTCTAGCCCGCATGTGAAGGATTCAAAAGAGGACCAGCCGGAGTCAACAAACCCATTTTTCACCGGCCTCGCTTGAAGTTTTGGCTTTAACCATGATGTATGTACGCGTAGCTTGCCAGATGAGAGGATTTAGACATCTGTATATTATAAAATGTTCAGCGTTTTTCGTTTCTAATATTGATTTCAAACAATTTCAAGAATTCATGGTATTATCGTTTGTTCAACATGAATAGGAAATGATTAAAATTATTTTTGCGGACTATGTATTGGCTTACCAGGCTTTTGGAGACAACTTGTTTAACTTCGTCACGGACTGGACTTCTTGATATGAAAACATACCACGTCGTTCCTGAGATCGTAGTACACATCTTCCATTATTGGCAAAGACAACGAAAAAAGTATTTCCAACTGCACACAATGGTCGATATCCTTCACGCATTAATCCACACGCTTGGAAAACTCAATTATTATTACTCACTCAAAAACAATGACGAATAAAGAATCCAAAGTTTGCCCCTTGCATTTATAATGTAAACTGTAAAGGACGAACCAACATCATGCATACATCTTTTTACTGACTCCATCAAAATTGATTTGCTTGCAAGAAACATTTTCCAAATATTTTGCCACTCCTAATTGTGACGATGAAATCGATATTATGTAGAAATAAAAAGAATTGCAGCTAATGGTTTGAGAAAATAATGGAGAGCTATTCCAAACCAATCCAAGAATTTAATTATTGTCATTGTACTTTTACTGTTATTACTTTAGTGAACATTATACGATAATACTTAATTACCATCCCCATGTCTTTCATCCTTAGGTTGCTGATATGTCACATCTTAACAACAATTTCTATGTTATTAATAACAAATTATAAAAAAACTGTCAACAGACACATTAATAAATAAATAAATATCAATACAAAAAGATGGGAATACCAATTCATAGTTGGCCTCTACACCTAGGGGCGCCCATTGTTACTAAGGTAACAGTTGTTTGCATGTTATTTCCCATCAAAGAAACAAATCCATAGCAACAATGGGTGCCCCTAGGTGTAGGGGCCGACTATGAATTCCAACCTTAGACAATGTAAAAACGTAGGTCTACTTAAAAAAAAAAAAAAAAAAACATCAAGCAGTATATCGATTGTGTCGTTAAAAGATGGCGCGCATCTCAGCTCAGTCTCACCAGGGCCTAGGGTCTATACACAGTAATGAAGTGTCTCTATGCGACGATCGAGTGGCAGACGCCATTGTTCTCAACGTCCTGACCCGCTCTATATAGAGCCCAACGCAACGCATTGCAATCCCCTACAGCATCCTCACGTCATCAGCGTGAAAGCTGTTCAAAGCGTCGCCTATTATCGCGCATGTACGCCTTCTTATTCAGTATTCTGTTCCTTCTGGCCATTATGCGTGTGTGATGGATTTTGACTAAGCTGTCTCTTTTCTCTATAGTCTTCGCTATAGCGGAATGAGAATGTTGCTGTTGGTGCTGCTGCTCTTAATGAGGAAATGAGATTTTAGTCCGTTAGATCTGAGGAGATTGTAATAGCAAGTATATATACACGAAGAGGATGATCAATAAGCTCGGTACGCATGGTTAGATGCTGAGAGAAGATGATTACTAGAGGAAAATATCCATATTAATCGGTTATATGCTCATCTATTGTAATATAATTTAATTGGTCGATAGATACAGCTTGAAAGTTTGAGAACTTTGTGAGTGTGATAGTTTTCTTAAAATGACATTCAATATACAAAGTTTTGGAAATATGTGGTGCTAGATACTATCAAGTCTACAGATATTCTCAAAAAAGTATGACCATTTTTGTGTGTTTGGGTACAACTATACTTATTTGATTCTAACGTAATATCTTTTGAATACATTTTTTAGCATATCTGTAAAATATATTTATAACGTTGATTTTCAAAACGTTGATTATTAAGCTAATGTGGTACCTATTTCGGTACATAAATATCTTATATAAAGCAATGTTTTAAAAAAGTTTCTCAATGGTAATTTTTTGTTTTGTTTAGCAATGTAGGCCTACTCATATTTATAGTTTCGTCTAAATGATATGTATATGATGGTTTCAAAATAACGAAAACAAAAACCGTTACGTGAATATATAACTTCACACATTAATCTTTCTCTTCTTCGCATAGTGTTTTCCCCCTCGATTTTTTGCCAAGTTGATAATGTTCTAATTCCTCTGAAGACTTCCATGATAGACGTAGTAAAATTCCTCCCTCCCATATATTCCACGCCGACAGAACGGAGATGATGAAGTTTCATCAAAGTTCTCACTACTTCTCCCACGCAGCGCACTAAAACGGTAATGCATCTTACTGCCTGTCACACGACCTAGTAACAAATCATCCACCACGACAGAGCTGACATACGTTCCTAAACACTGCTACTGTTGCAACAAATGACTCATTGGCATTGCGCGTCTGTCCACATTGTTAATGGTTTTAAATAACTTATTATGTTCAACGAGTTTTTTTTTTACTTAGGCTATAATACATTTACATTATCCTTGGACTGGCATGGTTCAACACTCATTTGCATATCTTGATTAAAATTAGTTATCTTCACATTGGGCGCGTCACAACTCAGTTAAACAAACACTTATGTCTTAATGTAAATGATAACAATAATAACAAGGATGATAAAAGATGTAAACAGTTGTATGCAAGCGCGTTTACATTTAGAATATTTAGCCACCAGTGAGGCGGATATTCGCGTTGAGGCTTCCAAAAATATGGGCGTTACGGCCGGCCACGAATTTCATTTCAAATGTTTACTTTTATTAAATTGAATTCACGCCCATGTATAAATTACTCTTTTTGCAAGCTAAGTAAGCGTTACACGAAAACCCTTTAAACCCGTTATAGTTTTAACTGTCAAAATATATCCTAGAATAGCGAGCAGCACGAGGAAGCACACCCACGTTCACTAAACATAAGCACTCCTTGTAACTCCTGAGTTTTACTCACGATTTCAGTTTCATGATTGCATCATTAAAATTTGATTGACATATTTTCCAAAATGCGAGTAATGCCGTTCCGACAATGTTAAAGTCTTATCTCTGAGAAGGTGAGTATGGAAATATTCTTAATATTTTATATAACTTCGTTAGTAACTGTTTTTACAGGGCGGGTGTTACAGAGATTGCTGATTTTCGTTGATCAAAATGCAAAAAAATTATTGAAAATTTGAAGTTTCAACTTAAATTAAAATTGAAGGATTAAAATTTGAAAATTGCTATTTATACAAAATATATGATATTCTTAATATATAAGCTTCATTATTAGTAACTGTTTTTACAGGACGGGTGTGACAAAGTTTGCTGATTTTCGTTGATCAAATGCAAAAAAAAAAAAATGTATTGAAAATTTAAAATTTAAAATGCAATTGAAATAAAAATTGAACAATACCTATTAATTCAATAGGATTGATGGTTGAAAATTGCTATTTATACAAATATATGACCCTAGTTCAAAATAGTTCATGAAGTGTATAATGCATGATGATCCAATGTTTCTCGTTCAGTAGGCGAACGTTATTGATGGGTGTTCAGGCTTAACTGTTTATGCACCGCCACAACAACTGATACGAGATTACTCGGAAACTGATAACAAGGATAAATGTCAAACTTCTTCCAGGCTTTAAACTTACACAACATCATGTGAATAATTACTTATCAAGAAATTCACACGGGTGTTGTTGTAAACACTCTTTGCGAGTACTGAACTCATAATCGAATTCGAATTTGAGCATAACAGACTTAATAGAAAATTGATAACATGAAAATGATTCCTGAAGATAGGTTAAGCAATTAATATATCCAATTATGTATAGAAAGTGATGATAGGATTTGTTTTTCAAAGAAAAACAAATGTAGCCTGAAGCAAAATCATTTGCGGGTATCCAAGGAGTTAATGCTGAGTTTATCTTTACCGATTGAGGTGGCTCAGCGGCAAAGACGCGAGACTCTGATTCGGGAGGTAGCCGGTTCGATTCCGGCCACCGGCAGTCCTGACTGAAGGTTTTTCCCGAGGGTTTCCTCAGTCGTAAAGGCGAAGCTGGGATTGAGCCCTACTAATAGCCCTTGGACATTCCTTCCTAGCTATCCAAACACCCTAATAACCTTCTTCGTTACCTGAAGAGGAGCACATCAAGTAAAGCTGGTGTGCAGTGTGCACCCTATAACGGGTATTCCTACGAAAATTATTATTATTGTCTATCTTTATAACGTTGCACCATTACGGTTTATGCGCATGTCTTATGTCGTTATTCATGATGTGTGTGGACGAATGAACAAGTTACGGTCTCCCTTGTTAGCAAAGCTTTTTTACAGGGTAGCAATTTATTGTTCATTAACAATCAACATAGTTAGCTTTATTGCGGCAACTCCAACCTATTTTTTCGTTAGTACATACCAAACTCCCGCTTCAAATGTATACATTAATTAAAATCAATCGTCGTCAATTGGAGTAAATTTATTTATCGCTTTTTTTTACTACTGTTTAGATTGAATACATAGCCAGAGTTTTTTTTTCCCTAAGCGAGGAATTTAAATGTGTTTCCCGGCGATAGCCGGACACAACAAATCGGTTCAATACTTTCTATTCAAACTCGGTAATGACGAGAAATATGATTTGTAAAAATCAAACAATCCGTTTGACGCGTCTGTCAAGCGGTCCAATCAGGAGAGAGGTTCCAACAATCAAGTGATCCGTTACAAACCGCTGCAATGTGAGGCAGTAATGCTCCATGCAGTAATGCGCTCTCGCCTCACAGTGACAGGAATCCGGTTGGTGCGCACAGTCATCTCAACTATGCCACTACGGCATTTCATTACTGAAAAACTAGGACAGACTGAGACAATTGCTGTCAGTATATTTAATCTGTCTGTGTTTACTACGGATATAATGTATATAATCTAATGTTGGAAGTAATCAATGTGTCCGCTACCGATTCGATAGAATGCAATTTCACTGATCGAATTGGTTTCGCTTACTTTTAGTTTTAATAGTTTTTTTTTTGTATAGAACTTTCACAATACACGTATACATTATGCAAGTATGTTGCATAAAACTTGTATGTACTTTTGTTGATCCAATTAAGTGCACTTGCATAAAGAAGAAATTTCCCTACATAATTAACGAAGGTATTTAAAAAAGAAGTTTCACTTGTAGTACGAATTAAATAGACAGGGCCATAGAAACTGAAATAACGTGTTATTTTTTGTTTGTAATTACTTTTAAATTTTTAAATTTTTATTTCTTAACTGGTTTTTTTACGAAGAACCGTAAACAATTTGTTAGTTTTGAGACCAATATAGCTCAAATTGTGTACTATATCGTGAATCTAAAAGGTGTGTATGTACTATTGCTTCATTAGCCTATCCACAAATAAGTCCTACACGAAGCTAAGTATAAACTTGTGTACGATTTGGTCCAACATTCCTTGAGAGTAGAAAATAGTGGTAGATAAACAAGATACGAACACACAAGACAACGTATTTAGTTTATAATTCTGACCCAAATGCCCAAGGTATGTTATTTATAAGACATGTTGCAATTAGTTTTGCAGCTTACGTGTGCACTTGCACATACAGTCAGCTGTGCAGTAATATACATTGTTGTTGAGACACTTTCTGCTTCTAGTGCATCGCATTGTTATTGCAAATCTGTATTTTAGTTCGTTCGTCGAAATTTTACATTCTCTAATTTTCAACACAAAATGTTACTGTAATTAATTAAAAGCAAGGAAGAATTGTTACCATTGTAACTTGATTAGAATATCTTGCGTAACAAACATGCTGCTTATGTGGCGATTGAAAGAACATTTGCATTTTTGCTATAGACGTGCATTTCACTATAATATTTAATTTAAAAATTCAACTTTCTCTACATTGAATCCGTAGATGACATTAATCTTGTTTGCAATAGCTGCATCGAGCATGCTGCACTATTCCTTATTGAGGTTGGCTCTGTAACGATGAGAATGGAAAGGTTAGAGAAGATGGTAAATATGATAGCAACGGTGATTGTTTATGGTTAAGGATATATGATGGCAATAATTGCAAATCACTTGGGTGAAGAATTATGACGAGGAAGAAATGATACAATATGTTTGTTTTCAATGATAAAACATTAACCAGTTTATTGTTTTATACTCAAAGAAAGAAGGGTGTAACCGCATTGAAGCTTTGTAGTACATCGTTAGAGGTATTTCAGCGTAAGACGCGAGAGCCTAATCTGAGGTCACCAGTTCGATTCCAGCTACCGGTAATCCTGACTGAAGGTCTTTCCGAGGTTTTCCTCAGTCGTAAATATGAATTCCGGGATTGAGTCAACTAACAGCCCTCGGACGTTCCTACCCAACTATTAAAAACACCCTAACATAGTCACTTGAAGAGGGGCACATCAGGTAAAGCTGGTGTGCACCCTATTATAGGTATTCCTATTGGAAAAATTACTATTGCAATGCGCACTATAGCCAAATTGTGTAATAGGATAAAATACAAATAAATAGATGTGGTTGTAGTCAATCCACTTTGTTACTACAACCTATTTTGCAGTGAGAGACAATGCTAAAATGCTATGTAGTTTCTAAAATATTATAGTTAATAATCAGACGTTTAAATTATTTTAAAATCTATTTTTCCATGAACTTACACACATTTTGACATGAGGTTGTACCTTTGCTCAATTTATCTGAATCATCTCAAAATAGGATATTCGAACCCAGATAATCGTTACAAGTTGCACTTTACTAAACAACTCAAACATTTTGTTTGACTCGGAAGGCGAGTCACGTAACGTGTTCCAAATTCCGGCTAGTTTACAAAGTTTCCCCCAACAATAACGCAAGTTTGGCACAAGACAAGACTGTGCGGATTCGAAACACAAAAAGAAAATAACAGTATCCAAAGTTTCAGTGAGAAACTGTGGATGTTTCTATTTGGGGATCGTCGTAAATCCACCCCTAGTACGACTAAAGGGTCACTGTTAGAGGATTCATTCATTAATTATTTATCGACATTTCTCTTTTATTAATGAATGATTATGATCGATCATAATTTTAGGTGACTTTTCTAATTGTGTTCTCACACACTGCTTTTTGCTCCCCATGACAGAGATACATATGCCTTTTACTACTAGATAGTAATACGAGCATACCGCATTTTTCACTACTTGTATAATTACTTTTGCAAACAATAATTGTGTTCTCCGTTAATTTGTTTTCAGCTAACTTTACGGTGTCTTCATTTTGTGTTTACGACTTACTCGTTACAAAAAATAACGCTAGAGGGCAGTAAATAGTTTTACATTTTCAAATAACAACACGATTTAAGTGCGCAATTCCATTAGCATAGCATAAAAAGAGATTCAGTACAATAAATTAAATCACAAAACTTCGTAGTTGAGTACCAACTATAAACCCAATGGTATATAGTAGTTAGTCGTTAAACATAATAATGTAATACGCAAGATCAATTGCTAAAGCTGAAGGTTACTGATTATAATGTACAAAAATTATTATTTTGCAAAACGGAAAGCTACAGTTATTTGTGGCTGTGTATCTGGTACATTTTTTGTTCATAACATAAACAAGTAGGCCTATTGCAGTAAAACGGAAAAATACTACTTTATATACATAATCTGAAGTAGTAATACAAACGTTAATTGCATTGAAATAAAAAAAAAGAACGAAGTACATATAATTATGCTCATTACAGTCGCATACATAGAAATGAGAAGTATGTCGAAATAATGTTTCACTATCAACTAGTTATAAAACATTTTAATGTTTGTGTTAAAAAGAACAAGCAAGTACGCGTATAAACAAACAGGTTTGGTGGAAAGTATCAAACTCTTTTATATGTTAAATGTATCATTATTTTTATAACAGCCGATGCAGATTTCGTTGTTTAAAACACTGCTTTAAATTATAATATATTTTTGTTGATAGAATTCAATGTGTAGTTTTTGATAGCTTATAATAATTATCGATAGAAACACGTGTCTTTACACATTTTAGAGTGATAGGACAGGTACATACTGTCAAATGTTCAGAAGACATTAAAACAAGACTATCAAAAACCCGTAAAAACAAATATGATAATCTAGCCACTATTTCATTCTTATATATTAAGTTTACAGTCCGTAAACCATCATATTTTATTCCCGGTGGTCAGGTTACCCGCTAGAATCTGGCACCCAGGAAGACTCTCATAGTTTCATCTCGTTAATATGCGCATGCGCAAAGAAGCGCGACCACCCGTGTCTCGCACCACGTGGGCGGAGCACCCACAGGGGCCACGTTCCACTACACAAACACAGGAGGTTTAAATTCACAGCTGTTTTCAATTGGCGTCAACACATCGCACCAATCGCGGCAAATACAACTGAAAATCGTGCGGATTTGGGATTTCCACATTTTTCTTTTATGTTTTGTCAAAATACTGTATATTTATTTATTTAGTTATTTAATTTCTTTATTCAATGTCTATATCCTATTCAGTTATAAAAACTGATTTACAAAGGAGGACCTTAAACAAAACTAGACTATGCAAATAATTAATAATAATGAAATCATAAATAACAATAACAACAAAAACAAAACAAAATACTGTATTATATAAAAAAAATCAAAAACAAAAAAAATAATTGAGAAAATGAAATAAAATAAAATCATGCGGAAATGCAACATATTAAATAATACGCATAAAAGTATGTAGATACTGGACATTATGTTCTATGTCATGTTCTACATGAGAGGTTGACAAACTGTGGTCCGCGCACCCTTGGGAGTCCGCGTTGACATACCGCAGGGGTCCGTAAGATATTCTATAAAACAGCTTCCACAGATTTTACATATTTTAGAAGTTTACTTCATATTCAGTCTTGTGTTGACCACAGATAACTAATAACACAAGGTAGTACTAAACAACATAGTGAATAATTAATTATCCGTGGTTGAACATTAATGGTGTTAAATTTGCTGTTATGGGAAGGGGGAGAGGGAAGGGGGAGGTAGAATGGTGGTGTGTGATAAAAATAGTAACAAAGTTGTTACATAGTCTAAAGGTCAACTGAACTGGTCGAAAAGTGTACTGTAGGGGTCACAGTTTACTAAAGTTTGGGTATCACTGAATTAAGCTAACATAAGAACTTACGGAAACGTTGGGTGTTCTTACAGATTACTTTCTTTGGTGAAAAATCATCTAAAATGTGCTTAATAATTATACCCTGTAAGAGCGCAACTCTCTATTTACACACATTTTGGACTTATTATTATTTTTCTGCGACTCGATTTGCTTTATTCTATAAGCCAAATATATCACAATAAGGAATATATATAAAATAACTAAACGTAGTTTTTACTGATGTAGTAATAGTATATTATATACATATATATTGTTGGTGTAACTCTTGTATACCTTTTAGAACAAAACAAATATGACATCATTAAGGAATTAAAGATATATAGGCTTATAGATCAAATATAAAAATGTGCAAACAGATCGTTTAAATGTGAGTATTTCATTAACGAATTTAAAAACGCCAACAGTACTGTTTGTATAAAAACATGATCGCCAATAAAATGTCTCTAATACATGACAATGTTCGTTGTTTTTGTCCCGGGGAGTCGTGAAGGCATTTAACTCTTACGATTCCCAAACAACATATGTTATTACTTGTGTGTGTAAGTATGTGGTATATCATACTAACTTCTATCAGAAAAAAGTGGAAGAAGTCTTTGAACACAACGCGGTAGTGACAAAGTATTGGAAGTTGTTGATTTAGTATTAACCAATCAAATAAGTACTGCATCAAATCCAAACATTCGTCGTTTCAGTTAACTTGTGGCCATAGCGCAAACATCAATTCATCTTTGTAAACTTCTTGGTTACTGCCCGGAATTTGAACAGAATATATTACACATTGAACATGATCCTGAAAACTGCTCGAAATATCTAATATAACTGTTTGTTTAATGTAATTAATTTATTTAATGTTTATCGTATTCATTTATAAAACTGATTTTCGAAGCCAGTTTAGAACTCTTATGATTTAATAATGAAATAATACGAAAACACAGAACAACATGAAATAGCAAATATAACAAAACAACAAAACAAAATACTTTATATAAAAGCGTACAAAATCAATTATTACGTTAATTGTGTACTTACAATGTATGTTATTGAATATGGTAAAGCAGTGGAGATGGGTCTACGTCAGTGCAGAATTTTAACGATGTACATTTATAAATAATGACAAAAATAAACGATTAGAACACAAAACGAGTTCAGAAAACAATGTATAAAATATAATAATGGCATATAATATACATTCATGGAATGAATATGATCGGAATGGCGAGCGTGAAATTAGTAATAATTTGAAATGTATGAGCGTCAATTCTGACTATCATGAAAATGAAGTTTGTGCATTTAACATTGACCGTAACTGTCTTGTCTACACTTTAAATTCATTGTTACAACCAGCCAAGAACGAAGTATACTGCATCCGCATCGCTCTAATAGACTGGGAGACTTTTTTTAACGAACTTTTTATTTTTTCGAGGCTCACACTAAAAACTTTTTGAATGTTTTTTACAAGTACATTTTCAAGATATTGGATGTGTTCGGAAAGAAAAAACTAACTTAGTTATAGAAACTCTTATTTAAAACTTTTACAAAGTATGTTTTTATGATATTGGATACGAATTTTGTAAATAAAATTTTCCACGAAAAATCCAGACACAAAATACAAAAGGAAGTATTCAATTTTGTGATTCCATTTGGGTTTCTTTTACTTGTTGCGTCAGGAATCCCTCGCGAATGCAGCTGGTAGAAGTATAAATACCGAAGAAAGATTATAGATAATTCTACTCCCAATGAAGGCAGACAAATTTTGAAGAAGACTATGTGAAAGATAAATGGAAATGAGACATACGAGAAGACGATGCTGAAAGAAAGACAGGCATTCCGGCTCGGAATGTAAAAAAAAAAAAAAACTGTCTCCTAGCTTGGAAGTATGAATAACGATAGCGTTGTGAAATTTAATTAAAATAGTTTCCCTAAAATGTGTGCAGCGTTACCTTTATCGATAGTTACATAGGTCCACGGCGGTTTTTAGTGTGATAGAATGTCTATCATACACGTAATGCCACGTACATACATAAGTTATGTCACGTAATCTAATAATGAATATTGCTAAACTTAGTTCAATATTTCACACACAATATGAGATAAACTGAGAGCAAAAACATTTAATAGAACGGGATTGAATCTATAGCTTAAAGTGTGGTTTATATCTCATGTATTATAAACTGCTACACGAATAATACATCGAATTTTATCATAGACTTTCTAGTTTGTATTACCTATCAAGTTTCGTACATCTCAATAGATTATGATTGACATAAAATTAAAAAATTAAATATCGTCGTGTTCTCTTTATTTTATATAGCAGACAAACCATATATTCTCAATTTAATCGAATTAAATTCATAAATACATATTTACGATGTGAGGTTTGTTTACTTTGCTATAATTTCCCTTAATTTATTTCAACATTGCTCATTATCATAATATGCCTTTATTATCCAAACATTATCATGTTTTATTATATTAGTGAATAGTAAATTCACGACATATTGTGTGCGTTTTGTGTATTTTAATTTTAATTTATCATTTTATTTGTTTCCTAAAATTAAAATATAAAACACATTTAAAACACATTAACAAATGTTATATATGTATAAGTTCCCAGAAGACGGTATGTGGTAATAAATTCCACAGACAACACCCATCGGCATCCGGCAGTGTCTAACAATTATCACACCTAAAAGTAAAACGTACATAAAAACTTACCACAAGTAGTGCGGTCATTGTTTTCTAATTACACCGAGGTATTTATGCGCGATGTTGGTAGCTATAATAATGAGTGGTCGTTCACTTTGTGCGAACTAGAGCGAATGCAATGAAGCTCGAAATTATTCTTTTGTTGCACCAACAATATAGGATTGAAAGTGAAAGTCATTCGTGAACTGTGTTTTTTTGTTTTTGTATATTATTATTGCATAAAGCGCAACACGTGAGTAAGATAGTGTCTGCAAGTTATTAGAGGAATTATTAATTAGTTTGAGAGATTTTCACAAACTCATCCACGGTTGAAATCAACAAAATCTTTCTCGCCCGGAGGCGAGAAGGCCGTTATAGGGCCACAACACGGCTCTCTGTACCTGAAATTGTTTTGGTAGTCTACCTACGTTTCACGAATACTAGTTATTATTGCATTCATCTACACCCCTGATAACGTAAACCGTAGCACTTTAATATCCTTCTGGTCATAGATGATAAAAATAAAATATAATTATATATTTGTATCGTTAGGCCTACACACTGAATTTGAATGTATTGAGATTTTCCCGCCTAGAGGCGAGAAGGCCGATATAGAGAACCACAACACGGCCCTCTGCAGCACACACAGTATTAAAAGATTAAAAGCAGAATATAAGTGAATTAAATTAACAACAAAAAAGCATATATTATTGGAGTTACGATTGCCTGAGGGGTCACCAAATTAACAAATCAATCATACATGTAAAAGTGCACGTTTATGTTTGAAATCCTTTGCATTAGATAAACATATTACTGAACCAAATACGTAGAGCGTGTCCACTTATCTTCTACACTGCTACAACCACACACAATTTAGAAAAAAAATTCAGTTAATTGTTTCGAAATTGTGAACATATTTGTAAGAAATTATTAAAATGCATCACAATTTTGAACATACCAATAAAATACAATAAAATACATTTTAATAGGCTTATTATGCTATTTCCCAGAATATTAACATTGAAACCACTTTTATTGTCCACCGAAAATCAATTGAATAATAATAATTATAATTTTTCGTAGGAATACTCGTTATAGGGTGCACACCAGCTTTCTCGATGTGCCCCTCTTCAGGTGACTAACTATAGGTTATTAAAGTGTTTAGATAGCTGGGAAGGAATGTCCGAGGACTATTAGTAGGACTCAACCCCAGCATTCGCCTTTACGACTGAGGAAAACCTAGGAAAAAACTTCAGTCAGGAGTCAGGACTGCCGGTGGCCGGAATCGAACCAGTATAGGGCCAGCGACCAGCAACCGGTGACCTCCTGAATTAGAGTCTCGCGTCTTACCGCTGAGCCACCTCTATCGGTATCAATTGAATGAATCACACAAGGAATTGACAACAATGTCAGAGAATCATGGATAATTAATGACAGCTTGTCAACCGAAGTAAACACGACTGGGGCGCTACAATGCGAATACGACCAATGGTAGCCAAGCTGGAATATGTCTGTGCGAATTAGACGCGTGGTTTTTATCGTCTCATTGTTTATCTGATTGAGTCGTGCTGCTCGTGCTTCTGTTCTGCCTAGTGCTGTACTCGCATGGAATATGAAAACACACGGCATGACTACGGTTGCAGTTTACATTGATAAATCATTTTCTGACAGTAGGAGTTTTACAGATGTATTGGTCGTCCAGTAATTACTCCCTCACAAATAGTAGGATTATTGTAAATATGTTTTACCTGCTCTTACAGAAATAAATGGCATATGTACTTATGGGGCTAAGTACATTTGTGACCAATTATTAGAAAAATAATGTACACATCTTTTTAGTTATGCAATCAAATTTGTTGACATTTTTCGACTAAATAATACAAATAACCTCTTAAAAAATGTGTAGGCCTATATAATGTTTTAAAAGTTGGTAACAAATGGTCATTTTAAAAAGAAATAATATACATATTTTTGAACAGGTTTGTTTGTACTGTTTCGTCGAACAATTTTGACAAAAGTAATTTATTTGCATAGTTCAAAAATGCATACAATATTTTCTTTAGTTGGTCACAAATGTTTATATATAAAAATAAATTACTTTCGTCGAGATTTTTAGACATAATAATACAATGACCTGTTCAAAAATGTGTATATTATTATTTTTTAAACGAAACATTTGTGACAAAGTTTAAAAAATAATATACACATTTTTCAACAAGTTCTTTGTTTGTCTGTATTTAGTCAAAAATGCCAAAAAAATAATTTATTTTCTTCGTTAAAAATGTGTATACTGTATAATGTTTTTGAAACTTGGTCACAATTGTACTTAGTAGATATGTAATTCCTGTGCAAGAAGGTATAAATATTTATAATAATCCTATTTTTAGTTCGGAGTAATTAGCGGACCACCAAATATCAAAACTACCGCCGAACGCTATTTATAAAACATTTCTAACAGCGTTATTTGGTAGCGTAGCGAACAAGTTGAGTCATGATTCCTCCCATCTTGCGTCTCTGTCTATCGCGTTCGTCTTCTATTGTTTGAACGCGCGCATAAGAGAAGTAGAATTACGCAAGTTGACGTCTTTTGTTTCAGTATTACCCTTGGCTGAAAGAAAGACAGAAAGACATTCGGGGGCTGGAAATAATCCATTCTATTCGACATCTTGTGGAATATAGGTTTTGTCATTTCTCGCAGTGTTCACAAATACATACTATCAGATCTATGGGGGATACAGATGTGTTTGTGTTGTAATATAAATGTAAATTCAAAAGATATTTGACGTATGTCCTGTAAGTTACTCACACGAATAATTATACAAAAAAAATGCATGAAAAAAGTAAAAAACGATTTCGTAAAAATTTGTATTCAAAATCATTTCTTCAATTCAGAAGATCTTGAATGGTGACGAGTAGAAACTAAAATGTAACCAATATTTATTATGCACTATGAATGTTTGACGATGTTGATTATATATTTGAACGATTTTTCTCACATTTAAGAAACGAGATTAATCGAGACGTCGATATTAATTTGCCGCCGCCTGATCATCCACGTCCAATTTGCCGACAAATAAAGGCCGTTTGTCCAACTATCCTACTATAAACTTCCATAAAATACATTAAATTTGTCACCAGATAAACCAAAGTATGTCCATCAGTAGCGACTTGTGTGATCTTTCTTCCGATTGTTTCTTTGAATCCATAAATATTTCCGTGTTTTGAATATATTGTTTAATTGTGTAAACGGTGTGTTGCAACACCTACAAAAGCAACCTTCTTGAACGTTTATAAGAAAGAGCACTAAATTCTTTAGAGGGTGACGTATTTTAGTTTTCTTTTTGATTATTTTAAATTATTTTAAATCTGTTTTTACTGAGAGAAATCAGAGGTTCCACAGGTGCGGTGGACATACATGTGGTGGTCATACAATAACGAATGTGTGTACGCGCCGTCACTGCAGCGGTGTGTCGACGCGGTGCCGGCCGCGGGCGATCGCGAGGGAGTTCCCGCGCTATTGCAGCCCACCGCGCGCGATTGATGCCGTTTTATGTAAAATACCATTTACCATATATAAACTAATGGCACTTGGTAAGATAATAAAGAAAATATCGACTAATTTAGTCGATCAAGAGAGTCAAGGACGGTGATCATCCATCATAACAAGGATAGAACGGATGTTTGAGGCGTTTTGTGTGGCTACCGCTACCGCTTCACTCCCCGCTTAACATTCATCTCGCGTACAACTTAATGACCTCTTTGACCAAGTGAATATCTTGGCTTAACCCGTGTCTTAACAAGACGAAAAGCCCACTGTTTTTTTTAATACACGTAGAGTGACAACTCAACGATTACCCGAATGGTAAACGATGAAAAAACAACTTAAGGCTTAAGAAAATCCATTAAATTTAAGCTTTTAGTAAACTCATGCGCACTATCAATCGATATCTCCTTAAAACTACCATCACATTTTATAGACAAACCATTAACGTCTTAAGTCAACATTGAGAGAGGTAACTAAGTATGTTTGAAACGCTTGAAACTCCTGGGTAGCTGCTAATTGGCAGATAGATGACATGAAGTGGAATGGCCACTCAAAGAAACGACTTGTTATATTTTGATGTAAGCTTATTGCTTTGAACTTCTTGGCTATAGATTGAAAATGATTAATTCCGACGTCAAAGACTCGAAAGCTGCCGTATTTTATTCTTCTCGGTCTTACACGTGTGGTTTTCAATTATACCGCCAGGGTTCAACATGTTTGCCCTCTTCTTGTTGCTTTATGTTCGTCTGCGTAGCGTTCAGCGCGCATTGCATGCTGGGAGGGGGCTCATGCAGTGGCGTACGTGGGTTCTATTAGTGACACAGCGACAATTATTATTTGTTTGCTGATGTTGATTGAGTTTATAGAATAATTATTGAACTCCAGTCATAATTTATTCGCTGTATTTCTGCCACGCCCCCAAAAAGAATAGGTATAACGGTACTATGAATTTGTAGCACACAACAAACTAACTTAGTAATAATTTGGGAATAAAACATGTAAGTTTAACTATATTGTTTTACGTTTATCCTTTTGTGTAAGTTATGATAAAAAAATCAATGGTAATAGATCCCAGCAGCTGCAGTATTTAAAGCACAAACGTGTGAAATAAACATAGCTATAATACAATAATGCATATAAATCAGAATGTTACATAATTATGCACTATTAATTTACAGTTAAATTCCAAGAATTAAATTGAAACATATATAAATAACGATGGTTACAAAATTAAGTGTGTACACTGTACAACACTGCAACCGAATGTAAATGTAGATGTTTTGATAATAGCAAACAATACACGTTCAGATAAAAAAGACACCGAGTTTGGCCACTGAGGGCGTTAGTGAAAACGAATGAAGCGTTAAGTGGCAATATCACGCTACTTTCTGATAAAGCAGCGTCGTTCTTCCTACGTCGATAATGGCAAAAATGGGAACATTGTTTAATTAAATACGGCTTTTAAAAATTTTGGGCAGATTATGATTCTCATCAGTCCAACTTAAAAGGCAAGGCGCCAAATAAATCAGGACACGTTTTAAGGCTCGTGTACATCCACTTTGCGTACGCGTGAAAATTATAGAAAATTATAGAAATTACGTTAGCCGTTCCCATCGAATGTTGAAAATTTTCTTAAGTAAACGTAAACCAATCAGAGCTCACGAATTTCCCACCAAAGGGAACTTGCAACTGACTTCACAGCCGAACTACAACAATGTAACAAATGAATCGAACTGATTGACAAACAACGAGCTGTCAAAATAATAAAATTGCAACATAATGAAGAAAACGCAAACTTGCAAGAAGCCTATATTTATTATTTTTTGAAGTACCTTTACCATTATTTGTATTAAAATCAATTCAATAATGGATGAAAATGTAGAAGTTATGGGCTTATTAAAAGTGAGTCGTTCATTGCTGTTTTATTTCTCTATGATAGAAATGTTGTGATGTGGTTTGGTTTGACACTTCGATAAAGAAACAATGTAAGCTGTTCGTTTGTTTGCATGCGCCAATTAACCAAATTTTAGAAATTGGAAAAAGTTGGAGTTGAATCAACTTTTCGCGTCGTGAAACGTACGTTAATTTTCTTAATTTCAATGTGCATGGTTACATGTAAATTCAATATGGCCAACTCGCTAATTTCTGGAAGTTACGTACGCTAAGTGGATGTAGACGGGCCTTTAGACTTTCAAACAACAAACAACACAAAACAAACAAAACCACACAATAAAAACAAAAAAAAAAACACAAAACAAAACATCAAGATAAAATAAATTCACATCAACAAGAAAATAACAAACAAACACAAAACAAAAAACTACTATTTGCAACCGCGGAATGAAATCTTCACCAGTAAGTTGCTAAATTTGGCCACATATAGCGCTGCATGTACGCATAAAAACAAAGTATCTCATCACCGTATAGTCCTCCCAACGAATCTATTCTCATGCTTTCATCACAGGCCATGTCCAGAATGGCAACTTAACTTGTCATTCCTCTGTGTGCTTGATGGAAGATTGCGTCGGATTGTCTCAGTTCGTGAGTTGGCCAACTTGTCCGACGTTGATAAATAGTAATTCTCTCATTTGTGTAAGTTGCTATTAATAATATTACACGACGCATATTTTTAAAAATTAAATACAAATATAAGTTTGTAGTAACAAAACCAATCAATCCTGTTTTAAGAGAAGTGATAATTGAAAATAGATCACGGGAACCCAGCCATTCACAGCTTTCGATACCAAGAAATGGAGGAAACGCCGATGTTTAAACAACTTATTTCATAAAACTAAAGTAGGACGGACTATACCTTTACAGTTTAGAGCTACCTCTAGAACACAGTGGAATATTAGAATAAATACTTGCTGCGAGTAGTTACTTTATGGATCTACTCAGTAAAGTGTGAATTTTGATACATTTTGACAGGCTTTCAATAAAAACAAAAGACTGCCAATGTTGCTCACAGCTTGCTGGATTTTGATAGTTCCTGTGAACTTTTTCGAATTCTCGAACTCTCATTGGCTACACAACAAGGTCTACTTGATCTCCACCTAGCGGAGGGTCGTCGAACTCCCGAGTTCGACAAGCCTACGCCAGGAAAGTTACGTGATTGCAGTGCAGGAGCTGCTAATTTCGTCGTGCGCCATCTTAGTATTCGGCAATAGTGCGCGCATGAACACAGGCAGTAAACCGTCCGCGGAAGTTTATTTAGAGGCCTCAGGGGTTATGACGAAAGCATGAGAATAGTTTCGTTGGGATGACTATAACATACCTACCAGGTAAAGCAGCTGGTATGGGTATTACCGTTGGTGAATGCATAAAGGCATGTCCATGTCCCCACTGACAGTTCGAACTAGTGCCTTGATTGTGATAATACGTACTGAGAGCAAAACGTGACTGATCATTATCATTAAACTTAATGGTCTCGCCAAGAGATGATTGTTCGATAGAAATTGTCGTTTTATTCTTTCTGTGACGATGGAATAATGTTACAGGGTCATTAATGCTTGATAGCTACGTGGACGAAATATGAATTGTCAACTACCTGTCCTAAATTAAGTCGAACGAATGCAATTGCGCACGCAGAGCGAGGGGTTTGTGGGTTACCCCCCACCCATCCCTCAATCAGCAGGCAAAATATATTATTCTGACTTTTATATTTTGAAATTATAATGAGCACGTTCCAGCCCGAGCCTCCCCCCCCCATCCCTTCCTCTGCAGGCAAAAAATATTATAGTTTGCATTATAATGAGCACGTTCATTATCTTATAACAATAACGGGCGTTTACATAGGTTAACCGTAAATTGACTGTATACGAGTTCATGTTGCTGGGGTTATAATATATTATAATGGGTATATATTAAACGTCATTTAACCTTAGTTATCTATGTCTACTTAGTTCAAGCATACCATAGTGTAGCATATCATAATGTAGCATATCATAATGTAGCATATTTCACAATATTTGAAAATTACGACCGTAAAACATACTTTTGATACAGTTACTACTTACTTACCTTTAGTTACTGTTTTTACTTTACTTACTTACTTTGTAACTTTCAAATTTATAACTACACTTTATTCACGTTTTTTTAACCCCCCCCCCCCCCCTTCCCTCTCCTCCCCCCAAGACGAATACCAAAATGGTAAAATGCTATACTTTGTAGGCCTACGTTTCTGGCATACGGTTGTCCGATTTATTTAAAAAATAAAAAATAAAGAAAAACATCAATCATCTTTTGACCTGAATTACGTGCATAGCAAATCAATATGCACAGAGACAAGAATTACCAAGTTACAGTTTCTCGCTATGGCCGTGGGGATAAAATGAAATCCACGTCATTACTCGGTTTATGTCGCCATTATCGTGTTCATTGTGTTCGTCTTCAATGAGAACGCTTAGTTCTCGTGTAACGTTCGTTCCATCCATGCATCGGCAATTAATTTACCTCTTAAGGCGTGGCCGTAAGGTGTGTTAACAGGCACACCCTATAATTTATATATTATAGACAAACTATAAGTACTTGCGCCAAATAACTAAGTTCCTAGCAATATACTGCGGTGTAAGTCAGCCTTTAGCAGTCTGAACGTGTCGAGATTGTTAATAAGTCGAGATTGTTAATAATATTGTAAAATGCAAACCGTAATTTGTAATTTGTATTTTATGATACGAGTATCATTAAAATAGTATTTATAATGCTTGGATCTGGTTCGTTTTCAGAGAGAATGATGCAGTAAGTAGAAATAATTGAGTATTAGTTTAAGTTAACAAGCTTATACGTGTGCTTTTAAAATATCACTTCTCGATGTATGGTTATGGCAGTTAATTAAAAATAACAATTTATATTTGAAATTGTATTTTTAAGGGCATTTCATTTCTGTTTAAAATGCTGACATCGTTGAAAATAATGAATCATGAAAATGGAATAGTGTAATAATTGATAGTTTTTTCTCTCATTGCTATTATTTTAGCAAGAAAAACTCTAAAATATATTTCCGATCTATACAAGTGATAAGCACATTTCAGTAGTTATTGCTTCACAATTCCATATTATAATAATATAACAAAATATTAGAAATGCGTGTTCTGGTCTAAGCTTGAGCACTATGATAACGCACTCTTTAATGATATGCGTGTAGAATCGGCGCCAAGGTTTTAATCATTTGCCAATAAAGAAACTAAAATCTAATCATTGACATACGAGGGGGACAAAACTTCTCAAGAATTGGAAACAGATACAATTCAATTACAACACACTTATACAAAAGTAACCGATTAATCCTTCTATAACAGAATTTACCTTCGAAAAAACAATGAATTCAATTAAATAACTATGCATTTGAAGATTTCAAACCACCATTATTACTCTACAAACGAAGCAGTTTTCCTTCTATCTGTTGCTGAGATGGTCGTTTTATATTCATGTAAAGCAACACATTTTGTAAATAACGTACTATAAATACATTTACAACTTACTTAAAAGTTCCTTCAAGTACATACTTTGATACAACGAACGATCAATAAGGGATTTGAAGATGTACCCATCGAGGTATTTCTATAAGTTGTGTAAGGACTTCTCACCAACGTTTCGCGTCGCTACTGTTTTTGTTTCCTTTCTTGTATAAATTGGCAATTCGGAGGGTGAAAGCCCATCAAAGTGCAGCGTCGTCTACATTTGTATCGGGAATAATATCAACACGTCGCAGACAAAGATGAGCCGTAGACTGTAAGTAAGCCTCTTAGGGGAGGCTATGTATATATACATAGAAATGGGAGTCTTGGTGGGAGTTTGACTTATCATATTATACCGTTAAAATCAGAGAGACAGAAAATGCAATGTGAAACCAAACTATTTCTAGAATATATTGCAGTGTTATTCACCGAATAAACCACGTATGGAAACTAAAAAAATAAACAAATTGAGGTTATACTATTTTTACCGCTGTCAAATCTTGCTAAATCTTGCTCAAGGTTTATCAGACCTCAGTCATAAGGTTTGATTTCTACGAATAGGATAATATTCTTTCCCAACTTCCACTATCCTGATGACAGTATTATGCTAACAACATTCTCATACTGTATTTGAAATAACAAACTACCTATATGACAAGGTATAGTTGGAAATAATATTGCCTTGAGAAATATTTAAAAGTTTAGCTTACATATATTCCTACTTAAGTACAAAATAGCCCTATTATGTATATACAAATATGGATATTGATTTTTTGTTGAATATTTGTTAGTCTGTATCTCATAACCTGCCTATATTGTGTAAGTTAAACTGTTTTGAGGTTTCTATTTAGTCGCTGTTCTCAATAGAACTAGTTCAAGTATTAAGTTTCAAATACAATATTTGGGTTAAAAGAGCAAAATGCAAAGGTATCCTTGCGTAAACTACAGTCTATATATTGTTGAAATTACGCTAAATGTGTCATTTTTAAGCTGAATTTTTGCGATCTTTTCGTGCGGAGCGAAACCGAAAATTGTCAGTAGCTATCGACATATCAACAGTAAATTGATACTTTATTCAATGAACTGAACACACAAAAACTATTTACCACTTCTTGAACAGCTAATCGTAATTACGATCTTACAAAGACTGTAAATATATTTTACCATATATACTCATAATTATATTACCATATTACATGCGACTTGTAACATTTGAGTTGTGTGACGCGTACCCAATGTTAATCACCAAGAAATGATAAATTCCACTCGTTTATCCAATGCGGGTTTTGGTCGCCTGGCAGAAGCATCCCTAATGCGAATATTGTGACTGCAAGAACTTCAAGAAATTATTACTGCAAGAAGTCACTTGACCATGTGGTGTACTAAATTATTCGAATGCAAAGACACATACACGTATATCAATCGCATAGCGGTCTCATACTTTGATTTTCAGTTTCTTATGAACTGGTTTAAGATTACATCAGTACTAATAATTCAAACGGGATTAATTCACAAACAATTTATATTAAAAATGATTCACTTAGTGTCACCCGAAATAATCTCGATCTATTTGAACATGATTCTAATAACAACTGATTTTTCCACCTTATGAACTAAAAGTCACACTTAGACGCTGATAGGCAAATTGTCTCGCATGCCTAACTTCCTTAAAACAACGCCCGAGGGAGCGATGCAATGTGCCGTGGCTTAATATCACGCTCGGTCCGGTGGCTGCAGTTTTCAGTTGAATCAATCATTCTGGTTGAATGGAGCAAGGCCAGTCCAGACGGCCGTGAATGCAGCAGCTAGCGACATCTCCCCCGCAGTGACCACAGACCACGGCCCACACGCGGCCTCTGATTGGGCGATACACTTGAACTCGATACATGAACCGAATTAACCTCATCAATGCGATATATATCGAATGCGATCTATCGAACTCTCGCGTGCAAAACTCAGTTGAACCAACGCCATCTTTTGCATTGGTTGGGAGGAGTGATTAGATTCACTGGAGAGATTTTATCAGGAAATGGTTCGGTACAGGTTTGACATAAATGGAAAGCAATCTCGAAATCAAAATCAAATGTGAATTCAATTTGCATTTCAATGAATGCTGGGTTTTGTACGTTTGTAAAAGTATAGGAAGTAAAACCAGATTGATAGAACATACATTCTGTACTCGGTGAATATCGATGGTCCAATGAACTGTATTTGACATTAACTGCTTTTGACATTTTATTATTTGCTTAAGGGGTTAATTTGTTACAAAACCAATATCATCCGCTCATAGGTATTATAATGGACCAAGTGTTAGTTGGTTTGGTAAGCAGATTGAAGCTCGTATACAACAGTGTCATTGAAAGGAGTTTTGATACCCAATTTCCCCAAATGTTCGTTCAATTTACATATCTAATTTCAAACTAGTTTCTGAAACATTATATTATATCTAATCCAGTGATTTTTGAAGCATGCTTACGCTTTACACTAAAGAAACGAGCACACTTACTCGCTAGTGATTGCAACCAATCAAAACCAACAACTTCAATCGAAATCATACTCCGATCACTGACATTATAAATTGGCAATTTAATTATTCATATCTAGCAACGAGTACATTGGAAATATTTCAAGGTGTATATTTCAATTCCCACTGCAATAATCTTTGATTTCAACTAAATGCGCAAGGGACAACAATGCCGTACAAATTCCTTTGAATGTTGCAGTTTCAGAATAGATTGTGTAACAATAACTTCTAGGTGTGTTGACTCCAGCCAGCATCAAGGTCAGTGCAGTGTAAAGTGCTGAATGCAAGAAAAACAATACCATGTAGCTGCAGATAACATTCCGTCAAGACCGATAGAGGTTGCTCAGCGGTAAGACGCGAGACTGTCATTCGGGAGGTCACCGGTTCGATTCCGTCCACCGACAGTCCTGACTGATGTTTTTTTCACAGAGGTTTTTCTCAGTCGTAAAGGCGAATGCTGAGATTGAGTCCTACTACCAGCAGAACATTCCTCCCTAACTATCCAAACAACCTAGTTAGTCATTTGAAGAGGGGCATGAGATAAGCTGGTGTGTACCCTATAACTGGTATTACTACGAAAAATTATTATTATTATTTCGCCAAGGAGAGTCAGGTCAAATGAAGTGGATAATTTATTTTATTTTTAGAATACATGAATACTAATTTTAAAATTCGATTGATGTATAGTTTTGCTAACGACAAAACGTTTCCTTATATATTAGTTTGTTCGAGGCTTTGCTCTCGTTTGATTTGCTTAGCTTGTTTTATTATAAGTGACTGACCATTACAAAGTTGTACACCTTATATGTTATTTCGATATAAATTAGAACTAAACGGATATAACTTTCATTCTTTTGGTATATATATATACATATTATATACATGTTATTCTGTAGGTTTTCGCGTACTGAAGTTGATGTAGTAGGCCTACTTGGTTTTCAAGTTTTTGCCCGCGTTTAACGTGCTCTCTAAAAAAAAAAAGTGACTGTTGCTGGCCCAGAAATGGACCATTTCAGTTACGCGGACAAAAACTCGAAATTCAAATACTACATATATATATAAAAATAACGGAAGAGTTGTTTCAAAAATTTGATGTGAAAACGCGTTTTCCGGTACTCCTACTACTTTGCTATTGCTCTAGATCACTCTGACTACCGCGGCTTAGCTAAGCATATCTTCAAACGCAAGAATTTGTCGCTATAAATAATCCTTTTTTTAAGCGCTAGAGTAGCCACCGACTTCTAGAACGAGTTGAGCGCGTACAGAAGCCGCGGTGAAACATTTCGACGTCTACGGCCGTTACAAGAACGACAGAAGATGTTTGGCTACTGGTTTACAGGTCGGCAGATTACAAGGGAATCAATGTTTTTCTTTCTCGTAGAAGAAAATCTTGGTTCAACCGAATGTCTCCTCGGGCAAAGACCGACATTTTAAATGCAGGAATACCGGTATTTTGAAGGGTTCTATACTATTGTATTCAACATTACGAGTAATTACTGAGCTATCGAGGACGTTAATGTTGATTAGGTCGAGATTATTATGCACAGATTTTTTTATCATTTTAAATATTTTGTTATACTGGGCCGTTATTATAGACATTTACAAAGGCCACCCAGAATGGATTTATCACGCGTTCCATACCGGTCCCATTAAACTAACGACAGTTTTGGCATTAAAGGTGTATGCACACAAATTTAGTAAAGCCAGAGACAGCAAAATTATCTAGGTAGGAACATCAGTTTAGATTGTAATATTGTACAACGGTAAAAAGACAATGTGCATTCAAATAAGTAACCCAAAATAGCACAATTTTAATCTATTTGAGAAGTAATGTTTATTAATTATGTTTACAGAGATGTTTGTAAAAGACTTAATTTGTTTGTTAAGACTTTGTTAACTAACGTAACAAAGAGTCGGTCGTAACATCTTGTTGTGTGTTGTACCTTCTATTTATATTTACAAGTAGTAACGTATTATTCGATGTAATGGCTATACACCAAACCTCAGTTGGAACGTAAAATGCGCATTCTATTTTTGACGGATTTAGAAATCTGTTTACACATACACAATAATTTGAAATGAACTTACCTAACTGGTGAGGGATGGTATTATCACGAAATTACAGAAAGTTTCTAAGCTTGTATTTATTTATACATGATTAGCGCTCAACTTTATACCTTAATTTCAATTTGTCAGTTCAAACATTTAAACCCAATTTCAAGCAACAAAAATGTATTTCCCTAAGTTAATATAAACTTGTTAAGTCAGTTGTAAATAAATAAATTAGTGTTTTATCTTTTAAATAAGCCGTTTTTGGAAACTTCCCAAAACTTACATCGAAATTCTGAATAACTTCGTTAAAAGTTTTGCCATTATGAGTCACCTGAAATGAGGTTTGCAATAATAACCGTTAGCTTAGGGTTTGACTTATAAACGTGTTACAGGCACTTACCTCAACCCGGGAGAAAGTTTTCAGCAGAGCCTCTGGCATCGCGAAACTTATACAATAAAGACGAGGGTGAACTTTGAGAATCAGGTTGTTATTAACTGTTAAAATTGAAATTGATGACACCAATAATTTGCCACGATGGACCTTGGCATTTCATTTGCACAGCACCATCACCACAGGAACACTTAGTGACTACGAGCACCATTATATCGCACTGATTACACACTCACACGCTAAATGAGTCCGTTTGAGGGTTGTCGCGCAGTTTTCAAGCGCTCTCTTACGAGCCGGCCACAAAACAATCAACAAGTGGCTGGGTTTGTGGAAGAGCAAAATGACGCTCCATGCAGGCAATGAGTTATTCCGCCAATTACAGCACACACGGTTGCACCGTACTCAGGTATACTGAGCTTCGCAAAACGAGCACTTAACTTCAGGTTTAACAACACAGTAAATATACTTTATCACCTTGCGATAATTGTGTGCAAACATACTGTCTGATGATGAAAAAACTGTAATTCCCCGGTATAAAACATAGTAAAACCTTGTAAAATAGGTTTTAATTAATCAATTTCGGGGATTTTAACGACGTGTAATCTCTTTTATGTTGTATCTTTTTATAGCACGTGTAATAAGGCGGTGGTTTACACTGTAATTATCCATTGCCGAGTCTCTTCGCAGGTTGTTTCGAAACTTGCTAAAAACACTTCTACGGTTCAAACTTGACATGTTTTTCATTCATCTGAAGACCCAAACAGTAATTCTAAACATAGCTGTTTCATGAGTCCTCACATTGGGCATTAGGAGTCTACAGGGATGACCAACATTGCTCTAGACAGGGATTGTATTCAATTGTTTTACGAGACGTGTTCCGTTAAATCTTTGAAATCTAGTAACTTAAATTGCGAACTTATAGATAAGAAATCTCTTTTTTTTTTTAAATAGGATGTGTAAAGTTTGTATATTGTTTTAAATTATTGTATTAACGATTACGTTCCTAACGTAATTTCATTTACTTTTTGTGTCTCTGATTGAAACAGTAATATTTATAACATGGATTAACATACTCCGATTTTAGTATTGGATTTGAAAATAAAATCCAATAATTTATTCAAATGAACGTGTGAACTACAAAGGAACTAACATGAAATTATCGTTTTTCTGCCGGACTGTTTCAATATCCAACACAAGTCTTCGTTATATTATCGTATTTTTTAATTTGCATATTAGTGATGTAGAATCCGACAGTAAATTATCATAAACTACACTATTTAAATCAACAGGTGGGTTATAAATACTTTGTTATATTCAATTCTGATGCATCACAAAATTATATAGTGCGATATTCTCATTTTTTTGAAAATTATTTGCGTTATTCTTAGTCCAAACATTTAATTATGTTTTATTCTGGTAGTGAATACTTAATTTCCTGAACGCATGAAAGTAGTCAGTATATTGAAGATTTTGTTACAAATTTGTGCATTCTACATAACCTATAACAGCACTTTCCAGTTATTCGCAAAAAGCAACAATCCCGCATCCGTCAATACGCGTTAGTACGGTTATACAAACATGACGCAATCACTTACATTCCTCAAGGTTGTCCTTATTTCATTCACCCTAGAACAAACAACATCGCAAGCGAGTCGGAATTTACGAGACACAATTTATTTGGAATTTCCAAGTGCCTGTTTAACTGCGTTACCACGACCACGCACGCACGTCGCAATGTCTGTATTGCACGCAGAGGACGAAAATAAACTAGGCCGATCTCAAAACAACCTTTCTTGCGACCTCTTACCGAAATGAGTTGACAAAATTAAACGATAACAACGCCCATTTAAGATCTAATACGTTAAAACAACAATATCATATCAATCCCTAACACTCGATGCAGTTTTAACTGTGGGAATCCCCCAAACAATTGTCAACACGGTTTGAGCGGGATGGGGTGGGATAGACAACGCAAACAAAACACTTCCACGCGTGAATTGTGGAATGTTGGTACAATTTATGACGTAACAACTGTCAGTTTTAATAGCTTTACGGTTGGTAGGCCTATATATCTGACGATCACAACTTTACCACTCATATATCGCTAGTGATGATGTCACCTTTATGTGACGTGATATTATAATCGGATCACTAAGACACTTTCACACGGATATTATCCAACGATGACATTGCTGCGAAATTGTTGCATTGTTGTAATCCTTTAGTGCGTGAAGATATGTGACGTACTTGTAGCAAGCAGGTTCCAAAATTTGTGTGACCACTTAGATTATAATTATTTCACTTATAAACACTCAAGTACGCGCGTAATTCCATAGTATTTACTATTATTTTGAGCTACACACCACTGTTTGAATTAAATTAAATCCATGTAATTTCGCACAGTGTTGTACCACTTAGGTATAATAATTTCACTCATAAACACTCAAGTACGCGCGTAAATCTAATATAATTACGATACTAATTCCATAGTATTTACAATTATTATCAACTACAACCACTGTTTCAATTAAATTAATTTCGCACAGTATTGCATTGTAATGAATATTGCAGCGAGTTGTGATGGCGGTTACGTCGTCGCCGGCTTGCAAGCGTGTGTAGATATGCAATGCACTCACTAGACCACGCGCGATAGCCACTAGTCTGCAGACTGGCTGGCTGGCTAGGGTTCCCAGTTCGAGGGCCACTTGCACACTGACTACCCAAGCAGCGAAGACTAGACCTCGCTAAACTAAACTCTTATTCTCTCTCTTGTCAAGCGCAGTGCTGGTGAACCGGTTCGGGCTAACTACACAGTATAAGCTGTATTACATAGGATAGGATGATAGGCCTATGCATGCAACGGGCCGTGTGCCGCAGTGGTTGACTCGACTCGACTCGACTCGGGAGGAGCGAAACAGAAAGCGAATAAATAAACTCCACAAGTGTAAGTTACTGACCTGAAGCAGCCAACACGTACGTAACACTGGATGTAGATAGTATCCCCACAACGAACGGCGAAATTGATTCTTTTAAATGATTCATGCGTGCATTGTCCTTTGGATTGTGGAGGTGGGTGTGGATTGTTTGGCGGTTTACGGATTATACACCTGTTTGGAGCAAGGTTGAAGAAGACATAGATTTTTGTCTAATCTAATGTCTGGGTTCGAGCCCCAGTCTAGAATTGTGCGTTTTTGTTACCACTCATGTATATAATTATACTTTATAAGACACACTTAAACTGATTGCAGACGTAACACGTGACAACCACTTTCGCTTTATAATCATCAGCAGTACAAGAAAGAAATAGACTTTTGTCAAATGTCTGGGTTAGAACCCCAGTCTAGAAGAGCTTTTTCTGATACCACTCATGTATAGTATTGGACTTCATTAGAAAATATCACACTGATTATTATATTTAACCAAACACCTGACAACCGTTATCGCTCAATAATCATCAGCAGTAGAAAAAAGAAGAAGATTTCTGTCAAATGTCTGGGTTCGAACCCCAGTCTAGAAGGTGCGTTCCTGTTACCACTCATGCATAGTACGTTATAACACTGATTGAAGACGTAACCAAACAACTGACAATCACAATTGTTTCACAAGCACTGGCATTATGACGTCACGAAAGCTCATACTGTTGAGGAGCAAGTCTGAGCAGTGTATACCACGTCAATTGAGCTGGAATTTAGTAAATTGCCGTAGCCTAATTGATTTTGTCCCTGGAATCGTCAATCACATTCGTTTTATGAATAAGGAAGATCGAGGAAATTACTATGTTGCAACGGACCCCATAACCACAATAATCTTACTTTGCTCGCGTCAGAAGTATTAAAAAAAATTATTTTCTCTAGTTATTTTTATGATCACGGGCTTAAGTATAATTATGAAATTGTTTTAATTTATTGATTGTAACTTCATTATTTTCATATGAGAAATAAATTATCATATAAATATCGGTTATTCAAACCTTCTGTGGGATGGAAGGATGACAAGCGAACACTAGTGTGGTCGTTTGTTGATTGATTTATGTTGAGCTCGAAGTTAATATAGCTGTTTATGTTCTTACTATACGGGTGTTGCATTATTTATGATGTAACGCCCTTAGTTTTGATTAAATGCGACAGTTTCAAATTAATTAAAACTTAACAAACAAAATTAATTACAAAATAACATATTAATCTTAATACTGTGGTGTTTACTTACATAACAAACGGCTCGAATTGAAATTTCATTGCTTACTCATGATTAATAGGTAATTATTTCGGATTTCGTTGATGACATTTTCCATCCGTCATGGGCAACGGTAAAGCAAACATTGTGTGTAACGTGGTGGGGGATTGTGGCCGTGGGGGGGGGGGGGGGGGGGGGGGTGTGACGTGTTTAGTACAGCCTCAGCCGTACACCTAACAAACTCTGTCAGGTTGTTGTTATTATTGTTTTCTGATAAGTATAATATAACAAAGTAAACTGAAAGTCCACAATATTACCAGAAGGCAAGAAGTAGTTCTGAAAGTCGAACTTTCTCACACCAATTAAAAATCAAGAGGTTCAAAAATCAATATTTCCTTGGATGTGAAGATCTATATAGCTTACTTTGGCTATCAGAACATTTTTGTGGGTGTATGAGTGCAACTACAGGTCTATATTTTTGGGCCTTTTTGCATCCAAGTTTGATTTTTGCAGTGGTGGAAGTCTATGTAGATTGTAGCCGCAATTCTCAATGCGAATGTCAAGAGTTCTATAGTCTCCTCCACATGTTGGGATTGTTGCTTATAGTGAGTGGTTCTATATCGTAAGTGTAAAAATACCCCACGGCCAAGAATGAAATCAAGAGGGACAGACGAGCATGTGTGCCAGATTGTGTTGATATCGAGCGAGCGCAGATCTCGATCGCCGGCACACTTATAACACTGGCTGTGGAACTGAGAACACCTTGTGACTAAAAGTGAAGACAAGGCTTTGAACATTTTGTTGCACCGAACTTAAATACATAACAATATAACGTGAATTTTTCTTGACCGTGGTACATCTACGTCATATGGTACATCTCGTGCATGGCTAGCCTAGAAGTGTTGACTTTGAACATTGTTGTGCCCAGTTCAAATACATGAACGTGTTACATTATCATGTTAGTGATGACTTATTCATGTTTCTTACCAGATACAATGCATGCGAACGTGCATAACGAAATCGTAAACGTTTCTTAAAACTGTCACCATGGACATTTAGTTTTGATTACTTTAAGGAACAGTTTTTATTGGGATTGGGATCTTAATATCCAATTCAGCTATCAAAAGAGCAAAGAGAAATCTTAATTCTAAATACCTTTTGCTGATTTTCTCTTTAATATTTGTCAATCATGGATTTATTTTTCTAAGTTTTTGTTCAATGTATAGGAACGACATAATGTGTACAAAAAAAATAACGATCTAGAGTATTGTCAAGGAGGACTTTTAAATAACACTTTCCTCACCTCCGATTTACACATTAATTATATCCCGGCAGATACCATTAAGCGAGCATACTAGAGTACCCTTATGATATTATAAACTTGAACCCCTCTGGTCAAATGTAATCTACCTAGAAAACATCAAGTATAAAGCAACGTCATTACTACTTGTAGTAAAATCCATCGCCTCTGGACTAAAACCTAATTCTTGTTTCTGGACAGTCAACTACAAGGCTGGGTAACTTCACATGGATACATTACTTGAAAACCATTAAAAATCTGATCCTGTTTTTTCTAAAGATAGATATTTAACTTGTGATGTATAGATAATCAAAGCATATGGGTAATAGTAAGTTGTGCTAGAGTCAACAATTTAAAAAATAATTCTTGTTGCTTTACGTCTCTATTGTTGCAATTTTGCTACTCGAGACGAAGAGGTGCGATAGATGAAGATGAAGGACAATCACAAAAAACGTATGTTATGCGGGATTCGAATCCATGTCCCTAGGAGGCATACGCGTATGGTCTACGCCCCAACCATTATAAGCTGGAGTGCTTTTTGCAATATATTTCAATAATAATCTTATCAAGGAATCAATAACTTTCCGTTCTTTGCATCGAGTGAAATAAAACGAATACTATTGTGCAAAGCACTTCAAAGTGTTTTACTTCTTTTGAGTAAATAAACAGGCGAAATAGATTGTACAGAAATAGATTGACGGAAAAAGCAAAAGAAACGTTTTCTAGCACAACTGATAGTAATTTGAAGTCAAACCTTGTTGTATCCATGTCCAGAAATATGTAAATGCGTTTCACGACCGTGTGGTCAAACCAAACATTGGCAGCATCACAGGTTCCTATAGATTCCTATCGAACCGAATGGGTAAAGCCGATAATATGATCAAGACAATAGTGATCGATATGAGGTAAAGTGCAAATTCTGTAGAAGAGAAAGCTTTGGAGATGCATGTGGTGTGGAGCTGTCTGTACAACGAGAGAAGATGAGTGCTTGCAGAAGAAAGGAGATAATTTACAGGTATGGTTAGCCTCGAATAATGCAAACAACTTTCTTTGCTTTTGCATTTTACCGGGGTGTAATTTTTTATCTCAAAGGGTCTGTAGGCGACATTTCCTAGGTAAAACCGTGAAAATTGTTTCATCATTTTTGCATTAACTCTATAGGTTTAAGTTAAACTTGTTGATGGTAAGCATAATGTCTCGATTTATTATTAGGACAACCAAACATTTCAAAACCCAAGACCGATGGGCTTACAAAATAATCGATAAAACCTCACGATCTGAGGAGGAATCATCACATCACGAAGGCAGAGTGCTTTAAAGTAAAACGCATGCGAAGTGGTTTATATTTCCGTGCACGGAGATAACAATATCTTATAACATATTTAAACATTAAACACCGCCTGGCCAATTCTTAAAAGGATTGTTTAACAGCTTAGTCTAGCCAAGAATCCATTAATTCACAGATAATACGTTCTTTAAAGTTCAGCTGGAAAAAATAACAAACGTTTCAGGTGTGCACGAAAAATGTTTTTTGTCTGAGAGCAAATCTTTATCAGTTTTTAAAAATTCTACGTTTTGCTACTATATATAACGGGTTGAACACTTTTCTTTCACTATTCTTCGCTGTTAAAAGGAAAGTTTAAGATTTTGAACTTTAACAAAATGTGTTCTATGAATAAAATATTAAAAGAAAACTTTCCTTTTGATTCTGAAGAAAAAACTGTATGCAAGACTGAACAATAACCTTATGATTTTAGCATTTCCATAATTATCACAAACTTATAAACGTAGGCGAAAATACAGTTGCCTTCCAGTGATCAATTAACAATTATGAACACCCTTTCATTCTTTGAGATACATAAAATTAAAAAACTAAAATTAGTTTTCCAATCTCTCCCCACCATCTTTAAGAGGAGGGCAAATCCATAAAACTTATGAAATATTCTCAGTGTTTCGCTTTGTAGTCGGAGGAGTTATTATCAAATTATACCACACGGAGCTAACTATAAGATCTTGAAGTGTATAAACACAAATGCTACAAAAACGTGGCCACAGTTCATGATATTCATCAGCTCCAAGTCTACTAATTCATTGGTTTTCATATCAACAATTGATACTCTAGTCTATTTGTCTTGTGTATAATGTCAACCTCTTTTTGTGGCCATACCGACTGCGTCTCGAAATGTTGATTAAGGAGATTATTATCGAAATGTATACATCATTACAGTTACATAATCTATCACAAGTCCCAAACAAAAACCGTCAGCTATTTAGGAGCAACGAAGCGACCGTCAACAGCACAGTATAATATGATTGCCAACGTAACACAGATAAATTACACAATTACAATACACAGGGACGCACCACTTAATCTTTCTCTTATATACACCGCATTCTTAGACATTAGGTAACAAATCTGTTTGGGTATTAGTATAAATGTGTAACGTAATTAATCTAATAATGCTAATAGCACGTCATCAATGATAAGTGAGAGAAACTTCATAACGCTATTGGCCCTTCTATAAGGTAAGTTGGATGTTTTGTTTTCTTGTAAATAGTTAAATGTCAAACTGTTTTAGTTTTTAAAGGTATATTTTCATTATTGAGATACATCTGGGAGGCTATTCCTGAAAGTTGTCGCGGTGACAATACTCACTTTAAGTGATATCTACGTGGTTATCACTTGCTATTGGCTGACTGAGTGTTTTCCACGCGGCTTGCCACAACAATCAACCACTAGGAAGTGATAAGCACGTAGATATCAAAGTGAGCGTTGTCAACATTCAGGAGTAGCTCCCCACCCCCCTGATCGAAGAGCAAGCAGATAATAATACTAAATAAAACAACGGTTATTTAAATTAGGTTACAGAAATCATGACTGTGAATGTATAGACCAGATTATAAATTTTAACACAAAGTAAATCTACGATTGATATAATTTTTAATTTTTTTCAAAGTGTACAACAAATTTTTACAGCATTAGATTGACCACATAAAATAACAACGCGTACGTTCTGAAAAAGGATCGGGGTCTACAATCTCCCGGTAAGAAGCTCCGGCAACGGGAAAGTTGGCTATGATTTAAAATTGCCCGATAACGGGAACGGGAAGCTCCTTCCCGGGCTATTGTAAACTCCGCTGTCTTATTACCAGATGATGTGGAATCATTGTAAGAGCTAGGAATGCATGATGTAACTTAGAAACAATAAAGCACGCGGCCTTCAGCTACAAAGATATGCAACAGGCTAAAGAAAATCAGCATTGATACATTCCGCACATTGCGGAAATGGCGAGCTAGAATTGTTTACAAGTATACACTTTCAATAAATATTGCTTCATTGTTGGAATAGAGTGAGGTTTTTTGTTCACTCTGTTTTTAAATGAATAAGAAATGTAACATCGGTAACTGCTTCTGTAGAATAAAACACATATTGTAATTATTTCTGATACACGTTGACGCCGACTTGGATATTAGATTCACTACAAAGTTTCAAATTAGTATCTTTCACGTTCAGTTATATAACAGGTTAATAATTAACACCACTTGTGGTTTGAGCTTGCAACTCGGCCACTTTAAGGTTTGCAATAAAATGAGGTTTAGAGATACAAATTTACTGAAAAAAAAAATCCGTTTTTTTTACATTTATTTATTTTTAATTTCATAATAATATGCTTGTATATTTTAGTATGTAATAACACTAGTGTACGAAGGAGGATAAAACCTTGCGATTTATGTGCATCAAATACATAGTAGCATGATAGTATACAATGATCATTATAGGTTTGTTTGATGATCAATAATATGTAACACTGAAATTCAATGCTTAATTATTTGAAAACTTGAAAATAAACGTATGCACATTTACCTGCCAAAACAGAAAATGTGCTTAAACCAACCGACGCAACCTTGCTTAAAGGTGCTCTGTCTATATTAAAGACGATATGCGAGGATTATTTTTACGTGTATGTATGGATTCCTTTAATGAGGTCAGGCATCACTATTCACTATGTGTGATGGATCTGATTTGGCTGATAGTATATGACCTAGTTGTTAAGTGTGTCGTTATTTAAACAAACAAAAATACTAAATAATACTAGATCTTAGCACGTAAGTGTTTGTAAGGAAGAACACGTTTTTACGGGATGACATAAAAATAAATTCCACATGAACTCTCTGGCCACTTGGGTGTGAAAAGTATCCAGCTAAAGTGTACACAAGTTCCGTACAAAATAATTCATATTTAAATGTGCACAAGGTATCTTTCTCAGCCAACTGTTTTAAAGACTCAGAGCTGCATGATTGTTAAGCGAGCGTAGCGAGCATCTCCATTATACTTGTATGGCACTCGTTTTGTTTGTTTGTTTGTTTTTTTTTCTGTCTCGCGATAGCGGTCGAACAGAATGTCCGATCAAGTTGAAATTTAGACCATCCACCAGCCTCGATGTGGATTGAATGCCATAAGTTTTGTGGCAAAATTGTTTGCAAAGTTACAAAGTGACACTAAAGTTACTGAAACATTTTTTTTTTTTACAAAATGTCTACAAAATGTGAGATATTAACTATTTTAACTAAGTTTTGTCCGGGTCACGAATATGTTAATTTTATTGCGATCTGATAAGTATTGGCAAGTTCAACAAAACACACACAGGCACAAAATTGACTCCAAAAAATATTTTTCCAAAACACGTTAACGGCAAAATGTGAGGTGGCTATATATTATAGCAAATTTTTGTCCAGTGACGAATAATGCCATTTTCATTGCGGTCCGATCAGTATTGTAGGTAGAAATTACATTTGTAAAAAGTGACATAACAACCAACAGGTAAAATCAAAGTTCTTTGAAAATAATTTCAGCATTTTTATTCCTGAAAGTTTTCTATCTGTGAGGTACTTGGAAGGCTGTTGTTAATGTTGTTGACTGTTGTCGATGGCGGTATCTTTGAAAACTGTTGTACATGTTTGCTTATCAACGCGTCACACAGAGCGTTTTCCATAGTTTTGATACACGCCAGTATATGATTTTACAACAACTTTATGGGTGTTGTGTATCGCGCTATTCCCCGCCTGAATGATTTACTCAAATTTACGGCAAGTATGTTGCCTTCTTTTCTAAGATGGTTTTGCATCATAGCACTGCACCTATGGGACACATTGATACACAGAAACGCTAAAAAAAGCAATCCACAGAATATTTATCTCTCTATTGGGACATCTTTGTTTGTATTAATATCAACCCTCAGCTGTATGTTGGGGAAGGGTAGGCATACTACGACACGTAGCCAGTGTGTGTTGTTGAATGCAAGAATGTAAGCGCAAATATCCGAACATTGTAATAGTTTCTTCTATTTTTCTATCCGTCCACGGTGGCTCATACGGTTGTGCCACAGGTCCTAAGCGTGTGGTGGGTTCGAATCCCGCATAAGGCACACGTTTTCTATAATTTGTCTTCCATCTTCATAAGAGCCTTTGAGAATAAAAGTGGTCCCAATCACGTTTGTATATTTTCCAAACTGGTAACTTCAGATTTCTCTGTGACCACCAGTTTGAAAATTTGTAATTTTGGTCATGGCCAAGTTTTATCGCTAATTGTAACGATAAAGGTGGGCATGACAAAATTAAAAATCTTCAAACTTAGTGGTCAGAGAGGATGCTGAAGTTGCTAAGTTGGTAAATATTCAAAAGGGCATAGGCCCACTTTTATTCTCGTGCGCTCATATATCACCCCTCATCGTCTCGAATAGCGTCTTTGCAATAATACCGACATAAGCAACAATTCTGTTTTACTGACGCCACGATGTTTCTAACGTCTTTCGACCGTTAAATCGTAAGTCATCAAGCTCACTAAAATCAGCATTCAAATTTGCACCTGTTTCTGCTGAATATTGATGAGAAAATTCCTTATAAAGCTATAATATGCACGTTTTTAGAATTTTAAAAAGATCTTGGCATTTTATTACCTTTGACGTAATGACCTATTTACATATCAAATTCACAAGCTCTTCTAAAACTCAAACGGTAGGATAGGATTGATATCCTTTTGACACAAGACATCACCTTTAATCTAGAAGATCCTTCCACTGGGGACGTTAAAAAGACGTCAAAAGGACACATGACGTAGGTATACTAGACAAGCACTCAGAGCCGAGGGTGGCCGACAACGAAACGAAGCTAAGCGGTCCAGCATCGGGTCAAGACTTGAGTGAGGGTCTCTTCCGCTGGGTAAAGTGGATTGAGGGGTGTTGACTGATTCTGCTGCAAGTGGTGCCAAATAGCTGCCAAGTATTTTAAGTATTTTGTGATGGACGGTGAAGGGGACGGGCGCCTCCAACAATCTCTGACGCCACTGCAGATGAATGAATCTTTCAGAACGATAAAACACACTTTATGTTTCATAACTAGTGCAGAATTTACATAAAATACATGCACGTACATTGTTATTACCAAATTATGTATTTGTAACAGATATATTCAGTCGATGTACATTTTAACTTGTGCGTCAGACATTAACAATCAAGTACGAAATAACTAATCTTTAGTGGTAACAATACAATTTGTTACAGCAATATAAGTGTATCCAGGTGTTTATAATATGCTTTATTTATTTATCTGGCAGTTATTCGAGGGAATTCGTCTATTCTCACACATCGTTTAGTGTTTAAGAAACATTGAAAGGTAGGAATGAAAAAGTTACAGAATTGAAAACAATTTATGAGGAAGTCTAGCGAAAGGTGGCATCGTTATCTTAAATATAGTTGAGATACAATCATTCGTGCATACTGAACGTATCACTCTAATTTCCCCCCTACCCTTTATTATTAACCTTGACCCCCCCCCCCCCCACACATACCAATAACACTCTAGTATTCAGTTCCATTACTTCTTATCTTAGAAATAAGTAAACGGTGACTTTGGAGCCGTCCTAGCAACGAAGCACTCAATGAATTCAAAAAGTTGTTCTGAATCCGCCTTGTTGATTCTGACATTTGTCCGCAGGTGTTCGCACTGTCCAATCACTGATGCATATGTTTCGTATTTGAAATATCGATCTTTGATTGGTTATCACTCACTCATCGATGGGGTTCGGAACCTACAGGGTTGGTTTAGCTGCTTTAAATTAAAGTCCCCCACTGAAAATCAGCTTCAGTACTGAGTGGGTAGACTCTATAAATGTGAATTTATTTATTTATTTTATTTAGTTATGACTGATTCGTCATCTGTTTACGTTGTTTGACATTGCTTTCACACGTTGATCTTGAATTGATAATAATGGTATAATATATTGAAAACAACATTAATCGAGCCATTAAGTGTGAAAATGACAAAACGCTGCAATTAACATCCAACCCCAATCCAGGATTTAAGCGTGGAACTCAACCTTGACCCACGCCTAGTAGACCACGACCACTATACGCCTCCAGCACGGATCCTGATTAAACAACAACAAAATATCGACGAGTATAATTTACGAGTTCAGACTGGTTTACATGCACGATTGTCTCTACACAAAAACAAAAACAAAAACACAGAACGTGAAATCAAATCGATTTTACGACCCTGTTAATAACACACACGTGTTGGTTCCGAATTTGTCCGTTAGAGAATTCGTAGTCGTTACGAGTCTCGTTTCTATGCTAGTCCAGTCTTAATTGGACGCACTAATAGTCACAGTTGGATGTTTGTTTCTTGTTTGATGTAGGAAGCTTGAACAGTATAATAGCATACACGCATATTATAATAGTAGCGGAGTAGTTGTTTGTCCAAAATGAAATACCTGTTGAGGCGTGTGTGAGCGATCCCATTCAAATACAATCACTGTAAAAAGTTTCATCACAAATTTAACTATAATGTATAATATGGAGGTAGCAATTTCATAAATAGTGTACCGTTATGATTATTGGTCAACAATGTCGATATGTTACGATAAATTCATATGTAGAGTCTACCAAATCAGTAACAAGACTGATATTCAGTGAGGGGGACTTTATAATTTAAAGCGACTAAACCAGCCGTGTAAGCCCCGTACACCATTGACGAGTGAAAGATAACAAATTAAAAATCGCTATTTTTAAATATGAAATATGAGAATCAGCGGCTGGACAGGGCGAACACTCGCGGGCAAATGCCACAATCAACAAGTCCGATTCGGAACAACAAACTCGGGCTTTTAAACTAACTGGAAACGATTTGTCTAGGTGAAGTACATCTTTTGCCATCCACTCCATTGTTTTAACAATACGTTGCCTATAAACTACTTGAAAACTGTAGTGTATATGTTTTTATTAGGATACAGTTGAGGTAGGCATAATCCAACCTGTTGATATATACGAGTATAGTGTAGTGCTAAAATAATTAGCCTGCAGATTTATTGACATCGCGTATAGTATAACTCCAATGTAGAATGGTGAAATACGCGAACAGTTGAATATACATAGCTATTTTCATACTCGTGCAAAACCACTACTTTAAAGGCATTATAACTATGTATAGTATATATAGTTATAATGCCTTGCCTAAAGTAGAGCCATAGGATATGAGCAAAGATTAGACACTGTTTAATCTTTGATATTAGGATAGGGACCACAAGGTTCCTTAAAAGTCGGCAATAATATGGAGGTAAGACGTGGCGGACTAGCCCACAAATATTTTTATTTTATAAGTATATATATATAATTATACTAATTAGACTAATTTCCATATTTGTACCCTGTATAAATCGATAGAATAAAAAAGACTTACATACATACATACATACATACATACATACATACATACATACATACATACATACATACATACATACATACATACATACATACATACATACATACATACATACATACATACATACATACATACATACATACATACATACATACATACATACATACATACATACATACATACATACATACATACATACATACATACATACATACATACATACATACATACATACATACATACATACATACATACATACATACATACATACATACATACATACATACATACATACATACATACATACATACATACATACATACATACATACATACATACATACATACATACATACATACATACATACATACATACATACATACATACATACATACATACATACATACATACATACATACATACATACATACATACATACATACATACATACATACATACATACATACATACATACATACATACATACATACATACATACATACATACATACATACATACATACATACATACATACATACATATATACATACATACATACATACATACATACATACATACATACATACATACATACATATCAGTATAAAAAGTAAGTAGTGAGTAAAGTTTTAAGAATAAGTTTTACAGCAAAGCGGTTCACGTTTGGACGCAACGTTATTTGCTCGGTGTCGCGAGGCGGTGGACCGCGAAGCTAGTAAATAAGTCGATGCCCTACCCCGTCCCCCCCAGAAAGAATGATGCGAATACTAAATGAGCAACCGGCCGACAGTGTGGTAGGTATCCAAACTAAACTGAACCCACATAGAACCGTGGGTGGCGAAAATAATCAGGACACTTAAAATCGAAGCGATGCCACATTCAAGGTGGTTTAATTAATAAGACATTTTATTTGTTTTGCCACCTTAGCGGTGAAGTGGCCGACGAATCTGCGTCGGGTTTTGGCGCAAACATAGCGAATGCACTCTTGTTAAGTGGTATTAAACGTGTTCTAGTTACTTAACGAGGCTATACTTTTAACTTGTTATTCATGAATCACGGTTAGAGTTTTAGAGAGCACTTACACGTAGTCTGCTCTTGACGAAATTAGCGGTCTGGTTGTGTAGACAATCGTAGACACACCCTAAGAGTCATTAAACTCAGGTGGCTGACAGAATACTTCAGCCCACATTCTGGGTAGTGACATGTTTTATATTGGCATTCAAATATGTTTTTGTAATTTAAATATGAATGAATCTTTATTATAGACTTTTTAGTGCAACTGTTTCCAACTGCAACTTTTACAACCCATGCAACGGTTTACAGCTGCAACTCTTGCAACCTATACAACTCTTTACAACTGCAACTCTTGTAACCCATGCAACCCTTTACAGCTGCAACTCTTTACAGATTTGGTAATTACATACCTAGTTTGTAAATTTACATTTTTTGTTATAATATAAAACCATTGGGTTTGAAATGAAACTAAGGCTAATTCCATTTCCAATTTTTACTAATTTTTAATTAATCAAATTTTCTTAACAGCTTGACATTAGAGAAATATGAATGCAATTATTTTAGGGTAGAAGACTGTGAGTAGACCTACTACAATGCAGCTTTTGTGAAACATAAGACACTCCTGGCACAGATAAATAATTACATTTTATCTTTGCTCATATTTACTACATACATAAATATTACATCAATTAACAAAATACATCCAACTACGAAATGCATGAGTATAGCTCAAAAGGATGTTTTGATTTACCAATCTCTGTCTGACGCTTCAGAAAAGTCTAATTTTTCACGTGTTTGAAGGGTGAAGAACTTAACAACACAATTTGATTTCAACTATTATAAAAAGTACATATTCATGCTAATCTATGTTTTTGAGCTAAGTATTAAGAATAAAATACAGATTAAAATGGGTACACGTACCAATATAGGTGAGTAAATGATACGATTCCCGTACCCGAAACCAGCAATCCTAACGTGTTTTAAGGGCCTCTTCACTCTCACAAGGCAAATTCTGAGACGGGGTAATTTTAACAGCCCAACGACTTTCATTCACCAATATCCAATTATTATAAAACCGATTTAGTCACCCGAAAAGGGATATGCACTCTAGCTAGAGCGTGCATCCCAACAAAAAAATTATAGATATTGTGTCTAGCGCGTGTTTTGTGCAAAAGTCTTGTACCATTTCGTAGTCATCATTATTTTTATAGAAATATGAATAGTAAAGCTTTCATAAATTGTTAAAAGTACAAATAGTAGTTACTTTATTTCTACGTTCTATTCATTTTACATTTTCAATACTGTTGCCGTTACAAAGTACCAACCCACTCCAATCAAAAACTATGTTGTGGTTTCCACTTGTTGGTTTTAGTCGGAAAACTAACAGGTTGGTGTCTGAAAATCTTGTACGTCTTTTCCCGTCTCCATTATAAATGTTTGTACCTTACAAATGATATACACTCCACCCTATATTATATAGCCATCTTCGTTATTGAAAACTTAAAATCAACAGACTGTCGTTATAGTTAAAAAATGTGGTGATTCCACGAATCGATATTTTTTATGCATGTTCTTTTCGTATACCTCAACGGTCAAGTGAGCTACTCTTTAATATTTAGGAATTGATACACGTTTTTAATGTTCGATAATTCAAAATGAAACTGCCTTTACATACGATTTCATAAAATAGATTTGTTTAAAACGCCGGTGTAATCCTGGCGGGAATATCAAATTTATTATTTAAGACACGATAACTCCCCTTATGTATCATAGAGTTTAAGGGCGATATGCAAAGAACACTGTCAAGTTCAGGATTTGTTGCTATGGAATTTTTTTATTACATGATGTCTTCCATAAGAAGAACAAACTTATAATTACTCAGATTTTCGATTTTCTGTTTCATAATTAAAAAATGAAAGTTTTCTGCGGTTTTTGACGTTGAGGTATCATTCGCTCTTAAGCCTTGTTATTGTCACCCTAGTACGCTCGCGCTCAAACTTACATACTGGCAAGTACAATAGAATCAAGATTTGACCGTTGCTCTTAGTTAATTCAGTCTAAAGAAGGTGCTAGCAAGCACTAAAACGCTACGGCCTTAGAGCCTAAGTAAGATCAAGACATAACTTATCGTGCGTTAAGCTGAACATTAAATGGTGGCCCGTACAATCTCCCCCCCCAACCCATCCTCCCCCCCCCCAACCCCCACCCCCACCCCCACCCCCGCCACCGCTCACGACACGAGTACAAACTATTGTGGCCACAATGGGCTGAAATCTGTGGGCTTTACTTACACAAGAACGTATTGTTCTACGACTGCAAAGCCATTATTTCAGGGCTCAAGATGTTGTAGATATCTCCCATCTAGTGCCATAAAATAGCCGCTTCTTATTGGACTAGCTCAGCACTATTCCTGGTTAGACAGTCGCAAGCATTTGATCACTCTTGTGTTTCACTTCAACTAACGCATTACAATATTATTATATTTTTGATTAATTATAAATTAAAAAAACGTTCTCACGGAATATTATTACATATTTAGATTTAGATTTCAGAATGTCAGATCCCAATTTTATGTGATATATTTTTATATACGCAAAAAATAGCACGAACAGTGCGATGAAGTAATAACAAATCAACTGTTGTTTTTCGACTTAGACCCGGTTTTTCAATCGGCCATTAACGGGGTCGTTAGCTGACGGTCCGTTATCTGCATAGGGTTAATTGGGTTACAGATTACGGACCATCAGCTAACGGCCCCGTAAACGACCCGTTAACCGATTAAAAAACCGGACCTTACTCGACAAGTAGGTAATATGACATCGAGGGTTGATTAGAGTAGGAGGACCAGTATAACTAATTTGCGAAGGACTTTTGGGGGAATAAATGGAAATGGGATTACCTCATTTCGGTGTCTCTTACGATTGGTAGAGCCACCCTTGGCCAAATTCTACCCCGGGCCCAGACGGGGAATTTTTTTCCAATGTGCGGTGTGTATCTGTCAACATAAAATGCTCGATCTCTATGAATTGATTATTTACTTACTACTTACTTACTTTTTTATTTACTTACTTTCTTATTTACTTACGTACTTACTTATTTACTTACTTACTTACTTACTTACGTACTTACTTACTAACTTATTTACTTACTTACTTATTTACAAACTTACTTACTTACTTAATTACTTTCCGTGTCCGGTCAAACATAATACTTCCAGAAATTCGCAACCGCTATTCCCTTCGCATTTGCCTCCAAGACGTATGAATTGATTGATTAATTAAACAAGTGGTAAACAAGGACGTGTTACATAATATTTGTGTACTTTAGAGTCACTCAAATGCTTTTAGTGGTTCACGTTTCTATTGGACGCCATGCACGTGGAAGTGCGAATAAAGACATGGGAACTCTTCGCTCCACCTCACATGGAACTCACTTTCTCTGTTCGTTCATTTCTCTTCCCTCTCTCACATCGCACATCCCATTATTTGCATTCATCCGGAGTTGTCGCCCATTCTCAATCCAAATACGGGACTCTGCATAAACATAAAAGAGCTTCCTACGGGATCGAAAGGTGTATTTAGGGAGTTTACGTCTCACCCAAGCCGGTACAGTCCCTCAAGTAAGAAGGAGTATGGAGATGTGATCGACAAGAGAAATATTAAAATCTTGCAAAATTGAAACTTTTTAGTAGTATTTTGAGAATGATGATGCACAACATATATCAACAGGTGGATCCGATAGAACTGAAAACTGGATTAATGAAGTTAAATATATATTAATCGTAACGTTTGTTCTACGTAAGTAAAGAAAAGGAACACGTATAAAGAAACTTTATTTGTAAATAGGAAATTTACAAAATGGCAGAGTTAATCGTTCCAATAAATTGAAGTAGATGATACACTGTACTGTATATATACTGTTACTATGAATCCTTATATTGTCTGATATGATCCAGTACCATTGGTTTTCCGGCGAGGAAAAATATCAATCATACATATCCTTAACTTAACCCTGTTATTATTTCTTACTAAAAGTAACCTGTTCAATTTTGCCTTTTCACAATGAAGAGTATTCAAGATATCAAAAGGTCTGTTCGTTGGACCTACTCTAACTTACTCCCTGCTCTACTTCGATAAGACCCACGAATCACGAGTAGGCTTACGAAATCTCAGTAAGTTAGCCTACACGTGATTGGTGGGTTTGATCGAAGTAGAGCAGGGAGTAAGTTAGAGTAGGTCCAACGAACAGACCTACAAACTCAAAAATGGCGGGGTTTGAATATTATCTACATCCATCTACCACCATATACCATATTATTGCGATTAATGTTTCTTAATTTCAACAAAACCTATCAACATTGGACGAACATCATAATTGACAGATTCTACATCATTGATTTTACATCTGTGTTGATTATTATTACAATGACAGAATTAATTAACACAAAAAACGGAACATTACACGCACTGGACTTTGTTCTAGGGGTGAACAACGAAAACTACCTTTTATGTTGTTATAAACTCTAAAACAAAAAGCACTGTTGCGTCGTCTAGTATATAACTACATATAAATAACTGAAACTATTAACACTGCGTAAAAACACTGACCTACTTCCTTCTTTTGCAACAATACACATTCTGTCTTTTCACCGCCTTCTTACTATTTCCATTTCTATAACTTGTTCTAAACTACTACTAACTAATATAGTGTAAGCAAGCACACCGTGACAGCACTATAGTGGGAACTCGGTCCTGTTGCAAATATTGAAAACACATATACATAACACACATTGGGAAAGGTAAGTGGAATAGTTGGAATGTCCACTTCGCATGGAATGTACACAGTGTGTTTATTGGTCACCTGCCAACAGAGAGCAGTCATTATTGAGTATCGAGCGTGTTCAAGTAGGTACGTCACAAACCATCACTTTGATTGGACAGTAATTGAAGCGGTTTACGCTTGATGTAGCACGAGTGTGGGTTTATAGTGTGCTCAAGCGTAGAGCGCGCAAATCAATTATGATGGAATAATTACAAGAGACGCTCTCTAGTAAAAGGGCTAAATAGCGTAAACGGCCGGGCGGAGTTTATAAAGTCGAATCTTTTGGCGTTGAGAGATGAATCCGGGTTATCCTGCTCAAAATACCGGCGTTGATAAATAACGGTAGTTTATGGATCGAGATTGCTTTCATATTTTATCAATGAATTAACTTTATAGCTTCACAAGAAGGTTTTGACCTTTGGGGTGTGTTTTCTACTCTCGGGAAGAATTTGACAAATATGAAATTTCAAATTTTGAATAGTTGTAACTTAAATATAAATAAACGTTTTAATACATGTATATTTTAATAAATGGTTACATGTTTTGTAAATAAATCATGGAAATTATATTTTTTGACATTTTCAAAAATTCATGAAATTTAATACAGCAGTTATTTTTTCTAGTCTATGGGTAATTTTTTATTTAATTTATAAGTGTCACTGTCTTTATTTGTAGATTCTTGTAGGTGGACCTATACCTACTATAAGACATTTGAAATATACATATGTTTACAGACGTCGTTGCCAACCACCAAATATTAAAAACTGAAGTCCAGTGAGCCTTTAAACAGTACATATTTATTCAGTGGAAAGTGGAAACTTATAAAGAAACAAGTCATTTTAGTTACGAACGACATCAAAGGCATTCCCTTCTCATCACTGAAAATTATCGACTCGTAAAAAAGTGAGCACTGAGCATCCAGTAGTAATTAATAATGTTTGCAAAGTGCTAACATGAAATAGTAGTTCTTGATAGTTCTAAATGAAGATATGTATACATTTTAATGAATTATTGATGTTTGAATGTTGGAGCTCGTAAATAAACAAATCTGTAACTTCCAAAAGTCTGTAAGTACTAAACATAATAACATATTTGCATGAGAAAATATAACCACTCAAAATAATGTATATTTAGTTTACCTGATAAGAAAAAAAACCATTCACTTTCATTGGAAAGTCTGAGAGTCATGTTTTTGTATGAACTAGCTCAAGTCGTAACACGGCCAACTTGTACTTGTAAGTAAGTAGTTGCCTTGTGTGCATTACACAAAATATGCAGGAATAAGAAAAATCATTACTAATATTGATCTTGCCTACGAACCGACAAAAATCACAAATCAATTCTATAACCTTACGCGGTTGAGTAGAGAAATTCAAGAAATACATTTTAGAAAAATACTCTCCGTGGTAGAAGTTTTAATCCCATTTTGCTTTTTGTACGTTTTTAGTTCTTGTCGCTACCGCAAGGTTCATTTATACACGTTTTACAACGGGGCAGCTAGAATTTGGAATGTCTCACAAGGTGATCTTTTCATTTACTCGCGTAGCAGTATACCACCACACAAACAATATAAACACGAAGGCATTTGCATTGCACACATTTCTTAATTTTTTGTTAATACATTCATTTTTCGGTTAGATAAGTTGTAAAAAAATAAAAAGTGCTTAGTTTTTTAGTAATCATGTTGTTGTGTAATACGTTGATTGTATATATTATTGTCATTCCAAACCTAGAACATATTTTAGTAGTATCGTTCTGCTTATGTCATATTCGTTTATAATTCAAGAGTAATATTGTTAATATAAACACCAGGGCCCGGATTCACAAGAGGTGCTTAGTCTTTTTTTGGTATTATCTCTAAGACCGGCCTAACTTTGAACATCTTGTAAAACCAGATCTAGGTCACATGAAAAGTTTCTAATTCCTGGTGAGAACAAGGACATAATGAATATTCCAATAATATGTTTTAGCAGGTCTAAAATAATTTCCTGGTTTCATAAAAGGCTCAAAGTTAGGCCGGTCTTATCTCTAAGACCAGCCTTACTTTGAACCCCTTGAAAAACCAGGAAAATATCTAAGAACGGTTTTTAAAACATATTTTTGGAGTATGCATTGTGTCTTTGTTCCTACCAGGAACTAGTAACTTCTTCGTGTGCTTGGATCTAGTTTAACAAGAGATCTAAAGTTAGGCTGGTCTTATAGAGTTACGACCAGGAAAAGACTTAAGACCTCTTGTGAATCCAGGCCCAGGGCTACACATTTTCAATTCAGAAAAGTAACACCCATGATCTTGTCATTTGTGCATAGTCCTTAATGCATTATAACAGCTTAGATCAAAGTTATATCGCAAATCTTACGAATGTATACAAGTGGTTCTTTTTAGAAACTTGGCTCTGAGAGTAAATGAACAACTAACAAACCGTGTTGACTCAAATCCTACTTTATCCGACTTGAGTGATACGATTTAACTTTCATCTCTCTACTTCTCATATCACTCCGCAAAACTACTTAAGTAAGTAAACAAACTTAGTATGCAAATATTCTATAAGCCTGGCTTACTGGCTGGCTGGTTCAGTGGTTTAAAGTTGAGACACCTTTGAAACAAAACATCCTTTAAATAAGTGTATAAATACACAAAAAACTTTGATTGCGTTTAGAGAAAATTTATTTATTTCTCAACACAGTGCTTATTTATTTTAAAATGAAATTTGTTATAATGTTTTATTGGAATACAATTCATACGGCGCTTTTACAAGATGTTTAATTTAAAGCCTTAAAATCGACACATTTGTGAATTTTTTTGTCAATCGCTATAAAGAATATTGATGATCAAGCTGATTTTAACCGATATAAAACTAAGTTTTCGATTCTTTTTAATAAATATTTTGATAAAATGCTGTCCAGATTTATTATTTAATTATGGAATACATGCATATATGCACACATTGCAAGCATATTATAATTTAACATAGATATGTTTAAGAGCATGATGTATGATACGCAACATCAATTTATCGGGTACAGACAATCAAGGTATGTATATTACTTGCTGCAATTTTATTCCTTCCACACCTTATGAAATCTTCAGTTAAAAATGCAGTCCAGTTTTCTAGAACGGTGTACGCGGCACTTTTAAATTAACCCACTCCATATCATGAATAAAGTTAAATTGCCTTCTGAGAGATTAAAACTCTCCTGATTGGCTGGTTTCAGCCAAGATGAATAGTATAAATTAAAGATCTATGCAGCAGTATCTACCGAGCTCAAAGCGTGTTTGAGCTTGTATTGTGCAAGTCGTAAAGTAAATGCATTTCTCCTCTGGAACGTGTTTGGCTCCGACAGATCATTATTTAGAAATTAAGATTTCGTTGAAAAGTGAAAACTGCAACAGATTAACCCCACTAATTTAAATTGTATGACTATATAGTAGGTTTAATCCTGCTCACGATGCAGAAGATCCAAGGTTCAATTCCCAGTTCGGGCTGGGGGCTTTAACTTTGGAAATTGACTTTAATCTTTCTAGCCTATGTAATTTCAATGTCCTGTTAAAGTGTCAAGTAAATTTAACTGTCAGGTAAGCCCAGTTTGGTGTATTTCTATTGGCCGTTGTCATGGTGAAAACAATTTAACTGGAAAGTAGATTTTAACTGGACATTGAAATACCGGCCCTAATGACACTGGGCCTGGATTCACAAATATACCTAATAAGTTGGATTAGTAAATCTTAGTTGTATTAATTATCACTGAGTGTTACTACACATTAACAATAAAATATGTTTTGTTGTTAATATTTCAACTAAATTTTATCAAGTGTTTGCGGAACCAGATATTAGCATATTACTACAATTTATATTATTATATTTGATTAACTAAGACAATTTATAGGAGCTAGACATCTTTGTGAATCAAGACCTTGTATGGTGTATATGCGTGGTAACACTGCCTTTGGAGACTTCATAGCTACGAAGCTCATAATAAATGGTATAATGTCCTCCATGAGAAGAAAAAGATGAAGAAGAAGAAAGTTAATTAAGAAAAATCAGTTTTTATCACTTATTGATGTAGACAATAAAAATGAATTTATTTTAATTACTAAAACAAGTCTAATACTTACTTGAATTGCCGTTAGAATATTTTAGGTTGATTTAAAATGCAACGTTATGAAAGAGCATTGCATACCACAGATAATAGTATTGACCTGATATTATTATGGCTGTAGTGCCACAGTCATTCCGTTTTACGAGTATCTGTGTTGCATTTTAATGGCTAGTTGCAACGGTAGTCAAATGGGTACATTAAGAAACCCGACTTGGTGTACGTAAGTTATTGAGAGAGATAATTTACCAGGACAAAGGAAGCTATCGTTGAGTTATTTTTGCGAATGTCGGAATGAAACTCACAATAAAGTGCCTCAACGTTGATACGTCATAGGTCTACAATCTCAAATGTTTACAGCAAATTTAATGAGGGTATTGCAATATTTTCCAAGTACCTTACGAACAGGTTGGACTAAGCTCATTACTCTGAAATGGATGTATATCCCAGGGCCTACTTCAAGAAAAATTGGAATTGACCAAACAGAAAATAATCAGGAAAGCTGGGTAGATGGGGGGGGGGGGACTCATTGCCCATCTGAGCTCTGCAAGTAATTGTTTTTTACGGCTTTTTCCAGGAAAACGTACAGTGGGTTCATTCAATTGCTTTGATGAAATTTACTTTGCAGTTTGCATGTTCTCAAGATGCGAGAGGCGAGATCGTGGCAAAATGAGATGTTACGGATGAATTCCATTGCACAAGGAATATCTGCGTAAAATATGTTGACATTTGTTATTGTCTTTGTGGGACAATAAGATTATTAAAAGAATTTAAAGTCAGTTAAATATTGAAAATTAAGTAGATATTTAATAAAAAAAGCAACAGGTTTTCAGTTTTCCTTTTTAGATTGCCTTAGTAGATAGAGCGTGGTATCTAATAATTTAATCCAATAGTATGTTCCCAGATACAAAACATCATTACATTGAAAGACGACCCATAAACATACGAAATATCAACTGCGTAAAATTGCATTTTCAACTGCACATATGACTTGACACTCTACGCACTATAAAATAGTATACCCGTATCTTTCTCCTTCGTGTCCACTGTCCAGCTATGATGTATACGTACGCAATAACGTTACACTTTTAATTTTTTGTTGATATGAGAATGTACATAAAAAATGTATCTATAATCAAATATTGTAATGTTCTGTTTTACTTTAATTTAATCTAATGCATTGCAATACAGGTTGAAAAGGGTCTAGCAGCCCTGCAGTAGCCTTCCATACCCGTTCTGGGTATGGTTAACCACAATAAATAATAATAATAATAATAATAATTATAATAATAATAATAATAATAATAATAATAATAATAATAATAATAATAATAATAATAATAATAATCAAACTGGAAAGTGTATCGACTGAGTGCATTGACTTTTCGAAACAAAACGAACTTTGACAGCTCTTATAGGAAATAATTTTGACAGAACATAACGTGAACATTAACGGCACCGAAGAACATTTAGAACTAGTTTAAACTTATGAGAGTGAATCCTTAGAGACAACATCCATCCTGACATGGTTTTCGTGGTTTTCCATTGTCCATAGAGTAGAATTACTAGGATGGCTTCGAGAAATCGGCCACGACCGTACACACCACGACGCAAAGAAGACACACGAATACAACGCAAATAAGATCATATCATTATGCAGTGTATACTATGAACAAGTACTAATAAGACAGTAACGACTGAAGTTGAACAAGGTACCTCATGGAAATACTTGACATTACATCTGTATTGTCCGTACAACATGTAAACACCGGCTTTGACCGAGATTGATGACTGTTTAAACTAGTAACATGTGATTAGTGAAGTTAAATAAGGTAGAAACATGGAAATACTTGACATTACGTCCGTATAACATGTTAACGCCGGTTTTGACCGAGATTGTATGATTGTGATACATTCAATAAAATAATAATAATAATAATAATAATAATAATAATAATAATAATAATAATAATAATAATAATAATAATAATAATAATAATAATAATAATAATAATAATAATAATAATAATAATAATAATAATAATAATAATAATAATAATAATAATAATAATAATAATACGTACATCTGAGTGCCTACCCTATATCGATGGAGTTCAGAACCACGCCGGTGATGTATGAACAGTCTCCCGATTGAAACAATAAAAAACAGTCTTGTCAACAAACTCAATCAAGGTAAGTATCAAGACAAGTTATCAAGTCATGATATTCATGCCAAGTCATGTTCGCGCATCTTACACTTCACTAGTCCGTCTCTCACTCACTCACGCTTTCATACACTGTCACAATGAACGTAACGTCACATCTATTAACTCGTATTCATCCACATTCAACGCACGTGACTATTACTTTATCTAGTAATGACATGATCAGTAATATAAACATCTACACTTCATCTGGCTGGGTGCATCTTTACAGAGTCTAGATGAATAAATTCACATTTAGAGTCTTTACCAACTCAGTAACAAGACTGATTTCCAGTGGGGGAATTTAATTTAAAGAGACTAAACCAACCCTGTATGCTCCGAACACCATCGACGAGTGAGCGATAACCAATCAAAGATCGATATGCCAAATATGAAACATATGAATCAGTGATTGGACAGTGCGAACACTTATGAACAATGCCAGAATCAACAAGGTATTTTCACAACTTTGAATTTATGGAGTGCTCCATTTATTTCTGACTTTATTTATTTACGTCCATTTATTGTGCGTTTAATTTTTATATCGTGAAATATGAAACTGCATCAAAAAAATAATTAATATCATTTAGCAAATTCTATCACGTTACAGGGATACAGTTTCATATCAAAGGGCAAATTATCTATCAAAATGTAACTAACAATGTTTGTGTTTATCTTTTTTCTTCTTGTTTTTTCAGTTTTTGCTATTTTCTTTTGTTCACTATTTTCCTATTGCTTTGTTGTAATTGTAAGACTTTATTTATTTTCCTCGTAAATTAAATGAATAATATCGCGTTACCTGACTGCACTTACATAATAATTTGGGATAATACGTTTAATAATATAGATTATATTCATGAATGGCAATAATAGGATCAAACACAAATTGTTCCCATCGTTTCAATTTAATTGTAATCGTTAAAACAGTTTGATTCACTATAATAATGAAAGGGATGACAAACCTGACGTGTGTAATATATTCAATAATATATATGCAACTGTTGCGTTCAATTTAAAAATAATTTGTTTGAAATTTCTGCTAGATTTAACATCCAGTTTACAGGTTTGTTTACGCTGTTTTCTCCCTAAAATACCATAACACCTGCGCTATTTCTGGCACAGAGCCACTCAATTAATCTTCAACTCCGTCCGTGCGTCGTGAAAGTTATTACCTCAACTTTGTTTGAACATGAGACTGCATAAAACAACTCGGTACAGTCATGGAACCGCAGCAGAGTATTTCAATCGCATTATGCAAGATCATACATACGAACATGGTTATTCCGATGGTCATTTTTCATGTCAGCACCTTTAATAAGGCAAGACCGAACAACCTCGACATAAATATATACATTTGCATTTATGTTTTTAAAAAGTTTTTTTTTAATTCAACAAGTTGCGTGAACTGACACATCAACATCTTTTCGGTTGTCAATATGGATGAATTGTATTATCAAAATGATTGTCTTGCCAGCTGTTAGTGAATAATCCTTAAATCAAATCAAAGTACTTTTGTTGAAGACGATAAGTGTACTGAAAAGCGAGGTCTAACAACTACTTTTGAGCATAATGTCAGAATATTGTCACCTCAAACCCATAGTAACATAACATCCGAATAATGTACGTTTATTGATAACATGCATAATTAATTCTACTTCAAAGTTTCGCGTACACTGAAGTGGTTTGCTCGTATGACAGTTTTCCAATATGGTCTTATCCATAATTACATTGATGTGTTCGCAAAGGTTCCCATTACAACATCTATCAAAGAACTGATGGTAACAATCGATGGAAAGATTGTACAAGACAGCGTCACATAGACGTCCCACTGTAGCATGAATCTTACCCTACGCCAAGTGTACGTTGTTTTCTGTGTAAACAGCAATTACCACAATGTACGGAATTACGATTTCAAAATAACTGCCCGATTTGGTTGTAATAATAATTATATGCTATTGCTTCTAAAGATTAAATAAATAAAAATAAATAAATTCACATTTAGAGTCTACCCACTCACTAACGAAACTGATTTGCAGTGGAGTACTTTAATTTGGGATTGGTAGTTGCCCTGGTGAAAACAGGGTTTTCGACGAAATTGAATACTATATTTTTTGTCTGTAAATTGCCTTTTAAGCCTAATTCTTAACACTATAAAGCTATTGTCTCGTTAAATGTGTTGTCACTCGCTCGTTAATGGCATTTAAGCAGTAATCAGCTTTGGGAAATGTATCAAATCAAAACAAATAAGCTCGCTTTAATTCGACTATTTCAATGACATAATTTCAGTTTGAAAACGAAGTTTTTTTATCAACAATAATATATAGATGGACTCATCTAATTGTATTATGGGACCGATTACTACTTTTTCAAAAAAATCAGTATTATTAGGAAAATACAAGAAACACAAAGTACAAGATTTTGTTTACAGAAATTCCTGAGAAATAGATGGATCTCTTTACTTTCAACTTAACATTATTTCATGACGTAATTGTGGTGATACAGCAGAATAACAGAGTTGTGGAAAGAGAATGAGGGAAAAAAAAACTCGTTTGAGAGAATAGAAATGACAACAAGTCAATTTTACATTAATTAGCAATGCAAGCGTACCGATTTACTACTTATAATTCAGCACTTTAAATGTTCTAACGTCACTTGCAACATAACTCGCATACATTTTACGGTACTGTAGATACACCCATAACGTAATTTACTATCAAGTTCCACCCAGTATCATAAATTCAACAATGTGTGAGAACAAGGGAAAAGGTAAGCTCAGTTAGCTGTTTTCTTTTCAAATAAAAACAACATGCGAAGATGGTACACAACGTCATAATGGTAGTTTTACTGATCGTTTTTCTCAACACTTTCTTGGAAAAGTACTTGCAGTTACGACTTTGCGCTTGAACCGGGTAGCTGCTACCACTACCACAAGCAGTTAACTCTTATTTTTGTTACCGATAATAGAATTGCTTGTTTAAGTTATGTCCTCAGTATATCGTAGTTGTTTCAAGATATGAATTGAGCTACACGGCTGATGTATGAGAGCATTTCTGGCTACAGAGTTAACCGCATCTTTGTAGCGCTAAAATTAATGGTTCTCAATTACAAGCTAACACCAGCAGACTCAAAAGATAAATTAAAAATTCGCGTTAAATACAAACGTTATTACGCTTGATAATTTAAGCGAGCGAAGCGAGCATTTTTATTCTTTTTTGGAACAGTTTTTTTTTTTGTATTTTTGGTTGAACGAAGAGTACGATCAAGTTGAAATTTGAAACATTACAGTTGCCATTCGTTTTGAAACAAAATCGGTGAAGAAAAAATACCTTGTTACAAAACAGTTACTCGAAATATTTTTTCCAAAACAAAATGACCGAATAGCCATATTACAGTAACTTTCAGTCCCGTCACGAATACTTTATTACGCGATCCAAAGGATTTATTTTCTATTGCTGTATTTAAGTGAAGTAACCATATATGACGTCGAAAAAATCTAAGCTATACAGGCTTATGCGCTTTCATAATGTTATTGAACAATGGCGGGAAGTATAATATAACCATGGCAACAAAAAATCTACATTATTTTCTGACCCAAATGCCAGTATTTTTTTAAACTTTTGACCATAATATTTGCGAACGTGTGGACATGCTCGCTTATCAACGCGTCACACAGAGCATTTTCCTAGTTCCACAGAAGTAGAATCCGTACGTCAAAAACAACGCGTTACATTTTGTAGACTATCTTCCTTCATGGGTGGGTATCGAGTTTGGCCCCAGATTGCTCGTGTGCACTGCGCACGTCTATAACACTCCTGTTTTTTGTATGATACCCGTTTTTTCCTCACCTTGTCATGCACGCATGGTTTTATGCACTGCCATACCTGCCTGCATTGGTTGATGCTTGAGTCAAATGTTGCTGAATCACACGTTAGACAGGCGTGCAAGAATCTCGAATATGGTTGTTGAAGGGACTTGGGTGATTTTAACCGATACTGTTTTTTGTCAATCTGTAATTACTAGTTTAATATATTGACGTGGGTTTTGAAAGGAGATCTATAAATAATTACCGGACGTGTTTTAAATAAGAATTTTGTAGAGAATATCAATAAAGTTATTATTAGCCCTTTCAGTCCTTCTTTTTTTTGAGCAGATAACGCAACTTAAAAACACTAACAATCAATTCCCTGATTTTTTTAATGGTTTTTAGATTTTTTTAAATAAATATGCCATGATTTTTTAAGATTTTTTGGGAAATTTTGGATTGGATATAAATCCAAAATTTGTGGCCAAAATAAATTTGGCTCAGTAGTTAAAAAAAAATAGATTTTTTTTGCAATTTTTTGCTTATTTTCAAATCTTTTTCCCTCAAATGCAACACAAACTAGAAATAAATCAAATTTCCGGGACATATCAAAATTCTCTAGTTTTTAGCTGTTTTTGCAAGTATGAAGTTTGAAACGTCTCTAATTAAGGTACCATTCGTCACATTGAAGCGGGGAAAAAATGAAACGGTTTGAATCTAAACATTTGATTTTTGTAAACAGCGATCAATGAGAACTAACGTCCCGTTTAACTGTAATAAAATCCAAAAATTGGTGTCCTCATTTGTGGACGTGGGGTCTGAGAGGGTTAAAAGAACTCTTTTTATAGAACAGACGTTACAATGACCTTGACACGAACGATCAATTTGTAATTCGTTTGTTTTATTTTTAGGAATGTTGTTGCCTTTCTTTCACTGAGGCTCCTCGGGTACCTCATACTGTTCATTGAATAAAAACAATTTGATTATGTTTCTTGGAATTTGAAAACGTTAAATAAATATTTTTCATTAACTGCTTTATGATTATTGAATTTCAATTGTATATATATATACATACTTGGCTGTTGTACCGCCTCGAAAGTCACCACTTACCACTGTCACTCAACAGTATGTGGATAAACCGTTTTCCTCATTGCCAAACTCAAATTATGTTACAAAAAGGGAATAAAATAAAATAAAATAATGAGCTTATATTGTAATGCACTCAATGGATACAATTCCAAAAGACACCGTTTGCTATAGCAATGTCATTTGATTTCCGATACAATCTTTGGAGTGACCAATCCGCCGGTATCTTTCGTGAATCGTCCTTCTGGATTAGAGACTGGCACCAAGCCACCACATAGCTAACTCATCATGCAGTGACTGTATTTGAATTGAGTTATATTTGGATAAATTCTTTCGCCATTTTAACTGATTGACATGGATCAATATCTATATCGATTTTTCGATTTTTTGAGTGGCTGATTTGTTGATACCATTTGTGGATCATGCTACTTTGTTTTGGCAGTCTGAGAACGTTCTAGATTTATCTATCAAATCATCCCTCTGTCTCGTATGTTGAATGTTTGGAACGATGACTTTTAAGCACATGTAGGTTAAAAAAAAACTCTATGGTCTCCTATCGGAAAATTGGCTTAAGTCGAGTGGGCAAACATAAAATATACATTTAAATATTCATTTACATCCGTATCACATTTAGTAAAGTAAAGAAGAAAATAGTACCATTAAAATGCTAATGCAATTGGCTGAAGTTAGAAACTAGAATTGAAAATGTGAATTTGCAACAATATTCCTAAAAAAAAGTCATTACAAAACCAAATAATAGTTCCAACAAGAGGATTTAATTACAGAAATCAACATTTTTTCTAAAACCGTACAAAAAAATCTCTTAAGATAATGAGTAAAACCATCTCTAGTTGAAATGTTTGGCAGTGGAGCTCTGCATCCAATAAACAACCCACTTGGAGGACGTTATGTAAATAGATTGAACAATTTCCATTTGAAAAAATGAAACGCGAACGCAAACACGACCACATACGGAGTGTGGCGCTGCGCAACGAGCGCGGATAGATGCGGAACTACGGGGAGGCTGCGGTATTTATTCACAAGTACACACGTGAAGTTTTATTATTCAGCGGGTTTGCGTTACTATAAGATAGACACACGTGTTAATGTGTGACAATCAATGAACTATTGTGAAGGTTGTGGTAAAGTGAATGTAATTTATTTTCACAGGTTGTTTATGAATAATTGCTATATATACCCAGGAAACACAGTACCTCCTAAGTCCCTCCTACTTTAAGACTTATTGCTTCCTAATTAGGCTCTCCTAAAAAGTATGTAAAAAGTACGGCTTAAGTCTTTTGTAATAAGGACCTCCTTTTAAGGAAGAAGAAAGTACATTTTTTCCACAGCCTTTTCTCTTCCTTTTTAGCGTGACCTTTTTAGGATAGATTAAGTACATACTTTTCCCTTCCTTTTTATGACCTCTTTGTAAGTATCTAAGAACGCGATATTTTGATTTATCTGTACATATAGTTAAGTATACATGCTTTTTTCATGTTCTACCTATTAAGTTATTAACGGAGTTATGTTTCAACAGAAACTCCTGTTTAAAGACTTATTTACTCCTATTTAGGCTCTCCTTACAAGTACGTAAAAAGGACCGCTGAAGTATGTCTTAATAAGTCCTCTTTACGTAAGCAGAATTAGTACCTATTTTTAACAACCTTTTCACTTCCTTTTTAGTACCATAAGAAATTTTTAGACTATATACAAATTATTCCTTGAATACGTCCTTTTTACACTCTTTTTCCTTCCTTTTTACATAAGAGTAAAAAAACTATCAATCAATGAATCAAAAGCCAATGGTAAATGCATGACCAAATATATACATGTAACAGTAATAATAATATAATACGAGGGGCAAACATCAAAAGTGCATTTTTGGTGCTTTGGAGATTAATTTTCACCCTTGAGCGGTAGCCTACATTTTGTAGAAATACTAGAAGGCCCTCAATAATTACTAATTTCCCATTAACCGGTACACAGTGTAAAAGGTATCTACTATTTAAATGAATCAATTTATTACGGAAAGTGTACTAATTATAAACTAACTTGTTTTCAATATAGACCTTCAAACACTGGATTGGTTTTTACCACAACCAGCATTTTTGATAATGCTGTCTCCTACTATTGGAAGTGGTTGTATAATTTATTACACACACAATTATCATGTTTAAAAAAGGAATAAACAATAAATTAAAAAATATTTGTTCGCTACAAGATACAACCAGTGTGAAATTTGAAAATTTGAATGCCTACTTTTGGCGCACTAATTCGCATGCAGGCGGTGGGTATACTTCGCTTCGGTCGGTGACTATCGGGCTGCGGGCAGTACGCCACACTTCTCAAGTTGTCATTGGCGTCGATCGGTCGTGTTTCATCAACCGTCAACCCGTCAACGGAGAGATATCTTTGTGATTTACAATTAATGTGTCGTTTGATGCCGATCTACAGAAAAGCTGTCGACGGAAATTCAGGTAAGTTTTTTAAGTTTTAACTTACATGTTCCAGATTAGGTCACACAACATAATGTTATGGTTGACTGACTTAGCTGCAAGAGCAATGGTAAAAGATAGGTTAGGATGGCTTGTTGCTACCATCGAATTAGGATTTAGGCCTAGGTCCTACCTCTAATAAACTAGGGTGTAAATTCTAAATCGTTAGTGGCTACTACGCCCTAAGCCTAGGCCTACCTCCTCTAAGCATAGGCTAGGCCTTAGGCCCACCCTGCCGTAACTAGTTCAGCCTATAAAACATCTAGGCCCTAGGCTATAAAATTCAATCCTGCCTAGGCCTAGGCTAGCTATTAGCTCATGGCCTAGGCTAGGCTTGGGCCTACCAAAAGCGTAGGCCTAGCCTAGGCTTGGGCCTATCAAAAGTGCAGGCCTAGGCTAGGGCCTACCAAAAGTGTAGGCTAAGGCTAGGGCCTACCAGAAACGTAGGCCTACTGCTTTTGTCCGTTTAAGTAAAATGGAAACCTGGCTCGTTGTGTAAGTATAGTGGTGATGGACAAGTCCGTGCTCAGCCCACTTGTTAAACGTGGTAATGATCAATGTTCTTGGAAAGTGCTAGCCGATAATTGATAACTGGTAAAAACGTACTCGTCAAGTCAGTTAAACTTGTTAAATGAAGCCGTGCTGTGAAGCAGTAAAATCATTTTTAAAAGCAATAAATTTAATAATTATTACGATGTTAATAAGTGATTGATATCCTAGATATAGGCCTAATGCCTAAATGTACCAGTTAAAATGAAAACGCGTGAGAAATGCTCGATAAATATGTCTGGACGTGTCCGAATAGTATCAAAACGTTGCTAATTATTTATCTCGAACTTGGAGTTCATCAACAAAGGGTAACCTAAGCTCACAGATTGTTAATAATTGTTGATGACATTAAATCGAGAACAAGAATTGAGTACTATTCGGACAGGTCTTCTAATTTTTAGCTCATTTTGTTGCTGCGCGATATTTCAATTTAGTTATTTTCCGTCTAAAGAAAAGATCAATTTGTTCACATTTTATTAACTATTGCTTTGTCAATTTTCTGAGGCTCTACAAATTGTACCATATAGGCCTAACCGTCATGCGTACAATTCACTTCCATAATACGTTGCATTACATATAAGAAGCGGAGGCCTATTATACAATCCCCAAGGCCTAATTGTTCTTCTTACTTTCCAGGTGGTACTTGTCCATGTGGGGGGTGAAGGGATGCAATGGTGTACTGGTAGGCCACTTGGCACAAACCAAGAGCAGGCAGTCATCCTACCAGCATATGCCTACAATTAGTAGGCTAGTAGGGCCAACACCAAATATAGAAGAAAAATGTAAGTTTTCATTTTTGGTATACTATCCTCCTATATCCTCCTGAATCTTGATCTGCTTTTTAATAATATGCTACAGTATAGAAACCTATATTATTATATTAGGCTATGGTTAATTGCCTTTTGCCTTTATAAAAATCAATGCAGTGTCAATTGCAACATAATCAATTAGGCCTACTAGGTACGTTTATCAAGCGGACTCATTCCGGACTGCATGAGTGCATGCATTGCCACCACTATACGCAACGGGCATATGCTACTCACTTACCATTTATTTGAAACGGAAAGTGGGTTCGTTGCGTATAGTGGTGGGAGTACATGCACTCATGTAGTCCGCTTGATAAACGTAGTATTTATTAACATACACTGGTGTAGAAACTCGGCGGGGGAGTCGAGGGGGGAAACTTATACTTAGTATGTTTCACCCATGTTACAATAAGGGATGTCAACGGGTACCCGTTACCCGCCCGGTGCACCCGAGTATGGTTCCAACTTTTCATTAAACCCTTTACTTGACATTACCTGTTTTCAATCTGTCAAACAAAACAAAAATCATAATTGCGGCGTCTTTGTGCTTTGTCCGGGGTGTCCGAACGCGTGCTATAACTTCATCCGCACAGAAGCCACCAGTGTTCTTGTTTGTACCTCATAGTGTGCGTGATGTAGTTTGTGTGTAAACAATAATTTGAAGCGTCATGCACTGAACACAATGCAATACCTTACGGCCTACCAATTATTTGACGCCCATGAAAGCCCATGACAATAAAAATTAATTTTGCTATCCGGGTAACGCAGGTATGAAAAATTCCGGGTACCTATTGACATCCCTAAAGTCAAATTATATTTAAGAAGCGTAGGGATGGAATGAGACCGTCTTCGGTTGTGGGTATTGCGAGCGCGTCAAGCGTGTCATCTGGTAATGGGTCCGAGCTGGCACAACTCGTCCTGTAAGGCAACTAACAAACATTGACCCGAGTCCATGGAATCTTCTATGCATGCAACATGCGGAAACACTGAATTGATGTATCATTATTTTTAAAGTGAGTTTGACATAATGTTTCGAAGGTAATTAAAAGCGGCTATGTACATTGTCGGTATATGTATAACCTGCACTCCAACAGCATCTGCATCAGCCATAATGGACGGGAAAAACAAATTGTAACCAATAACCAGAAGCTAAACATTCGGGCTACCAGATCAGATTTTTGGTTTCTAGGTGTGGGGGGGGGGGGGGGGTGTAATAGGTGCCAATGGTTCCTTCCATGCACTAACTACACCCGACAAAATGTTTGTCATATTATAATTAGCATAAGACATTCTGCGTTCACCTGTTTCACTGTCGACCAGCCAATGTTTGTTAGTCGCACTGTAAGACGGTTTGAACCGAGCCGAAGCCTATTACTCGATGACACGCTTGACGCGCTCACAATACCCACAACCGAAGACGGTCTCATTCCATCCCTACGCTTCTTAAATATAATTTGACTTTAGTTACAATAGTATTAGTACTTGGACCTGCCTATAGTAGACACCATCACCAAATGAATCTTTTCCTACACAGGTTCTAGAACTGACCCTGTTTTTTGTTTGGCACGAATACTACCATGATATGGTTTTGATTTTTGCTGCTTATAAATTGACCCCCCACCCCCAACTCTGGAAAGGTCCTAGTGTCTGACAGTAACATAACATGGCCTACCATATTAATTCTTATTTTCATTATTGCATATTCACTGTGGGCCTAGTAATCCCATTGGAGGATAGTTGATAATTTCTTGCTTCAACTTTCAAAAACTTTCAACCCCTAAAGAAGAATTTTTCTGAGATCGTCAAAATACAATAAAATATGATCAATGGCCCAATGATTGTGCACACTAAGTACCCCAATTATCCCATTTTTTTTTTTTTCAAATAAAACTCTGAGACCTTTTGCAGCAGTCAGCACTCACTACCTATAGGACTCGGGCCTTCGTCAAGGCAGAATCCAACAGAGACGTGCAATTGTATTGTAACTAGGCTTAAAATTTTTCGTCTTGATTTCAGCCTTTGTGAATAAAAGTTCTCCACATGAGCTTCGCATACGCCAATTGGAGATGATCAAACTCAAACCGGAAATGCGGCACAGCCCGCAAAGAAATCAAAAGAAAATCGTCATATTCATTCTTTGGACCTTCCAAACATTTGGAATTCCTAGAGATGGAAATCCATGAACAATCATTGCCTGAAACAAAGCCTTCGCCAAACATCGAAACACCGAGAAAAAGTATTCCCTAATTAGGTATATCCAAGGAAAAGAGCTTGGTAACACTCAAGTTCTTGGTAATGTGCAAAACTTTGTGAATATCTCAACTTAAGGAATGATCAAACATTTGGGAATACCCAATACTTTTGGCATTCCCACTCCTCTCTATATTTAACAAATGCGTATTGATGAATTTAGTTCAAATCCAGATACATGTAGATATTTGTATCGTCCGCAGATGAAATAATAGGACAATGTTGCAAAATTGCAATGACGTATTTAGTTCATATAGTTAGTTTGTATTGCATTGTTCAATAGGTAATAAATACTAAGTGCCATTAATAAAATACAACCTATGATTTGGATTTTCTAGTTGATTGCACCCATGCTGGTACAGTGAAAACTGCTATATATTTTTCATTTCTCCAATGGAACCTTTTTATTAGGAATGTCAACAAACATCGTATATCAATAAATGTAGATAATATCGTGATATGGCGAGTCATATTGCAATAATCATACAATATTAAATTATGTAAGATATCGCGATGACTTGCGTTTATATTTAAATTTGGGCGTCCGCTCAGCACTCAATGAGCGGCCGCCTAACGCTCGGGCATGGGTTGACAATTAGGCGCGATGAGGATATGACAAAATTTAAAAACGAGTAGCCAAATAAACGCACAAGTATTTACTATTTAGTGCATCTTTCATTATATACCGCGGTAAAAATTTAATTTGCAATATTGACACAATATATATCGCAACAAGTTTGTGTTTGTTTTGCGATTAGCGATATTGAATTTCATATTGTTTGACATCCCTAATTTTTATGATACCGCCATGCTAATTGTATAGGCCTAATTTGTTTAGTTAACTAAAACATGTTCTTGCTGATGAAGCCCACCTTGAAAAATGTATAAATGACATTTCACTGAACATCCTTTCACATCCTTTGACCCATATTTTTTAGTTCTTAATTTTGAGGTAAGTATGATTTACATGTATTTAGTAGAGGTGTATGTTTGTCAAGATAAAATTTGCCATCACATTTTAATTTTATGTTTAAGACAAAATAAAATGTAATTTTTTTTTTAAATTTGTATGTTCATTTTTTGTTTAATGGTCAATTGGTTTATAATGCGTGACTATATAGTTATTAATAAGTCACCGAGGTTATGTTTGGTTATCAATTGGTTTATAATTTGTGACTATATGGTTATTAATAAGTCACCGCTTGGTTATCAATTGGTTTATAAATCCGGACTATATGGTTATTAATAAGTCACCAAGGTTATGTTTTGGTTATCAATTGGTTTATAATTCATGACTAGGCCTATATGGTTATTAATAAGTCAATGAGGTTATGTTTTGGTTATCAATTGGTTTATGATTTGCACCTATGTAGTTATTCATTAGTTACCAAGGTGATGCTTTGGTTTGCATCCATCCCAAGAAGTGGTTTGCAATAAGTTATGCATCCATCACCAAATAGTCACATTTTGAAACAACGGTTACTATTTGGTTTACACATGGTTATCAATTGGTGATGTGCAGTGTGCACCTTGGTTTATATTTGGTTATTCATTGGTGATGTATATTTTTAGTAAGGGATAGCTAACTGAACAATTCTGATCTGGTGGTTAAATTATTCTGAACTGCGTGCATGTTCCTTTGCAAGTAATCCTCATTCTCTTTCTTGAGCATAAAGGAGCCTCTTAAAAATACATAAAAAAGCACCAAAAAAGAAGTTATTTTTACCTCCTAAAAAGGTCAAATTTTGTACATAAAAGGAGGTAAAAATACCGTCAAAAAGCACAAAAAAGAGGTAATTTTTCCATCCTTAAGGCCTCTTTTTTACCTCCTAAGAAGGTCCAATTTTGTACATAAAAGGAGGTAGAAAGACCGTTAAAAGGCACAAAAAAGGAACTCCTTTTTACATCATAAATGCCTCTTTTTTACCTCCTAAAGAGGTCCCAAAAAGGTGGTGCTAAGGAGGTAATAAAGATTGAAATTAGGTTGGTCAATGGGACCCAAAAAAGCACAAGAAAGGCTCAAAAAAGGACCTCCTTAGAACATCCTAGCTTCCTTTTTAGGATGTAAAAAGTACATCATAAGGAGGTACTTGTGTTTCGTGGGTATATATATATATATTGTGTCACATCAAAATAATAAAAACGAAATACATGTCTACAAACAGTTTGTGTTTCAATTAACATAGAGTGGATTTTACTAGCCATACATGAGCAAATGTAAATTGCATTCATACTAGAAAAGTAAAAGTAGACTAGTACTTGGTTTTGTCAAACATATTTCACAACAGATTTATTCAGTGTCTAACTAGATTTTATAGTCACCAGTCATGTTGTGATTAATATTCACACTCAGGATAAATAATAAAATCTTACAAACAATTCTCAGTAGAACTAATCAAATATTAATTGTTATTGCTCTATGATACCGTACGTTAATATATAAAAACAATTTCATATCAAGCGTAATTCTATATAATCACTTACCAACAATAAAATCAATACTAATGGAAATAAATAATGTAATATTATATACATATGTAATATATGAATGGCTTGTTTCTGCGATGGCACACTAACAATGGAGTAGATTTTTCCGATTCCATAACTTACCTACTCAACCCAGCCTGGGGTAAAATGAAACCACCTCAATTTTTATTGTATGACCCTCTCATAAAAAGCTTCTCAAATTGTCTGCTATATCAATGTAATTACATTTTAAAAGTACTCATCATTGTAGAAACCCACATTTTCTTACATACTTAGGGCCGGTCTTACAATCTCCTAATAAGAAAGTTATTTGTAGCAATTAAGCTATTTGGAGGATTTCAAGGGTTTTGATTGGTGGTTGCCATGGAGAAAACAAGCTATTCGGCGAATAGGAAGTTATTGGGACATTGTAAGACTGGACCTTATACTTCAGCCCTAATTCAACGTTAAGTATGTTACAACTCCAAATAATTTTATCAATACCCTATGAAATATACATTACATATTTTTAAAGTAATGTGCACAACTAGATTACACAATTTTTTCTATAGGTCATGGTGATAATATAGTGGCATATCTGTATCAGTTGAATCAGTTCCTACTGAATCGTTCGTTACAGTAGTAGTGTCAATCCCGCAGGATATATGGATTGACATGACCAAGTGATTCATGTGGCCACGAGATCCTCCAGAGACTTCTAAAAGCACCCCTGTACCTTCCACGTCTCAAGACACTCAGCGTTGCGTGCCAGAATCTTACAGGACACCACTAGTGCAGTTTAACATACTATCAGAGGCTTAAAGGTCCGAATTTACCAAAATTTTTAATCGGCCGATTTACTTAATCTCGGATTTGTTACCATGGTTTTAACAAACGTTATAATATATAAAATATAAATGCACAGTTGCTTCTACCGGGTGCCATTTTTGATCTCCGATTAACAGCAAATCGCGAAATTAAAGTTTGGTAAAACTGGCCCTTAGAGCACAGAAACATACATTTCAGTTAGGGGCGCTTACCTTAGCCATTTGCTCCTCTAGGGACTCACATATTTTACTACTATTTGAGTAGGAGGAATATTGAATGTTCATGGGGAAAATGAAGGAATCAATACAAACTTGATTTGAAAGTTGAACAGTATTATTAAAGATTGATCTAATTATTGTGTAACTTAATAACTCCTAGACTGATTTTGTCACAAAGCTAACGGCATAGACATTTGTATATGTTCTAAATTTCAACTCTTCGGACTCGCGAGACAGACGAACGAGACGAATTTTTGGAAAGTAGAATGGAAACACTCGCTTCGCTTGGTTATATATGAACTTAAAAAAAATAAACTATGTACCTGATTGTCTACCACAGAAGCATTTCATTCGACACGACCAACCTGTAGGGTTTCCTCATGTGTGTGACTTGTAAGAGAAAAGTAAGAGTTCCCTTCTCAAACACCGGCCGTAGAAGAGCCTGGCATGACCGAACTTTCGTGCGGTTTTCCTTCCTCTTGCGTGCCGGCCGACCAAAACCCCCAGGGGAAGGGGAAGGCAATCCTTCCAGGACAAGGCTCCCCTTAATTCGACCGCCTGTAGCGACCACATGGCGGATATCTCATGATAAATTACCAATGATTGGAAACACGGTTATTGGAATTAGTAAATGGAGCTGTGGAGGGGCTATCGATGACTTACGGTAGCTGCAGTGTGTTTGGTATCTCATATTTAAGGCCAGAGTCCATATTATGCAAGATTTTCACTTTTATTATTAACACATTTCGTGTTAATATTTGACCTAGTTGTGAACGAATTTTCTCAATACTGGGTGGCCGTTACATAAAACGGCGAAAACTTAGAAAATACCTTTATAAATAACAGCTTTGTTTGTAAATTTTGTTTATTTATAATTGACTTATGTTAAGTACTAAGATTGTATGATTAATTCGTTTAGCCATGTTAAATAATCGTACGAAGCTAATTTTCAAACGTTCACAATTCTCTTTCGTTGCGTTTCATAAAAAAAAATATGTAAAATGGGTGTATACGCTAATATAGCACAAAATAAGTTTCTGCACGATTCTACTTATATATACATATTATTATATGCAAATTAACAAATTCGTTTGGATATTACAATTAGCTTGGTTTTCCAGTCTCACAATCTCCCAATAGGAAAGTTATTTGTAGCAATTAAGCTATTTGGAGGGTTTCAAGAGTTTTGATTGGTCGTTGCCATGGAGACAACAAGCTATTCGACGAATAAGTAGTTATTGGGACATTGTAAGACTGGACCTTAGTGTTATAGCCTCAAATACAATGTAAAGGAAACACTGAATTTTCGATGATTATCAATATATTTTACAACTATCTAGCACATGTTTGAAACACTCACATTTTGATATATCGAATATAAATACGAACTATGACGTCATAGCGTGAGACGGACAGGCTGCAATAACTTGAGATCGATGGCTCAGAATGACGTGACGGATGATGGGAAATGACTCGAGAGACCCTAGAGTAATAAATATCTCAGAAATTCATGGGATCAGCTATGTGTAGGTTATTACGGTGGCAAGTCCAGGTAAGCTATTTTCCTCGGGTCAGGCCCTCCGTAGACTACCGTTTTCACCAAGCGACGATTAAACACAGAGTCAAGTAGGAACTTATGTGACCTTTCAAGGAGATTTAGATTGGATTAGCTCCTTTTTATGAGATGAACTAACTGCCGTAAGTTCAATATATTAAATAGTGTATATTGTTTTTTCCTAGAAGAGGTTCTATATATTTTTTAAATCATTTACATTATTTTCTTTTTAATTTAGTTAACAAATAAGTACAACTATCCTTAAAATCGATAAACTTAGTTTTTTTATAAGGAACTAAAGTTGAAGTTCCTTTAAAGTTTTTGAGAAACTACAATAGAACATTTACAAAATGTATCTGAGACAGATATAGTTCATTGAAGTCCTCTAAAATATCTTCAATGACAACTATGCACAATTTCAAATGTTACTTCACGGTGCATTTTTCATTGCTGTGCATTGTTGTATTTGAAGCCGGGATTAGCTCTATCTGAGGGTCCTAGATCAATTTTGAAAATGGTCCATTCTTTCTTTCTTTAATATATTTTAGTAGTTCTTTGAATAGTTGAGAAGGAATGAAAAATGTACATTTCCAGGATTCTTAGTTAATTAATGGATGGAGACATTCTCTGTGAAATGCTTCCTGTTCGGCTTGTCGTCAGTGAAATCCCCCCTTATCCCCCCCCCCCCCCCCCACCCCCTTCTCACACAAATCACTGTTCCGTGAGCTGGAGGGGGATCCGCCTATCATGAGGGTACATGACCCTATCTTGTCGAGAGGGTCTTTGAACTCATGACTTCTAAATGTAGGCTGCCAATTTCATTTCTGGGTCAATTACCATTAAAACAGCAGTTAATTGCTTTACACTAGCTGAATACACTACTTCCAGTATTTACCCAAGTCGGAAGTTTCCTTATATAGAGCAAAGTTTAATTTTCATTTTCGTCACTTTGTTTTCACAAGGAAGTAAGGAAATTAAGGTCTTGAATTTCTTATGGTTTGAAAAAAGCAGAAGCACCATGCATAGCCTAGTCTTCTTACTGAAATTACTGTTTTCTTTTCATTATACATATTTCCCATACGTGTCACAAAAAACTTCGCAGTGTTGTTGCGCAAAGTATAGAACGGTGATACAAATATAAAAAAAAAAACATTTTATATTTTAAAATACCCTTCGTAACCAAATTGCATTCATTATGTTATACATTTTAGCTTTATCTTACACATTGTAGAAAACCTTAGAGTTTAGATTTTGTAGCCTAAATAAATGTTTTTATATGATCTGAATTTCTTTTAAGTATATTCTAATCTGCCATAAAATACAAGTTTAATTAAAAAAATAAAAAAAAAAAAAAAAAAGTCAGAACTAAAAGAAGACGCAATAAGTAGACTATTGTTACTGTGGCAAGTAATGAAGTGACATACTAAAAATGTTCTATCAAAAATTAATATTATGCACATTGTTTGTGTTAATCGTGGGTGTTATTGTGAATACATTATAAATTAAACATGTTTTGCCATTTTAAATGCAGATTTGAAGAAATCCTTTCTTAGAACATTACTGTGCAAAGACAGCCACTAGTGTCCAACATAATTCTACGCGTATATAATCTATTTCCTGTGTGCACAAGGCTAGGATAAGGGGTAAATGAAACTACGCTGTCGCATATAGGCTTAATGTAACATTATCCAGTAGTGAGCAGTTTAGTGAATTATATATGCCAATAATTGACGATGATTGAGCACGTATCGATATGCAAAAATCTAATAGTACCATATGGTCTATATGTTACTACATTATCCCGTACAGTCACGCACAAGATTAACGGTCCTATACTGACAACTTGGCATATAATTAAAACACATACATACATTAAATGTTTTAATTGTTAATTTTTTTTAATGTGTGTAGTTTGTTTTTAATATATTGTATGTTGTTTTGTTTTGTGTGGTGTTTTTATGTTTTTAATGTTGTGTCCTCGCCATCTTGAAACAGTTCAACAGTTAGTAAACTGACCGTTGTGTGATTGTATCATCATCCTTTACCGATCACCCAAACTATCTTCTAAAGTTGGGTAACCTGTCAAGTTATGAAACACAATATTACAATCAAGATGACAAGTTAATTAATCTAAAAAAAAACATACACTTTTTTTTTTTACTATACGAAAGTATCATCGCCATTAAAATATTGATAATAAATCAAGATATTTACTTCCATCTCACTGTTCATTGAATATTATAAATACCTACAATTATCTGGAGCTGTTGAGTTATTAGCTGCTGTCGTCAGCCTATAAATCAATACCACAAAGAACACGACGGCTGGCTAACTAGGAACAAGTGAACAACGTGGATCAGGTTGGTTAATAACTCGAGAATCTTCATCCATATTTTACAGATCATTATTTCATACGTGTTCGCACAAACGTTTACTTTATGAACACTGTAACAATTGTTGCTTTTAGTTTGTTTTTTTTATTGAAAATTATCTATTATATAGTATGTAAATAAAGTTTCCACTGTATTCGATGTTTTTAGGAAGATTGATACAATCTGTATGTCCACATAATTACATAAGTTACTTTAATGTTTTAATCAATGCTTAAAACAAAAAATGTGTGTTTACTAAAATGTTTTCAAATGCTTTACTTAAAGAATTTTTGTGTGGGCTGTCTCACTTGCGGCTTTCAAACAATTCTCTATTTTTGGGTTATATTTTGTGTCTATAAATAAAGCTCACATCACTTCATATTTTTGAAAGATTGCTTTCATGTTTAACCTTACGTTACTCCATACGTTATTTATGACCAATGTTTAAATATTTGTTCAGTGTATTGAATTCGGGCAGAAATATTTCTTTAAGGTCAACAGTAGACATACCAGCGAGTGAATTCATTGGAATGAAGATGAACTTTCATCTGTTTGTGTGTCTCTACTGAAACACAATACACCATGTGAATAAAAGAATCTGGTGAATATATGTATTGTCAATATAACTGAAAGTGAAACACAATGTAGTATAATGATTCATTTATTTTGAAGTAGATCTACCAATGAAACCCGGCCGAGTCTGTCAATCAACAAGATAATTCTGATACTCTCCGAAATACCTCATGCCATGTTTTCTTCTTTATGAAATGTGGTGGATACCTAAAATGTGTGAATGTGGTGTATACCTTAAACAGATAATGATTGGCGGATAAAAATCATATTATAATATTATAATACAACTTTCAAACCCAAAACCTTTAGACATGGTAATGTATACATATTTGAAATAGCAGATAAACTAGCGAACTTAATAATTGATCTGACGAAAGATTAACAGAAACGGCTGGAATTGGCAGACGTCCATGATTTGTGGAAGTGGGCAGACTATGTCTACAAAATATAGCGAGCAGCAAGGTAGTATTTCAACCTAACTGTATTCTCAATGGGATGTTATATATATGTATTCGAAGTTGTATTTAGTTAACACGAGTGGTTTTTAATTACACATTTGTTCCTGCACAGTTTATTAGCAGTTTTGAAACTGCACTACCTGTACGTAGAAAAACAAACATCCGCTTTTGTCCAACGGTATATCAAAGCAGATACAGAGTGTCAAAAACTCTGTAAAGTGACATAGTCCTTTCGTTGCAGTTTGCGTTTTTTTCTGCAATAATTTTCAATTTTAAACTAAAAGGGGATTTCTTAAAAAAAAAAAAAAATCCATCAAAATGCAAATTTTTTGTTTTTATTTGACTTTTTAATGAGGTTTTATGTCATTCTGCTTCAAAGCGTGTAGAGGCTCGGGTGATTGGTGTACACGAGCACTAAAAACACTTTCAAATATTAATTGTTGGTTGATGTAGTTTTTTGCATATGATTTTTTTCGTTCGCCATAGAAAACATTTTGTATCATCGGATGAAAAAATTAATAACCAAAAGCTATCAAATATTATTTTTATAAAACCATACAAAGGTGACGCCGAGTTTATAAAAAATTTAGATTCAACATTCACGTACTAAAATTGCTTTATTTCCATATACAATATTATTAGTGTACGCTGCGGTAATTGAGTTTTTCTACTTTTTGAGCACTTGATAAAACCGTTTTTAGTTTATTTCTCAAGAATTATATTTTTTAAATACATTGAGACAGCCCTCATCTTTCAATCCAGAAATGATTAATTTAAAAACTACAACGTATCCTGAATAACGACGTGTCATTGTTTCAAAATCACAAAGCGTTGAGATTTAAGTTATTAACTGTGAATGCAATACAACAGCAAACACTCCTTGATTCTGTGCATGTAAAATCATTTATAATAATAAATAACCTTATAAACCGAAATAACCAACTTAGTCATTCTCTTGCAAACGCACAAAATTTAGCAACGCAATTTGCATCAAACCATAACATTCTCTGATCACGTTCAAATATTTCCATTTCTACACGATTTTCATCCGGAAATCACCCTATGCAGATTCACTTCTCACTTTATAAGCCTTCTATTTATCTCACCGTACCAACTGTACGTCCAAATGAAGTGGCTATTTATCTTCCTTCCAAACAGCTTGGATGCTTTTAGAAAGATATCGCACAGACCACTGCGAGTTTAACTAAGTGCTGTACTGTGAATCTTCCACATATCTATCGTATCCAGGCGAAACCGCAGTCACGACCTTAAGTAAATATGTAACTGTTTATCAATTAATACCACTGCGGTTTAAGAGGATAACGAGATGATTGACAAAAGGGCTTGACCTTTATTGTTGAATGCTAAAACGAATCGTGATCGGATTCTGGACTGGACACTTTCTAAATAATGGATCAAGGACATTAGGGCTCAAGTTCAAAGGTGAAATATTTGAATATATATATTGGCCTGTATTTATTTCTTGTCTATCCTACTCAGTTATAAAAGTATACAGTTCACAATGAAATGAAACAATAGGAACTATACAATGTAATTAATAAAAAAATAAAAAAAAAATAAAAGTAATAATAAAATGAAAATAGTGATGGATAACAAATCAATATTTATTAATTTATGACTTCAAACTAAATATTTGTCTGACACATGAAGTAAGTTAAAATCGTCTGCAAAAAAACGTTAGTGTAAACTTACGATTTATAGTTGAGTCATGTCACTCATAAGAATAACTCTATTTCTATTGGTAAAAGTAAACAAATTATTTCATACTTATTTTTATTTGGAGTGGAATGTTCGCAATTTATTGATTGGCTGGCTAATAGTTGGGTTAATGTTCCGTGAGGCCAAACCAAGCGATGTCTTTACCTAGGAAATATGGCCAAGAGCTGTCACTACCAATTGGGGCTTACTGCCACTTGGCTTATCGCTGCCGTTTATATCGATACTGTTCGAGTTATTCGATACGTATATCACGACTCGCGTCAATCGATATCAAAATGGCAATTTCTTTTAAGAGCGTAGCCAGTTTGTGTTATTTACTTTCGCCTCGTAAGCATCGCTTGAAATAGATGAAGATGTATGCGAATTGCGACTACTGTAATATACTGGATGGAGTGCAAAGTAACAAACATTAATTGCCAAACAATATATTTATTTTATAGTGTATTCTATTCAGTTATACAGCAGCTGATTTACAAAGGAGGACAATAAATACAACTGTACAATATACCAAAACAATAACAAGTAACACGGAACAAAATTAAAATGGTAAACAAAACAAGATTATACTATAGACATAGATTGGACATATATAAAACAACTTTTATTGAACTGTAAGGATGTAGGGGATGTTTATTTTAGCTTTCACCATAGTGCAATACAGTTTAATATAGAATTGAATGAATACCAATTAAATACCATATAAATTGAAATAAAACATACGCCTATAAATAACATAAACGGGGATGATTGAAATTTACATCAATTTACATATTGATGGTGTGAGTACATTGCCATTAGAAAGTGCAAGCATTCTGCTATATACGTATTTAATTTGTAGCAAGTGTCGATTATTGGTCAGGTTGTGTTAGTTGCGATTATTAATGACGTACGCATAGATACAAACTGTGTTGTTTCTTGAACCGTATGTTCGTTGTAGTGGCACTATAATAACTGTGAAGTATAAAGGTCGATTTACACACTTATTTAAGATTTATAGTTTAAGGTTTTATTTTCCTAACTGTTTTACTAAGAATCGTTGAAATTGGTCGGATTTATTAAACATCGCCTCTCATTGGCAAGACTAAGAATTTTAGGTATAATTTTTATTAATTTTTCGTAAGAATACACGTTATTATAATGTGCACACCAGCTTTACCTGATGTGTTGCTATGGTTTTCTTAAATCTTAAACCGTAGAAAAGTGTGTAAATGTCATAATACTTTTGGCTTGAATTTTGTAATAATTTAATTAAATAGGTATCACAGTCATACTGATTATAATGTTAAGTATATTTATTATTCGGTTTGTAGGGCTTACCAAACCACAGCATTCTTATTTTTCAGATTTTCGATTTCGAGGTCCATTCTTGATATATAATTAAAACATGACAAGTTGCTGCGGTTTTTGACGTAGAGTAAACCGAGCTTTAAAACAAACAAATAACAACAAATAACTTCTAAGTGATACTCAGCAAAGTGTCTACTTGTCACGTGTCTCATGACTGTGGCTGCATGTGTAGTGTAGGGCTACATCAAACTACGCTTTTACACTGTTTACACTGCCACCTCAGCTTCTTTCGATACTATCTGGCAGTAACAGTCTTGTAATTAACCACACGGTTTCTTTCAGCCGTGCTTAACGTCCTATAATTATCGAATGATGTTCATTGAGTATATGAGAGCCTGAATAATATTAATAAATGATAGGCGGGGGAAGCTACCAGACTTAGGTTATACGATATGCTTATCACCAAAAGCATCGGAGGAAGGTAATTGGAGGATTAACGTTACATATTTTACAGTAAATTATTAAGAATGAAAATATTACGTTTATAGTATAGATAGACCATCCCAAGTATTTGTATGATGAGAGTGAGACACATTAGTATAGTTGTCCCAAGACTACGTTACACATGCTTTCGTCACAGGCGATCGGTTTTGGCGCTGGTGTGTCTCGGGCGGTTCGCCGGTTGGCTACGACTGCCCCGGATGTGACGAAAGCAGGTGTAAAGTAATCTTAGGTCCACTTATACCCCTACATTAGGATACATAAGTACCAAGAAGCAGTTTACGCACAATCTGCGCACACGATCAAGAAGCAAATCACGCACAATCTGCACACACGATCAAGAAGCAGTTCACGCACAATCTGCGCACACGGTCAAGAAGCAATTCACGCACAATCTGCACATACGACCAAGAAGCTGTTCACGCACAATCTGCGCACACGATCAAGAAGTAGTTCACGCACAATCTGTGCACAGATCAAGAAGCAGTTCGACGATGATGGAAATTGATTTATCCGAACACAGGCGGCTCCCGCGTAACATACAATGCAACATATGCCGACATTCCGCATTCCGACATTCCGATACCCGCCCATGAACGAAACTAATTTCACGGAAACCACGTACCACAAACCGTAAAGGAAATAAATTAATCATGAACGCGATAAATTTCGAACATACTTTTTTCGTTTGTGCAATTTGTTAACAATTGTAATTTCAATGTAGTGTGATGGATACGATTTGTAACTGCGTATAGGTTTCATGTGATGCCGTAACTGATAATGAATTAATAGATCTTTCAATGTCACTATACAGCTGGGCCTGGATTCACAAAGGTGCCTAACTCTTTAGTCAAATCCTAGCTCGATAAATCAAGATAAATCATCTCTGAGTATTACTAAACATTAACAAATAAAAGATTATTAGTTAAATTGTTATTATTTTACTATATTTTATCTTTATGACATTGTAGAACGACATATCCGTGATTTATATCACTATAAGATTTGTCTAAACTAGGACGTCTTAGCACTTCGGCACCTTTGTGAATCTGAGCCCTGTGGTATACCTCGTCCGAGAAAACACGTGCGCATCGTAGCGACATTTTAAACCGCGCAAAATAATTACGATGAGGGTTTTACTCCAACTGAAGTAAATTAAATTTCCACTATCTAAGATGTTAGTCTTGAAAATAATTTAATTTTTCAATTACTTAACCCGATTAAAATCAACATGGTCGTTTAACTAATTCTCTGCTCGTAGTCTTTAAGGGCCGTAATAAGCGATGAGGGCCTCTTTGCTGCGTTTTTACTCCACTAAAACCCGGCGGTTGTTTATCTCAGTCACGTCTCCGTAGATTGTCGGGACGAGAAAACTTGCAGAGATAATAAAAACACGGTAATCACCCACCAAACTTGACCGAACAAACTTTCAGAACACACATTACCATAAAACACAGCAGGAGTTTGGCTTCCGTTGTCGTAACTTAATGTGCGCAGACTAAACTTTAAATTTAACAGTTTATTATTAAATTTGATCAACAAGTTAATTGCATCATAATTTTTTCTTTCTCGTCTCGTAAATAGTGAAAAATTAATTTTGAAACGTCTCGAGGAGTCGACGAAATGATCTTTATGAGTAGACGAGTGAGTTAGTCACAGTTGTCAGTGTGTTGTCTTGCAATACGCAACGTTAGAGTTATCTGTACGATTGTGGTTTAGCTACGGGATAAAAGTTGCACAAGCGACTACGTTCGCTAGAGTGGTGGGTGAAAGATTAGACTGTGCAATGGTATAGTTGCCCCAACGAAAGTATTCTGATGCTTACGACACAGCCGAGTCCAAGGTGACAAGTTAATTTTCAACATTGGGGATAATTTAAGACCTTCCATTGGTTACCTGTAACGGTGGGTGTGACCAAACCGCCTGTGCACTCGACTGAGCCCAACCGTGCATTTACGAATGTGTGAATAAAGGACGCCAGGTAGATGTTGATTTTGTTTCAATTGGCGCGGTTGAAAGGGGCAGTAGACAATGACCTGAGATCGATATGCGAGTATTTCCGTAGGGATTAGTAGATATATGCTCAGTTTGGTGGTTAATTTCTATAGTCGCAAGAACGTATTGCTTATCTTATTATTGTTACTTATAGTTTCAATAATAATATTTGTGTTTATCGCAACTTTATTACAATTATTTATAAATATTTCCAGTTAAAATGGGTACTTTCTCGTGGTCACCGGTGTCTGCAAAGAGGGTTTTTGTGATTTCTTTATTCATCTCATACGACCTTTATTATCATCTTTCCTTTTCGTACTTTCACACTAAATCTTCTTCATACTTACTGGCATTTTTATGATCAAGCGGGGTTTGTGTACATCTGAATTGAATGCTTGGATTGTAGCCACCGATTTACAAAGTTTCTCAACAATAACACTAATAATGTCTCTTCCACCGTTATTAATCCGGAGATTATTTTGAAACCGTATTTCATTCTGTTTCCAGTCTTTTCATTTAACATATCAATAATGACACAATACGCTGGGCAATCTGGTGCACATATTCCAATATTATTCTGCCCCTATTTTTTCCCCTACCCATTCCACTTCCCCTTCAATTATATGTACTGCTGATCTCCTTGTGTCAAAACGTGCCCAACAATTCATTTTAGCTTCTCCATAAATGTATTTCTACTTCCTTATTTGTCCCAATGTATCCAACTTATCTTCACATCCTCTGGTATCATTACATCTTGAATCTTTCCCCTTCCACTTCCTCTACAATTACATAATTTAATGATCATCTCACTGTCTCAAACGTGCCCAACAATTCACTTTAGATTCTCCATACAAATTTGTCTTTGTTTATACTATTTCAGCTCCTTCCTAATTTGTCACTCCACTTATCCAACTTATCTTTAACATCCTCTGGTATCATTACATCTTGAATCTTTACACCAAAACATTCAACATCCCAAAGACTGGACCAAACGAGAATAACATCTCGTCTTCAGCATTACAATAACTTTTGAAAATATAATCGATTTGTCCAGACAGGAATAACCAAACGCAGAGTCAACATGAATTCGGCAAAAGAAAGTTATTCTTCATCTTACGGTAAACTTTTTATTTGTCTTTGAAAATTGTCGTTTATCCTTATGAAGTTCGGTGGCGGTGTCGGCTGGCTACTTAGCTGGACATTCACGTACACATATAAATCACGTGTGCGGGATCCTGTTCGGAGCTCTTTTTATTTCTTTACCCTGCGCCCAAATAGATGAGCGTCACCGACGTAACTTTAGCCTTAAGGGGAGGGGGGGGGGGGGGGGGGGGGGTAATAGGCACACCGACAGGTGTACAACAGCTGATTATCGTTGTGCACATTTATTATTTATTAAATGATTCCTCATAATACATTTCATTCAATAATTACAGTATATGTGTAAATTCTTTATTAGCATTGTTGCTATATATACATTTCACATATAAAAATGATATAAGACAATTTTACTCTTAAATTCTCATAAAGCAATGCCAACTAACATGTAATAGTTTTATATATCCATTCTTAAAACTTTTTAACATTTGTCATTAATTTCAACTTATTCGGTAACTGGTTATATTGACGAATACCCGTGTAGAATATCGACTTAGTTGTTAAACCCTTTTTGTGGCTCTTCAAATAGTTATTACTTGTAACATGTCTTGTAGTATAAGAATTCACCTCAGATGTCTTTACTAGGCGGTTATTTAAATAGTTTGGTAGAAGACCACATTGCATTTTAAAAATAAATACCATTGCTTTCAGTATTTGTAACATCGATGATACCTAGTGACAGAAGTTAAAAACTTGTTAGTATTACATTGCATACATTGGTTTTGAATAGTGACTAAATAGCTCAAATTGTACCTGTGACATGCAGAACTTATATAAGGAATATAAAATACCTGCAACAGCAACGCAAGCTGGCAATGATAGCGAAAGCGATGACACAATCACGGCAATCATAAATACGTTAGTACAGTTATACTGCATTGCAATGCGTTGGCTATATTTTAGTGGTTATGTGTGATTTATCATTAACATTTCATTAGAATGGATCGAACTATATTGCCACAGATGTGCACTTTATGCACCATCCCACCACATATAGTTGTTATGTCCATCTATCAAATCCATCATTAAGTTAATCCTTCTGTCAAATTTGTAATACATATTTTTTAGGTACATCTAGTAGATGTCAGTCCAGTGGGGTTGATGACAGGTTGAATACAATAAGTACAAACTAAACAACACAGTCGAGTGTGTTAAGTGTATTAAGTGTATTAATTATTAATTAACTGGCCGTAACAATTTTGGACTGCTGGTGATGAGTAAATCCTGTGGGCAAATTGAAAAATCTAAACTAAACAGAAATAGTATTTTCTTTGTAAATCAAGCAACAATTAAGGCAGGTATTTTGGGTATTCAATAGAGATTTAAATCGTTGCATAACGCCACGAAAAACAAAAGCGTTATCAATAATCTCATTTATGTGAAAAGCTTACAATTAATAAACTAACCACACGAAACAAAATCCTTCAAGTATGCGTTTACAACATTCAATGTATAGAAAAGAAAATGTATATCCAACAAATCGAACTGCAGATAAACCCGGTTCGCAAGTGATAAGAAAAGTCGTGTATCAAAATTCGAATCGTCTGTTCGGGTGAAACAGTCTTCGGCATAAATAAACAGACTACAAGAAAAGTGGTCAGAAGAATTCGTTGAGTTATGTTCTTATGTGGATTCTTTTCTTTCATAAATTATTTTCCAATTCGAGCTGCTGTCACCGTTTCTGTTTGTAACTTGAACTATAATCCACAACAACCATAAACTAGAACAAATTATATTTCAAGAACAATAGAGAGGCGAGTTCAAGAACCTCCAGAAATATTAACCCTACGTGAACAATCAAGTTTAGCATATCTTAAATGAAATAAAACACATTTAAATAATAAATGTATACAGATTCGAAAGGGTATGTCGAACGAAATGTATAGTTGATTTGATTGCAGGACAATTAATCACAACCCCTTTCTAAAATCAAATGGAAACAAATTTGTGTTCCCCAAAACTTAACTTTCTGATAGTAGTAATGGTTTTAAATTACCGTGAATGCTGATGATAGCAAAAAACATTTAATATACATATAGCTACTTAAATAATTGGAGGTCATTTAGTAATGTCCGTATTTTTAAATGCAGTATAATAACATTGAGTTACATTTTGTATGTCCAATACAGACAGAGGAATGTACTTTTCTTCCAGGAAGGTCCCCTAAGATGCAAAGAAACGTTTTCCAGATATATTGTCCGATTATATAAAAAATGTAACATTCCTAATTATTTCCATTAGCGAAATTTGTTGTCATCTATTAAATAGGATACAAATTGAATTATTTATCTCTATAAAATTGAATTTGAGGGATTGTACAGCTTACACGAAACTCGCCCTATACAAGGGGATTATTCAATTAAGTAATTTGTGAACCATTCTGACTTCCTTTAACATCCATCTTGATTAAACATTGAAAAGCAACCTTAATAAATTAAGATTCTGAATAATTGGAATCAACTTCATTTCTAATCCTATATCAGCTAAGATTAAATACAACCTTCTAAAGACGAAGAAATGCTTTGCTCAATGCTACAATTAACCAAAAATGACATACTTTACAATCATAAATCAATGTTTGTGAGTATTACGTCATGTTCACTTGGTCATAGACTTCAGAAGATTGTAATGCGTTTGCGGTTCACATTTTCACAAGGAAATCGTTAAATGTGTGGGGATTCTTGGTCAAGTTTTTAAGCAACAATACATAGCACGTTTTGTGGGAAACCTATGGGCCCAGCTCTAGTTACTTTAAAATAATGGAACCTCTAGTTGTTGACATAAATATAAATTTTTAGGTTGAGTGGTTTACCAACCGCATTTTTACCTTTTTTCTGATCTAAAAGTTATTATGAAGGTTATCGTTGTCCAAATTGTGTCATTCACACAATATCCTATTTAAGGTATACAGTACATACAAGTCTATTTGTATTTTAAAAAGTTTAAAAATGTCCTGGAATATCCTTAAATCATCGTTATTTTAGATTGTCTGTCTGTCCGTACCGATTATTGTTTTCTTCGTATTTTACAAAACGGAGGATAGACAATTCGTGCACCAAATATATTTACTCAACGAGAAGTGTCAACGGAGTAAAACAAGAAATACAACAGCAAGTGTAATGTAATGCAGTAACAATTGCTTTCTTTATTACATCTCCAACGTTAGATACTGTGTAATGTCGTTCCTAAACTTGTTTCCTCTTTCTTGGCATTTTAAATCGCTTAACGATGCTCCCAGCATCCCACGTCGTTTCACCGCCTACGCTCTTTACAGTCGTTAAATCACTCCACATTCTACACCAATGTGAGGATTATACTATTGTTCTAACGACGAAATCATACTTTTTCTTTTTGATAGTTCTAACTTATTTCATATCAAACACACAGATTTGATGGAAACAGCAAATTTTGTCAGACTTTATACTTCAGTAGTTCTTTGTTTATGTTGATGACCCCTAGATTCAATAGGGCAGTTTGTGGCTTGGCGCGGTTCCAAAAACTAACAGGCAATTGAGAATCATAAGCTTAAACTTGTCCAAATGACTTTTATAGCTTATCACAAATCTAGTAAATGTGTTATGCAATAGGGTTTCTTGGTTGGCCCCCCCATGCACTGTCGGTTGCTCATTCGTCGTTTGTATGCGGACCGCGTGGCTCGTCTTGGCTTCGACAAACAAGCTAGACAATGCGTTGTAAACATCACAGTGGCCGAGTAAACGTCCCATCCAGTTACCCATTAGCCAGTCCCTTTACAAGACTGTTAAGCTTTGATCCCGTTTACCAATTCATGAGTATTTAGTCAGTTAAAGCCTAGATAACTAACAGTCCAACCCCAAACATCAAAGATAAAATGTTATATTAGGAATAACTGTGGGATAACTATTGATTGCCGTGAGTTCAGTCAGTCAGTCAGTCAGTCAGTCAGTCAGTCAGTCAGTCAGTCAGTCAGTCAGTCAGTCAGTCAGTCAGTCAGTCAGTCAGTCAGTCAGTCATACTATTCATGTTACATTGTTTCATAAAACAATTCTTTCACATCGTTATCAATCCGAAAAAAAATTTGAAATCTTTATTTCCCTTCATCTTGAATATTTTTCTTTCATTTCTACATACTCAAAATAAACATTGTAATGATTGATTACGTAGAAATGATGGCGTAATACAATAATGGAGAACGTTATGTCACGTTGAGCGGTGGTAGCTCTACATACATTACTCTGTCTTACTAACCACGACTTACCTTACGACTAAACAACCCTGGTCATGTGACTTACTTCATGACCTCACTAAACCACAAGACTAATAACTCTGTGACCAGACGAGTCGCTAAGCGTTTATATTAATATTAGAGAAAGCCTTCACTGCTGCAATTGCTACCGTTATGACGTCGCGTTTTGGTAACCTCAAAATAATTCCACATAATTAACCAAAATTATACATATTGAAGCAAGAAACATTATGAAGATTAAATTTCTCTTTTCTTCTGAACTATTTTAATTGATGTTACTGTTTTGCTGATACGGAGTTGCCAAACTAAAACTAAAGCCAAATCGATTAACGCGTGCCAAGTGGTTTACCACAGTTTATAACTATATTTGCGTCAACAGCTGTTTAAAAACAAAATGGGTCTCCTTTCACTAGTCATGATTTCGGCATTAACCATGATTGTTTATTATTTATTTCGTAAGAATACGTTTCGATTTTTAATCAAGTGTATAAGCGGAGTAGAAGTTATACTTGGTATGTTTAAAGAGATTGAGATAAGGGCCCATTATGACTTTGCAGGTTATCTTATTATAATTTTAAAATCTAAATGTGGTAAAAAGGTTAAGTACAGCTGCATTAAAGGGAAATACGAGGCTAATAGACAGTAATCATCGTTGATCTGAAGGTAAACATTCAAAACATTATATTAGGGGTAACTGCCCAGCTGCGAAATGTTTTTTATGTTACGGATGATAATTTCAAATGTTTGCTGATTTACTTAATTAATTTATCCTAATGAAATGGACACCAAAAATTATTGAATAGCTTAAGTATGCCTACAACACATAACACGCTGATTTAGTCGTGCAAGCTGTGAGTATTTAGGGACCATTCACTAATACCTAGCTGTAAATATAGCGACCGTTAAATAATTAGCTATTATTTGTGTTTTTATCATTGTTATACTCGTCCGCGTGATTCATAATATTCAACTTAAACTGTTTTAACATAAAATAATTTGAAACATTCGGTATTCAGGGCACTGTACTAAATCGATAGAAATGAATAACGCACTGGTTAATAATACTGATCGCTTGACGTTTCGCCATTATTTATAGATGCCATTGAAACACATGACCAGCAACATGCGCGAGCACAATGACCCGAAAATCTATTCGGGACGCGAAAGCCGCCAATCTTATCTCGGCTGTCATCAAAATCTCATGTTAAATCTTGACATGCTCGAAATAGTCAACATAGGTAAAAAAAAATTATCAGACTGATTGAATATTGTCCCTTGTTTCGAACCTATATTTAATTACAAGTATTTAATCGAAGCTTATTGTTGGTTATTATAAATTAATAAATGTGTTTGTGTTAACAATATCGATGTCTATGTACGAACGTATATAATTTTCCCTACTATCATTTCCCATTACAAAAAAACACATGCATTTTTAAATCGATCGTTTGGTCTTTAACCTTGAAGCATTTCCATGCGAAATTACAAAGCCAAACGTTTCATGAACCACAGTGGAAAGTGATAAATTATCAACTCTGTCCAGTGTTATTAACCTGCAGAGTATTATTTATGACGCATCAACTTACAGGTCTACACCCTTTGATGAACAATTTCAAACAGACAATTCGGTACGTTTACCGCGCTCTCTCTGTATTGATATAATTTATGATGACTCTGTGATGTGGCCTCGACCACGTGAGTCTCATTATGCATGGAAAATTGGCCTGTTAAACTAAATACGGGTTTTCCAGGACCAGAATGTAAAGTTAAGCGGTGCTTTAAATCAGTCACTAGGTAAATGGATGGATGTACTGTGTATTATTAATTCTCATTCTAGTGTTACGCGAATATAAGTAATGCATACGGTTACTTTTGTGAATCATCTGGTAATTGCAATTATGTTTACTTTTAAGTTAGTCTCAAAAGGAATGGGTAATGCTTGAATTGACTATTGCTATGTACAGTGTACATGCAACAGCATTGTATAGTTTCACAATGGTGTTACATTGTTGTGCCAAAGTTTTATAATGACAGTACTTATTTTTACCTCACGACAAAATGATTGAATGCAACTAATGTGGGGGGGGAGGGGTCACAAGCTCTTACGCCCACCCCACGTAAGAAATACGCACCACAAGCATTTCTTATATAGTAGTGAAAACTGATTTACAACGCAGAAAAAACATTTTACTGTACATTGTACAATGAAACAATAATACAAACTCAACACATTCAAGTAAAATATAATTATTAAGATAACACAAAAACTAATGTAGAAATAAAGAACCCAACAATACAAATAAAAAAATATATAAATGTATAAAAGATAAACTTATAGGTCGACTTCTTGCTTTACGTCTCTTTTATTGCCATCTTGCTATTTGAGAGAATGTTTATTAAGGTAATGAAATGAAACACTATACAATTTACATTGCAGAAATATAAAAGAGAAAGTAAATATCATTATAAACACAATGACAGACATTACAGACAAATAAAAAGTATAATTTAAAAAAAAATAGTTTAATAAAAGGGGTACACCGTACAAGTAAGGAGAAAATTGAAAAGAAACAACGGATAAAAGAATCAGATCTAAAGCGAACATGACGTTTGCAAAAATCAGAAACTGCAATCAGGGAATAATCACATTTCATGAACGAAGAAACCCGAGAAGTCGTTTGTCTTCTATCTTTTTCAAATCTTGAATTGTCGGACACATTAATCTCTTTATAGAAAAACGAAGCATAGTAAGAGATGCACTCAAACTGACAAAAGATTCAGAACAAAAACAGAAAGAGAATCTCCAGTTAACGGAAGCCATACCATTAGTTAACACATAAATATATAGGTAACAAGTTAAAAATCATAACGTTTCAAATATGACAAAACGCTTAATCGCTTTATTTTCTGATTAAGAATCAAAGCGTTAGTTCCATAAGTAAAATATTGATTACGAATATTATGTCGAACTGAACTGAGTATACCCAATCTAGTACACAAACGCCTTTACTTACATCATTAACGTAATTGATTTACTAGATAATAAACACACTTTCGATTAGTCAATAATTGAGTTTGTATCACTTGATAATCCTGGCCGCTAGGTTCGCATGCTCTGAAGATCAATGCCTATTAACGCATTGCTGAAACGTACATACAAACTAATTACTAATGTTTGTATTTAATTATGTTGATCACGATATCAATATTTACATCATCTGTGTTTACCACATCTCTCTTCTAACTAAGCATCCTCATTAAAACTATGAATGCTACAATCCATCCTAAGTGCAAAGCGCAATTCTAACAATTTATAAACACAGTGTTCTTTATCAAAGAACGACCACAAATAATTCCCAGGCTTGGTCATTTGTTTATACGATAAACATATACGTTAAATTATAAATACACAACGTATAAATAGTAATGATATATTTTATAACTTCATTCATTACAAAACAGCATGTAATTATTCCATGATGTTAGTTATCGCGAATATAATTACGACTTAATGTAACGACCTGCCATAAGATGCATTAACTATGATTTAAAGTGTTTCTCTGGGAATACCTAGAATACCTATTAGTTGAAGCCGTGGTCTAGAGTCGTGTGGTAACGCGGTCTGTGCACGCAAGGACGTGCACTGTGCACTAAACGAGGTATTGCGAACCAGCTGGTCTCTCTCTCTCTCTCTCTCTCTTTACAGCACAACACACAGGTATCACGACTCTGCGTCAAGATCACGGACAAATCGTGACGTCTACACTAGATAAGAAAAATAAACACGAGCTGGGAGGTTAACAAGGGTTTTGTTTCAATATTGTGATTTGTCATATGCATAGGCGTCAAAATTATTTTTTGAGGTACTCGAGATAAACTCATCCTGGGTCGTGTTATGATCTGTATCATTTTTTTTTTTTTTATGAGATTTATAAATTCTGCTAAGTAAAGATCTGTTTTGTTTTTTAACATACCCAGTAGAATTACGGCGAAGAAGAAGTTTAGCTCCTAAAAGTTTAAACTTAGTTAAGCCTAAACCATGCTTGAAACTATTGATAAAAGAGGGTACGAAAGACTTTACGCTTGGAAAAACATTCAAGTAGATGATTTCCAACAAGGTTACAACAAACATAAAATTTGTCTATATATATTATTATTATTATTTATTTATTATTTATTTATCTAATACAGGATATACGTCCCAAATACATTAGATATAATAAAGATATGCCATATAGGTCTAAGCTTATAAATAAACAGGTACACACATAATACACAATAGCAAGGTTAATTAAATTAACCGTAGTCATCACAGGACAGGCAGTTATTAAGACAATAACAATTTAAAACGTAAACAGACAATGATTAAAACAATAACAATTTAAAACATACACAGACAATGACAACAACCAAATTAAAACAATCTCAGCTAAGCAGAATCTTGCTACATTTTAATTTTGTCTGAAATGAGGAATCAGCAAAGAGGTCTAAAATGTTCCACATGTCCGATTTCATAAGAGTGTTATACATAGATTGGATTCTGTTAAAAGTGGAGTGTTTAAAAACGTCAATTCTCGACTTAGGAGGGTAAAACAGACTAGTGTTCCGCGACCGCCTTACAGGTACATTAAAATGTATAAGTTTTAATAGGTCGGGGCTGTCTATTTCTGACTTGATTAATTTTTGTAAAAACATCAGGTCAGATACTGTCCGCCTTGCCTCCAGTGGCAATATACTGTAATCACTACATAATTTGGGATAGCCCTGTCTATGGTACGGAACAGATGTTTTAAAACATAACCACTTTACAAGTCTCTGCTGTAATCTCTCAATGTTATCGATTTTCGTAACGTGGTGCGGCGACCATACCACACTTCCATAGTCAACTATGGGACGAACAAGAGCAAGATAAAGCCTTCTAATTGTGCTCACAGAGAAATTCTTATTGCAGGATCGCTTAAGAAAACCTAACATTTATATGATGTCTTTCAAACGTAATTTTAAGTTTTAGAAACTTCGAGAACAAATTTTTAAAAGCAAACCCTTTTAGCGTAGGCCCTACCACTAATAATTACAAGATTACATAAATTGCCCAAACTGTCCTCCAAGAAGCCGTAAGTGCATCTTAAACTTTCTAATTTTAAATGTAGTTTTAAAACTTTTAATTTCTTGTAATGAAGTACTGTTACTAAGGAGAAAGTCCATAAGTTATATTATATTTTCAAAACGCTTACAGTTTATTAAAACAGAAAAAAAACTCAAAAGATGAATGGAGGACTTAATAACTGCGTTAGTTGCCGCTGTTTTTTTTTTTTTTAGTTGAGTTATAGTTAATAAGACCAACCTACATATAGACTGAGAGTACGTGGGTTTCATAAGTATTGCACTCAACCATACTTGCTATTTTTTTTTTACTGAAAGCCTTGTATCACCCATGCGGCACATGACTTAACTGCCGGAATGCACAGTCAAGCTAAGTATGTGATTTGTTAATGCTTCCTATTGAATTTGTTCCTCTTTTGTAAAATTGCATGTAATTAAACAATTCCATACCAACAAATCCTGTACTTAACTTCACACTTGACTGTGTATACGGCCCTGAGTGTCGATCGTATAGGCGGTGTAAGAAGTACAGATGGCCGTTGCGGAGAACCTGGCCACTTTCATTCAGTACTCATTTAAGCCTTTGCATAATTCTCGACACAATAGCTAATGTTAGGGATCAGTTCCAAACAAGATTGTTAAGTACTAATTTTCGCCAACGTTAGTACGTTCAACGCCAACTTATGTTGTTCAGTACCAATGTATGAAAAACCTTTGTCCTCGTGTACATGACACCTATAAATAATCACAGCTGAGACATGTTCATAGTCTATTAAATTATATTAAGTCGATTTCTAAGATCATCTCAATATTAAGCCATTAAACGAGTAGAACATGTTTTAATGTGCAAAGTTGCATGGGAATGCGTGCATTAAGCTTGTGTTTTATAACGTTTAGATGCTCTTAGATAAATTCATATATCTTGTTGAAATTAATGCAAGGTGTGTTGGTATTCGATTACATTCCTTTGACCTTGCAACGATATCTAACATTATGATGTGCATAATGATTCCAATCCCATGCATTTAAAAGAAACCTATAATTCCAAATTCCAACGACACAAGAATGTAGATAGTATACAACAGGTGAAGAGATAAGAGGCTATAATAACCCTAAACTGTTTTTTTGTAATTTGTATGTATCTGTTTTAATAGTAAGAGTAAGCCACATCAAAAACCCTCCCTTCTAACCTTAGCTGCTACTGTGCTTTACTCAGGAGTCAGGGTGTAAACTTGAAGGGAACTCCTATACATAGATACAAACAAAGCAGGTATTCTAGTTCTACCTGTGCTATATTTAAATATGTAATAAAATTAATACCTACATCAATTAAATGTCATCATATAAAACGACGATAGAAATAGCATATGTTATTTTATATACATATATATAGCTTATTTAATCAGCGAATAAAAGTGTAAAACTGATTTTTTATAGATCTTAAATGCGTTTATCCACAGCAAAATAACCATAAAACTAGCATAAACCTGTTTCCAACCCTAGTTGAGAACTTACTTTTAACTAAGAGACTATAAGTGTTGTTAGTAATTGAATTTAGCTCTTTTAAGAGTAAAGCCACAGCATAAAACCATTCCTATAGCTGCGACTGTACTTTCAACTAAGATACTAATAGCCCTAAACTGGTTTTATCGTATTCTGTATATAGTTCTCGAAAGAGCAAGCCACCCACATCAAAACCCTTTCCTCCGCGACAGTACTTTACTCAGGAGTCGGGGTGTAAACTTGGAGTTAACTCCCATACACATTCACACAAACAAAGCAGGTCCTGTAATCCTACCTGAGCCACCTTGACGACACCCGACGCCGGCGACGGCGTCTCGTTCAGATTGCGACGCTGATTCGAGGCAACAGCGGAGCGCAGGATGGTTCGCCGGAAACAAGACCCGTCAGGAAGATCATCGTATTCTTCTGAAACAAGAACATTTCCTCCATCTTATTACACTGCGCCGTCTTCCAATAACGAAGCTTTATGCTTCACTCCGGGTGAATAGTTTGATGGAAAGTGTTTTATAGATACGCGATGAAAATAATAACAAAGGGAATTTGCGCAACGATGTGTCAGGAATTCTATAACGAGATCGTATATAAAGGGAATCAAAGCTATCAACAGGTTATTTGTTTTTGTTCTTCGCGTATAAGCTCGTATTAATATAGTTGAGGCATTATTTACAAAAGAGCGAGTTTTCAAATATATTACATTTTCTTTTATGAACTCATATTTGCACTCCGTCAGGAACTGTATGTTGAGAATAAAAAAAGATTCAAGATACTCCGTTTGTAAACAAGGGTACAAGACTTAGCAACGTAACACACACGTATTTTATTTCTGTGCTCTCTGAGAGCATAAATACAGTATGATATATATATATACATAACTTTGGATTGGTTTTACCGAAAAATATTGTCTTAATTTATATATGTACAGGAGGTAGGAGGTGGCGGAATAACCCGCAATTATTTTAATTTTATTGACATAAATCCTGGCCACGAAAGCTTTAGTGTTTTAATATATATATCTTGTTATATATATATATATATACACATCTCACATGTCGAACAAATATATATTTTAATGTATATTAACAAAAATAATACATAACATACTAATATATAATAATTAACATAAATCCTGGCCACGACAGTATTAGTGTTTATATATATATATACTGTATTAAGATAGTGTGATTATTCGCACATAGACTTGCGTACTGTGCAAGGGTGCATTGAAAGTAGATTGTAATGTATGCGACGCTGTATGTTCGCGACGCGACTAATGCAATATGAACAGGAGAAAGTTCTAAAGGTGTTTTTATACCAGGCGTCTCCGGTTTTTGTCTGCATAGTTATCTAAGAAACATTTCTAAATATTCAGCTACATTATTCATGAGTAATTGAGCGTAGAAAATTAACGGTCTCCCGTAGCACCTTACGTTAGATAAATATTTCTTGAACGTTCTATAAGTGTGTATAATTTCACTAGGGGGGGGAACCAAGACGAGATACATTAACTTTATATTAACACATAGGATTTCCTCTTTTCTACTACAAAATCTACATACAAATCACATCAAAAACGATTCTTCGTTATAAATTAAAAAATAAAAATAAGTAAATAAATTCATATTTATAGAGTCTCCCACTCTGTAACAATTAAAATGCCCAATTTTGCTGCAGGGTTTTATGCAAGCGGGTCCTAAATTCAAACTAGTATGATTTAATTGTTTCATTGTGTGGAATTATTGTACTCAAGCCTACGCCACGGAACTACGTGGAGCTTTCAAATCTATTTGATTGTTTCGAAAAATCTGTTTCTGAAAAGAATAATTAAACAAACAAACCAAAAATTACAAAATTCAATCCTGGCTTGGAATTGAACACAGAATTTTCTTACTTGCTTCTTGGTGGTCTCCCACTGTAATACCAGGATTGGAATAATATATTAATGGAACGGCGGCCAACTGGCAAGTGGGAGACCTAGATTCAATTATTACAAGTCTGGATTAGACTTTTTCATTTCCGAGTTTCTCCCACCCACTTATAAACAAAAATTGTATAATTCTTGTAAAAGTGTACAATTGACCAGGTAACACAAAGCAATTGTGGCTTTGATACAGCCTTGTTCAAGCCACGGAAGAAATATTACTTAATATATAAACAGCGGTTTCTGTTTTTCAAGTTTTAAACAGTCTATTAGTTGATAAACCAGAAGAATGTTTAAATAAAACACCACTTGAACAGTCATATACACGAAAATACATTAAAAAACAAACATTTTTTTGTACTCTCAAAACTTTACTCACTTTAATGTTCGTTTATGATTAAGACCGTGGTTACTGTTCGTCTGGTGATTTATTTATATAAACAATTCTTCTATAATAATGCTATTAACACTTGGGATGGAAAAAGTGGTCTATAAGTGGGATAAAAGTGGTGTGTACCAATGGAGAAACGTACGATATCACAAAGTCTTTGAACGTGCGTTGATTTCCGTTCAGCTGTCAACTACAGCGCTAGGCCTCTTCTATAAAACTTCTATCAATGTTGGCAGATCAAATCAGTCAACGCCCTTTGCCTCCCATAAAGGGGGAACACCAAGGGTAAGATGCTTATGAGATCACCACACACGCAGATAAACGACACAAATACATTCCTATACAACTTCCGCAAGTTGCAGTGAACGCCACTGGTAAAATTTATTTCCACAACTCATGGCGACAACTTTTATCCGATGATATCTTTGCTCTATCCGAGAAATACGTGTTTTGTAAACTCTATAAAGCAGTTGGCCGCCTACGTGAAGTGGACATTTGATACAGCACTAAGGAGTGACGAGCATGATATTGCCATGAACATGACAAGTAATCGTTTCAGTCGCACACTTTTTTCTTTTAAGGATTAAGGAATGTTTACGTAAATAAACATAGCATTATTAAAGTGAAAGTGTCAAGGAAATTGATTTACCTTGAAAGTAAAAAAAGCTATGATAATATACCAGCCGCAACTTTATGACAATTTATTATTTATATTTGTTTATACAAATATTAGAAGAAATCGTGTGTTATAGCAGCTTGACACATGTTATATCGGGGATAAGAGTTGTGTTGAACTTACTATTATTGCGCACCTAAACATAATATGACATTTTTTGTTACACTTTAGATTTAGATAACACACTGTAGATTTAGATAATGTTTATTATCGGCACCCCCAGTGTATAAATTAATAATACATTCAAATTAAAAATGTAATTTAGCTTAACAATAAACTAAATTTCATCAAAACACAAGTATAAGAAATGACCTATATGCTGTAACTTACGTTGTACTTACGTTGCAAGTATTTTATGGATAAGACAAACAGAATTAGTATTTCGGATGGGACGTAAAGCCGATGCTCCCCTTAATACTTCTCGACAGGAGTAGGCTACGTGCCGATACCAGGCTTCCCCTCCTCCCTTCCTCATTATCATTCATCAATCATCACTCATCAGGCTAAAGAGAGCATTGTGCCCTACACTGGCCTTAATTACAATAAATTAAGTAAGTAAGTATTACGTTGATCTTTTAAGCGGATCCAGGATAATTGTTTGTAACTAGAAGAAGATATTTTTTAGAATAGGATATTATTTATTCTCTTAGAATGAACCTAAGACATGCATTGAATACGAGTCTGTGTAAGACACCAGATAATATCTAAAGCTGCCAAGGTGTTGTACGTGTACTGCACTGTACTGAAGTGCGCCCACTTCAACGTACGGTAGTACGATGGGCGTGATGGCAGCGCCAGAGGATTAGGATTAATGCAGTGAGCACGGAAAACTGGAGAGGTGTGTGTGCAATAGTTACCTCATTGAACACTGTGAGTAATGTGACCATGTGGGCAGTGCGTCGTCTGCAATTGAGTGTGACTGATATAGTGGTTGTTTGCATATTTTATGAACACAGTCTTATCCCTACACCTAGAGGCACCCATTGTTGCTATGGATTTGTTTTGTTTATGGTAAATAACATGGAAACAACTGTGACATTGGTAAAAATGGGCACCCCTAGGTGACCGACTGTGAATTCCAACCTACCACTAACAGAAATTAGGCTGCTAACTCCTGATAAGTACGTAATGTGAACGTATAGTTAACAGCTAACAGAGGTCAATTTAACACTACCTTTCTATAACATTGGAATATTTTCACGATTTCACTTAACTCTGTTAGCATAACTGCTGTTAGTGGCCATTGTGTGAACAAGGTGCTAGGATAAGTTAGTAAGAGGAGTAATGAGTATCAGTTGGGGATGTTTCAGAGAGGAAATTGAGAGAGGAGGTAGAAATAGGTTAGGTTGTATTGAAATAGATTCAAATATCTATCTTAAGTTACTCAAAATTATATGAACAAGAGAAGTAATTGTAATTTTGTTTTAATTAAAATGAAGCATATTATATAGAATGTGGTACATTTCTAGTACCACAAATAAATTGCTTGCTGATGCCCTTAATCAATTCAACTGATTGATCAACTATCGTTAAGAGTGCGGGAACTAGAAATGGCAGATATAAGTTGTGAAACTAGAAAAGCGCACAACGCACTCACGCAACCCTCCCGTTCCCCCCCCCCCCCCCCCCCTTCCCAGAAGATCATCTGTCAACGTTCAAGTTGGTTTAGTTCTTACATTGGGATGAGTCCTTAAAAAGATAAATATGTTCGTAAGTTTTTTTCCGGGTATTTGTGTGATCATTATTTTGCAACATGTCGGTATATGAATATGACATACAAATAAAAATAGAAATAGAAAGGGCGAAATAAATAGAAAATAAAAGTGCAATCAAGTAAACACAAAATACGAAAATGAAAATACAACATACTCAATACGAAGTTCAAAATACTAAATATTAAATACTAAACACAAAATACAAAGTAATGTCACAGTCACAAAATGAGATGTATTTTATTAATTGAAATACAATAGAAGAGAGTGAGAGAGAGAGAAAGAGAGAGAGAGAGAGAGAGAGAGAAAGAGAGAGAGAGAGAGAGAGAGAGAGAGAGAGAGAGAGAGAGAGAGAGAGAGAGAGAGAGAGCACTACCTTTAAACTCATTAAGAAAGCATAACATAACACAAGCATACCACTTCAAGTAAACATTAACTGTCAACAAATGTGTAAGTCCAACTTCCATCTAAATGATCAAAGAACTCAGTAAAAAGTTACATGCTCTAGATTTGTCAAACGCTTCAAAAACGTGCCTCTACCCTACCACAAACAAACTAGTGCAGAATACATATTTAAGTTATTCTAGCAGTTCCCAGCGAACATTTCTGTCTGCATTCTTTCCTTTATCAAAGTCCTCCGAACTAAGGTCATGAACCCGTAAAAAACGTCTCTCCCGACTTTATCCGGTATTTCTCATTGACGAGAGCTCTCGCTATCTCACCAATCTCCATGTCACTTCCTTACTCCGGAATTTTTCAATACCGATCTAGTGTGTCCACATGTATATAGACGCATGCCTTAACTGGAGACTGTGGCTCTCCGTCAAAGGTCGCTTCAATAGCATAACATACATTTTATAGTCGTGTTGGTCATTTTGTTGAAAGCAAAAATGTCAAATGACACAATAAAGTATGTATTTAAGATCTAAAGATGGCGTTTGGTCATAACTAGAGAGCAATAATTTATAATAAGATCACTCACCTTCTCACGATAAAGTTGTGTTTATGAACATAAACGTGAACAAAATATGTATAATATTGTTCCTTCGTTAAATACTGTTATTACGTTAGTGATAAACGGGTTTTTGATAAATTCAAGTTGTAGATGGAATATTATTATTCATTATCCTCATTATCATTATCCATCGCCGTTTCTTGCTTCTGGCAGGGTCAGCTTGGGTTTCATAACCAAAGTTGTCCACCTCTTCCTATTTTCCCACAATCGTACTTACTCTACTTGCTCCTTGTTCTCTTTTCTCGTCTGTAGGTCTTCAGCTCCAGCAATCTTTTCCTTCCATCTCTTCCTTGGTCTTCCCCGTATTCTTCTTCCTTCGATCTCTTTTTCATATATTCTCCTGGGCATCCTCTCTTCCGTCATCAGTTTCATGTGTAATATTATTATTATCGATTGTTAATACCTGGTATGAAAGTATAATTTCCCTTGTACGTCGGCTCTTAATCAGATGTTTTCAACTTCTCTCCAAACTTTCCACTCGTCGGTAATTCGTTTCATTTCTGTACATCCATTTACAAAGTAAATTTAAATTTGGCACGTTTTACATGTTTGGATACTTCATCAATTAATATAGCCTATAAATAAAATATAAATATTTCAATATTTGGAGCGAACAATACCAAAACAATCTCAAAATACGACAGGATAATAAATACCAGTTTATAAAACAGATTTGCCCACAAATAGATAACAGTTTTTCCTAGAAACCCTAGGCCACTCCTTATACATTCAATTTACATTTTTGGTGACCTTGGCTAAGTTTAAAATAAAATAATATATTGTTTAAATGATATTAAATCATTAAGACTAAATACCATGTCATATAAATAATATTAAAAATAACAATACCACAATCAGAGTCTTTTCTCTCAGTATATCCAGGATAAATGGACCCCTTTGGAAAGCACATAACACGCAAACGCGTTTGCGAGTTGAATGAACAAAAGAATAAAAATTCCAAGTAAGAAAAACAAGTAAAGAAATGCGATTCATTTTACAATCGACGGCACATAATCTTATTTAAACTCAACTGTTTCCTGAATTTTGTCGATGCAAACTCGATTGAATCAGTCAAAGATGCACGATAGAAAAATATAAAAAAACAAGTGTTCAATTTTAAAATATGTGTAACCACGCGCACATGGTTTTATCTCCAAAGGGAGTTTTCAAGCGAGATTATTTATGGGAGAGAAAACAAAAAATAAGTCTAAAAGACAAGAAGACCAAATTATGTCTCATGCCGTGACTGGGGTGCGCTATGTTCACCACCGGCCACAAACGTGATCAATGGCAGTGTTTGAGTATTACAATTGGAATTTAAAATTTAATTTCAAAATATTCGACTTATTAAGGTGCAATTGAGAGTTCTAGTCCAAATATATTTCAGTGAAACAAGTAACTATCTTGTTGTAGGCTTTCGCGGCCCGAGTCAATATTAATCATTCTTGGCTGTCGGGTGTCGCTGCGTCCATCGTTTATTAAAAACTGACGTTTCAGACTAATTGCATAGTCCATCATCAGAGTGAAGAGACAGTCACTGAGAGAACCTACTCGATCCAGCTCTACCCAGCGACTGACCCAGAGCTGCATCGAGTAGGTTCTCTCAGTGACTGTCTCTTCAATACTCTGAAAATGGACTATGCAATTAGTCTGACACGTCAGTTTTAAATAAACGATGGACGTGGCGACACCCGACAGCCAAGAATTATTAATAAGTAAATCTGATTTGGGTAGTACCAAATAATTAAGTTGTTTCGTAAGAAACCTGCCCAGGGGAGGAATAGTTAGAAATGAATGTCGGAGGGCTGTTAGTGTGAAAATCCTAAAATTCGCCTTGTGATTGAGAAAAACTTCGGAAAATCCTTCAGTCAGAATTGCCGGTAGCGGGTATCGAACCGGGACCTGCCGAGTTAGAAGATCACGTGCCAAAAGTGATATTCCTCAACTTAATACAACCCAACAGTAATAATTTAACTAAGCTGTGAATGATTATTTACAAATAACCGCTAAACGTTGAACTTTCTGAATTGCATTGCAGCAAACAGTCAGTCACCGGCCATAGTAGGACAAACGTCACGCTAGTAAGTTACTGGCATTATTTCCAACCACTTTTTGAAAGTTTCGCAGTTAAAATTAATTCCTGCTTTACGTTTATTGTTGCTTTAATATAAATCTTGTAATACCTTTATTAGAATTAATTATTTATTTCTTCTTTTAAATAATCAAACAATTCCAAAGCAACAAATCCTGTACTTAACTTTACTTTTGACTCATGCATACGGCCCGAGTTCATCACTCATTCATAAGCGATTAATTGAATAATGTATGTCAATATATAAAGCAACAAGAAATAAATCTTGTAATACCTTTATTAGAATTAATTATTTATTTCTTCTTTTAAATAATCAAACAATTCCATAGCAACAAATCATGTACTTAACTTTACTTTTGACTCATACATACGGCCCGAGTTTATCACTCATTCATAAGCGATTAATTGAATAATGTATGTCAACATATGGGAAAGAGCACTGGTGGTATTGCTATAGCACTCACCTAACATTATTGTTCCATTAAACTCCATATAAGCACCGTGTTAAGTGCCATGTTGATATTTTTTATATAGTCGCACAGTGACCTAAATTGAGTCGGTTTAACAAGAGTGTCATAAAGAGAACATTTAGAACGGTCAATAATGGCTTGAGCGAACAAGTCATAGATACAAAGTACACAACTAATCTTTTTCAAAACCTCGACTGTTCGAACCATGTATACGAGCTTAGAAAGATTAAATGTCTAGTACTTGTGCAATCAGAAGAGATTTTTTTAACCAAGCGTATTAATTTGTATTTGGAAAATATCTTTCTTACCGACTGAGACAATACAATACCTAAGCACATTACAATGTAATAGTTATTTGCTTCAGTGAGAACGATTAGCTAATATTTACATTTTTGTTTAGTCAACTAAGAATTGATGGTTTTATTTATATTTCTATATTTAATAAATTCACGCACTTTTGTATTTATTACCTACTTTCATTTGCGATCTGAAGACCCTACCGAGCTACCGTAGCTACCGACCGACCTTTCACATTACTATTTAGACGAGAGTAATGCTACTAATTATTTGTTGCTCTCATAATTTTACTATGATCTTTCTTCTCCAGATATTTATAATTTCATCGTCATCTAAAGTTTGTTTTGTGATGTACAGGCTGTACTATCATTCTTTACGAATATTTTTATATTCAAAGATTTAAAAAAAATTTATTTGTGCAATCACTATTGTACTACACGCCTGTATTTATAAGCTTATGTTTCACAAACTCTACTAGAAAGTGAAATACCGTTAGTGTGTGCTCGTAAGCTGACGTAGTTCACTCACAAACTGAGCTCAGACAGGCGGACCTAAAATAGCTTCATAGTAAGCAATACCATAGGCATAAACCGACAATGGAATAATACAAGATTGTTTTGGATCGTTCGTGTTATTTTACGTAACTATCTCCTGCCTTATCATATTAATTAATTAACTATTAATTATTTGGTATTTTTTTCTAATTTTTTATAAAATTCTTATTTTATGTGCAATATATTTTTTTTGAACATTGTTTTTGTTCGTGTTGTCTTTTCTGAAATAGTATGTTGTGTTGTGTTGTGTTCTGTGTTGTATTTCATTTTGTTCAGTATTTGTCTATCGTTTTTTTGGTAAACTGTTTATCTTTTATAAATAAGTTAGCTAGCTTATTATGATAGACATTAAATAAATAAATAAAATTACCCACTGTTACGATTTGTATAACTATCAGATAGGTATATTTAATAATACACACACCAATGCGCTCTACACTTCTGGCGCAAAGGAAAGATCTTATGCTTTGGTAAACTAATTGGAATATATTTGTTCACTTTGTACTTTCTTCTTTGATGAAACTTGAAAGGAGTCAATAAGTAACAGTCTTGTATTACACGAACAACGCTTTTACGTTTGTAGTTAGTTTCGAGTGCCCTTTCAAAACCTTTCACGCTCGAATAGTCCTCCCTTTCTTAACATTCATACTAACGTTAACACAAAATTACCTTTTATTATTCATACTTTGTACTCTTCTTTCAGTTATTTTATTTTTGACGAGTCTCATTTTCACAAACCATTAATTATTGACACATAATATCTAAACGTAATAATGCTGCTTAGAACATTTTTTACCTTATAAAAGATTATTCACAAAACACTCTTTTATGATCACATAACACAACCCTTCAGTGTCCGTGGTGGTATTTTCGTGTATTTGAAAATTGCGTTAAAAATCAACACTGAATTAATTAATAAATGAAGTTGTAAGATAAACCAAAATTCAAATTTTTTCCAATTTTATCTTTCATCTACTAGAAACACCCAGTACTTGTGTCTAAAAGAAGAATAGTAATCCAACTAATTATTTTCTAGCATCTCTTGAATTTAAAATTTGTAGATTATATATATATAAATATAAATATATATACATAAATTGTCACTACCTTCACATTCATCTAGAGAAGCAAATAAGGTAAAGTTGTCCCAACGATACGGTTCCCATGCTGACTACATATCCATATCTACGGCTACCACTTTGTCAACAACAATCAGCAGATTTCTTACATTGTTTCATACATTCTTCAAGGTGGTATTCCGCTTAGTAGAGTGCACACATCTCATTTAGTCACGCCCTTCTATGACTCTGGGTTTTAGGTATATAATCCACGCTCGTAAATGATCTCTAATTGGAATGTTTCAATAAGATGTTAGAAATAGAGAAATATAAAATTAAGTTGGTCATATTGGAATCGGCTATTTCGCCAGCATGATGATAATATTAGTAACGTTGAGACAACGTTATCTTTTCAAATCACTGGTTATTATGAACTACGTAGTACAGTGGATGTGCGTATTACACGTTTTTTTTTTTTTTTTTTTACTAATAAGCCAATTTAAAACCCAATCCTCACCGTTTTATTCGTAAATAATCGTTTTTACAAAGCGCGAAAAATCCCGAACGAGTATAAAATTGTACGTCCTCTCATTTCGACGCCGTATCATATCGAAGCCTCTTAGAGACTCTCGCTATATCGAAGTCGAACTCGCTATCGAACTGAGATGCCGGCTACCGTTCTGTTCTGTTCGCCTCAAGCTGTCACTGAGCGAGCTGCTGCCGTGCGCGTTCACAGTCCACATGGAGGCCGGAAGTTGCTCTTCTCCCCGGGGAAGATTCTATTGGAACACGTTTATATGAACAGAAGAAGCTGTCCCGAAAGATTCAGACTTCGTTCGTTGTGTAGTTGTGAATTGTCAAGAGTTGAGCACTCACTGTCAGTGGAATAAGGCGTGTGCAGGTGTGAGCAGTTAGCAGTCCACATCCCGTCGCAATATGAAGTTGGGTAGATGGAATTACCTTTCAATTGCCCTTTAACACACGATACGTGGTAATGGTAGTTATTAATTTATTTATTTTATTGTTATTAAACCAGTGTAGGGCACAATGCCCTCTTAAGTGATGATTGATGATTGATAATTAGAAAGGGAGGAGGGGAAGCCTATAGTACCGGCACGTAGCCTACTCCTTTCGAAAAGTACCAAGGGGACCATCGGCTTTACGTCCCATCCGGAAGGACGGTGTAACTTTGACCAGTCATATAGGTTTCTCCACTAACTTGGACTGCCGAGCAGTTGACGAGAAGAACGATGCTGTTACACAAGCTTTCGAATTTCGAACCCTCCAATCTGCTCTAGTGTTTCGGAGGAGTGCGGTCACCCACCCTCTTCTTGACCTAGCTTGAGGTTGCTTTACTTCGGTGTTCGAATCAGAACCGTATCAGATCGGACATTTGATGTTTTGAGGATGCTTCATGATCAGATAATGATAAACAACAATATTTAAAAAATAATAGTAATGTCTGCAATCTTTGTTAAATACATTATAAAACTGGAATGTTCAGTAGTAAGTTCATATTATAAACATAGTGTGTTCAATTCAAATATGGATGGATCACTATATTCAGAAGAATGTGACTCATAACACCATGCAGCGTATTTCACAATATTGAAATATGACTGAAAATTTGTTTCGTTTACCAAGATAAGATTTTACAAAGTATTATATTATTCATGACGCAACGTGGTGACTTTATGATATGGTATCATCCATCCTGCTGCCAGATTACTTTTGGTAGCATACGTCACACCAGGTTACAAGTAGTGTGTATACAGAGGTAGAAGGCGACAAACCATCGATTATATGTGTCTTTCAAGACTGAGGTAGTAGGCCTACTAGAGGAAAATTATTATTTGTTTGAAGAAGAAAATCAGAAAAGCTGACAACCAAGTCCCCCATGGGAAATATCTTAAGTGGAAAATGTAATTTGAACTCGTTTTCTAAACGCAAAACGTAAATTTGCATAATTTGATCAGCTTAAGCCCGTCTCCCTGTTGAAGTAATGATATACGAAAGTTAAAACTTTTAGGCGACTCGGGTAGGAGGAATTTTCGTAGATTTTTTTTAAATAGTCAGGTATTATCTCCACGAATTGTAGTCAAAGAATTCGAATTAAATATCACAGCAAAAAGTCGGCAAATTGTACGAATCTGAAATGCATATATGAATACATTGATTTATATTTTGTCTAATGACAAAGCATTGATACTAAAAAGCATCGAAATCTGTAGCAAAGAAATTCCGGTTTCTCCATAGTACGACTTTTGATATTTTATCAATTCATCTATAAACTGAACACTGATTTATGGCGGAAGCAGTTATGTATTCAACAAACGGAGTGCTTTTGTGAAATTATCACTTGCCGCCTGCTTTCCTCTCATCCAATAAGCTCCGAGCTTCGATCCCAATATTTCTTACATTCTTATACTACTTTATACTTTACCTCGAAGTACTTTACTTTAGATGATTCTTGGGTGTTTTCCACTCGAGTTGTCACAGAGTAAAGTATCGTTGCACTTGCCCTACTCTACCCGACGTTTCACAGAGTTATCACTCTCTATCTTAAGGGTCCACTTCCCACTGCTGAAGTAACCGTTACCAGACATTCGAATGGTTCGCAAAAGTGGAATAAACAATTTTGAATTTACTCTTTACACATTAATTTTTTGCTTATAAACCAATCATGTTTAAAAAAACATAACCGTTACTAACCATTCGATTGGTTCGTAAAAGTGGAATTAACAATTTTGAATGTACTCTTCACATATTAATTTTATTCTTATAAACCAATCACGTTTAAAAGTACGCCGTAGACAGACAGCATAAGCTACAAACATTTATTTGAAACGAAAACAAAATACAGTTTATGATATTGATAACTCAACAAATGTGGTTATCAAAAACAATTTGAGTTATCATAAGCCAATATCGTTCTTATTAACCAATGTTTACATTTTCTTCGCTTAAACGTATTACTGAAAAATTCCATATTGTACCAGATTGCTCTATTTGCACAACGAATTGTTTGCAATAACACTGGATCAATTCACGTATAAGAAAACTTCTCCGGTCAATCTAAAAAAGTGTGCGTTTCAATACCCCGCTGCTGAATAGAAGTCTAGACAACGTTTTTTGATAGGGCTGATTTCATATTTAAGGATTTTTTTTTTTTTTTTTTTTTGAGGTAGAACACACAATTTATTAAATTATAAACAAACAAGGTACATGTATTCTTCATAAAATTTCCTAAGTATTATAACTTTTAACATTTTAACAAAATAAGGACAAAAACATAAGGGTTGGCAATTCGGCTAGACAAAATACATATATAAGATGAGGAAAAAAAGTTGAAAAAAAACCTCTTCGGAAGAGAGTAAGACGTAACTTAATTAAATGTATGAACACACATAGTTATAGCAGATGCTCTCTTGAAATAAAATTGGTTTTAGTAAATTGAACAAAAAGGACAGAATCAAAGTAAAATATGTTTTGTACGTTTATGTTTGTACCTTTTATATTTAAGTGAATCTAGACTGTAGTCTCCTATTTTAGATATTAAATTATTATGCATATTAACATTACATTTAGAGTAAAAGCGATCAGTGATATTAAACACAAAGTCCTTAATAGTAGGTAGATTAAAAGCGTTATGTAGGTCGAATATCCATGTGCTTCGTGGTAAGTTTCCTGCCATTCTTAAACATTTATTCTGTACTATTTGTAGTTTTCTATAGTTAGATGTGCAGGTAGAACTCCATACTGGGCATGCATACATTAGAATTGGCCTAATTATCATAGTGTACAGAATTAATTTATTTTGTTTGTTCATATGATTATGTCTGTTAAATAAGGGATACAATTGTGATATAGCGGAGTATGCTTGCTGAATTTTGCAATTAATGTGGTAGGTAAAAGTGAGTTGTTTATCAAGGTAAATACCTAGATACTTGAGTACGTGGGACCAGTCTATTATTTTATCGTTTATAAGTAATGGTTGGATGTTTCTTGGTCTGCGCTTAGTAAATAGGATTGCTTCATATTTAAGGATGCACATTATACCACCCTATGTCCAGACTATACTAAGAAATAAAGCCAGTTCCAGTTACAACATTAAATCTAATGAGCTACCGTTAATATGAGCACTGAGACGATTTTATGTAATGCCCTAAAGCTATCTTATAAAGCGCCAAGCTGATATATTCATTAATTGAAGGAGATATAATGTGCTTATATTCTGTCCTTGTTATGAACCTAAGCGTAAATAACAAAGTGTTGGAAATATCCAAATAAGACCTGCATGAAATGCATGACAGAACGGAAATGTTGCACATCCACATTTGCAAGACTAGCAACAATCTTTAAAATAAGAAGATACGTTTCGATCAACTACGTATGCAACGGCACGAATGCTGACGAGCTAGAAAAATATCGGAAACAAAGTAGGGAACTTATTTTACATTTTTGTTGAAATCAGCTAGTTCATCTTTTATCCGTCCACATATCCCGCTTTCTCTTCCAAATTCAATAACAGTATATTTTCTAGCGATATAGCTTTTCGATCAGGCTAAACTGCAGCCTTAAAGGCCTCAAATAAGATTTTACTTCAGTTAAGTTTCCAACTTCCCATCGTATTCGTTTCCGATCGAAAAGTCTTTTAAATTGAGCTTTATAGGTTGATAAATTTGCCATGGAAAGAATACTAGCACCATATTTAATGCTCCTGTAAAGACTGCCGAGTCTTTGCATCAAGAGGGTGAAAACTCCGGTTTGCGACCAAGTTGAGATGGATTTGGGCTCGAATCCCATTCGCGGTGAAACGATCCAGGATTTGCGATGATAGATCCAAGTCACGACTTGTGAAAGTAGGAACGCGGGCCGAGAGTCTTGGATTACCGACAACAAACGAGAAGTTTTCTCATTCGTTCTTCATTTCAATATTTTTGTCACTTAGTAGAATTGGCATTGACGGTAACGGAGCCACGCCATACCTCGAGAACAGACAAAAATATAACTGACACCTTTCAAAGTTTTTGCAGTTTTGTTTCAAGTAATTTTTATGGTTCTTCTTCTGTTTTCAATAGTACAGTATTAATATATATATATATATTTTTTTTAATATTGCATTTTTATGATTTTTTCATAATTAATTGTATGATTCTATTTTTACTGTCCCTCTTTGTAAGTCAGTTTTTAACTGAATAAGATATACATTAACATATAAATACATAAATAACATCGTGTTCGTGAAATTTAATGTTTTGTTTGGTTAGTATTGTCTTTTCATACATCACCTTTAAATGTGTATAATCTGTCTTACTACATAAAGTACGCGTATCCTCATTACCAGAAAACATATTTCCCTAACGAAGCTTAAAAACCGGACAAGGGGTATAAATCCAGAAGAAATCCTATACATCGTTACAGTGGTTCACGTGAAATTCGAAGCTTATAACTTGAGTAAGTAAACAAATCCCAGTAAAGTAAACATACAACTATCTTGAGTTGAGAATCGTGGCGTCACAAGTTAAACTTTAGTTCAAGTGTAATCAGTGTTTCTAGAGACCTCGATAGCTGCTGCCTTCTGGTGTATAAAAGCTTTGAGCTTTGAGTTTGTGAGTTAATATAGGAGGAACGATACGACGGAGCTCATGTTCTATAAAAGTAACGCCACCAGACGTTTTAAAATCTGTTCTACTTTATAACATTTCAAGTGAGTACAACATTATTACAGTTGACAGCTTCACAGTGTAGGAACGGCAACTTATGACAAATAAACTCATACGAGTTTTGTGATGCATAGCTTGAGACTTGAGACGTTGTTTATTTGGGACATTAACCAAAGCGCATGCAAGCCCGGACCGTGGAGATGCAGGACTGAAAGCACCACACGGACTCGCTAAATGGCGCATACAATTCTGAAAAGTTATTGGACTTTGAAATTAGGAATCGAGGTTGGCATCAAAGGCTTTGTGAGATATTGAATAAAAGTTAAGTTATTGCCTCTTTTCATAAGGAATAGTAAAGCATGGCTCTACGCAAGGTCTCGATCGTGGCCATTATAAAGAGGAAACGGCGAGAAGTTTTCAAGTAGAATAATTGATTTCTTCTAATTTTGAATGAATTGTAAGGAAAGAAGAGAAAAGAGGTTTTAGAAGTCAGTCGGTAGTAGGTCACGACTGACATATGACTTGCATCAACTATTCTTAGACCGGAACGTCTATGTAGCATCTCATCTATCAATAGGATCAGAGAAGTTGCCGTTGCCTTATTGCCCTCACCGTCTCCACCCCTCCCCCTCCCCCTTCCCCTACCCCTACCCCACCGCATCACTAGCAGAAGCACCTTATCCGTCGCATTATCCACGGCTTCCCATCGCCCCATTGACCATCGTCCAAGAGCCTTATCCGTCCCACCCCACTATATAATAGCACTATTCCAATACGAGCCGAGCTGGATCCCTCGTCGTAGTGACCGGTGCCCGCAAAGAGGGCTCTCGTGCATATCTTCAATCATCTCTTTCCTCGTCATTAATTCCTTGGCTCTTTTCGACCTAAACGGCTCTTCCCACCCCCTCAAATGTAATTTGTTTATCCTTATGACGACCCCGGCGATGTGTGGTGGATCTGATTTGGTCGACGTCATATGATCGAGCTGTCTAGCTAGTACGTCCTAAAACCACAAAAAATAAATTAATAAATATTCCTATCATCCTCGGCTTTCCACGGCGATTGTCCAAGCACCATTCATCGGCCCAAGGTCCCCAATCCCCTAGCGAAGGTTCGGTGGGGGTTCGACAAGCCTCCGCCAGGAGATTTACGGACCTTGCCATCGGCCAAGGTCTCTAGAAGGTGGAAGGTGTGCTGACGCTCCGCTAGGAGAATAGAGAGGACCTTGTCATCTGCTAATGACTTCCACTATCCATGGCCCTCCGAACGTTCATGTCGTAATGCTATCTATAGTTTGCATCCCCATTGCTCTCATAGAAGTCCCCACTAGTTCAGTAACGAGAAACTCAGTTACAATCTGATGCAATTAGGTGAAACTTTTGATATTACGCAAACTAATATATCTGAAACCCACCAGATATTGAGAAGCCAGAATAGCAATTACAATCCGAAAGAATCGTACAATTGAACTACTTACAACTTGTGTAAACTTATGTAGTCATTAGGGAAACTATGGAATCTTGGTCGTTTTGCATTTCCTGTTGTATAACGGGGTATGATCAAACTTAGCTTGTATGTTCCATTACTATCTATCCCTTCATTTCCAAAAGGCTAGGGAGCATCTGCATGTTTCCCATACAGGTAAAAGATATCACTCAGTCATACATTATGAAACACTAGCCATTACGCAATATTTCTTGTGCACCATTTGAGTTAACTTTAGCGTACGTGGCTTAAGTATTTACAAGTTTATACAAAATATAACTTTACAACCCATTATTTATATATTATGACGGCGAGCGTACAAAAAAGGAACAATTACGGTTTTGCATTAGTAGGAAATACAACTATCTAACGGATATTGTACTTAATAATATTGAACCATGTCAATTAAAGCACCTTGGGCATAACGCATACAACGTACATGTTCACCTCATGTACATAAATAGAAAGAATTAACAGTACCATGCGCATAATATCTATAATATAATGAAAAAGATTATCATTAATTCATTTTATTATGTCTAACGGATCTAATTTTACATAATAGTCAAGCATAATTAATGTATCGTGAATATATTGCAAACGTTTGTTTTCCTCATGTGTATATTATATATACATATTTGATTTCTAAGATTTTGTAGGTTGCAATATGTAAAGTAAGGATACATTTTTCGGTTAAACCAACTAAAATTGTATTTATAATGATAATTCAAATAATAATTTATAATAATTTATAATAAATGATAATTTATGTTTTCGATTTTATATGCAAGTGTTTTTTGGTTGTTGTGGTTTTTTATTTATTTGTTTTTGTATGTTTGTATGTCTTGAAAAAGACGACGCTAAACTCGTTGAAACGTTGAATTATCATTATAAATAAAATTTGGATTGGTTTAACCGAAAAATGTATCCTTACTTTATATATATAAACGAGAAAACCAGAAATTAAAAAACCAACCGCGACTGGGAATCGACCTAAGGTCTCCTACTTGCCGGTTATATATATATATATATATATATATATATGTGTGTACACAATGAGTCGAGAATATTGTCAATACATGTACCATGTACACAATACATCAATCGTGTCATTCAACTGACGGTTGGGTCTTGAACCTATAGGCTGCGGTCCAATTAACTACCATTGTAAATCGCTTTGGCACCGAATTGCGCCGCATGTTTAAACGAGTGGCATCAATCAGAGCATCGATTTCCCTGGAGCCGCTTGTGTTCGTCTGCTGAAAGTAGACGTACGGAGGCCTGAGTAGACCTAGGCCAATATAGCGACGCATCATTTATGAGCTGAGATGGGCTAGACTTGGATGGTAGATGGGTTTTACTTTGTTGATTGGGTATTTGGGGGTGTATTAATATTTATTGTTGTTTTCATTTTAATCATGAATGGTTGGTGGCATAATATTAGTTCATGTATATAGTTGTTTTAGGCTTAAATCATATGGTCAGTTTGATATGGGATTAATGATTATTCCGCATTATGTTAATTGACAAATGCCATTTTCCCCCTATAACCAGAAAGGCGGAACGTAAGAAATTAATGTAGACTAAATTCACACGACTGTAAAAAAATTGATCGAAATAATATGGTGAAAATGTATAACAGAAAAGCTTAAAATGTAATACAAAATAAGGTCCGTGTATTGAAGATCTAAGGTTTCACTTGATTACACCACTATATTATTAAATACTATTGCTTCTTGATTATAATATACTTGTTCGTTGTTGCAAGCTATTAAGTGTAAAATTTTGGATACGCTGACGTGTACATGCAATAAACGAGGTGAAATAAAAGAAGAGGAAATGTTTTGTCAAAAATGTAGACTCGAGTCACATTATTTAACTCAGCTTTACCCTTGGTGATCCAATGTTGTAATTGTTATTGTTTGTATTTGTTTTGCAACGTATATAAACGAGCGCAAGGTCAATAACTCTATATAAACATTAAATTATGTTTACCCTTTGTATTAAATTCTTGGTACTTCAATTCATTACCCTTCTTCGTTCTTCCGTTCAAGACAAGAAAAAATTAACCTATTTAATTTGTGTTTTTGTTTCTAAAAAAATGTCCCTTGGGACGAAAAGATTCGAGTTTAAGAGAGTGCTTTAGGTTATCGCCGTAATTAAAAAGTTTTAATGTAATTGTACGAGGAACATTTCAGAGCGTAACTTACTTTAAACTGGTATTTGATCATTTTCAACCGAGTTTCAAGTTAAGAAGTAAGAGCACTCATCATGAATAATAGATGGTTGGTTCAGTGGTAGACCGCGATTATTGATCAATCAATCTAGTTTATTCTAACTCGAGTCGGGTTTGCTCTGAAGACAAGACGAGTTGTAATGCCCATCGAAGACGACACCACCGGAATAAACAAGTTGGAGGAGGATCACTCTGTATGCAAACATGGACGAAAATATAATAGAATAAATTATAGAATAACATCGTTTATTTGTGTTTAGTATTAATTAATTTTGGCAAGCTTGAGATTCACACAATTGTTCTTTATATGATCTCAAATGGAGATCAATTCATTCTAAGTTTGGTTAAACTGGTGCTGTGACATTCGATAAATTAATCAATTGTTATTGTTTTTCACCTGAACAGTAAAGAAAAGTGATTTTCAGAAATCAATGAAAAATAACTTTCGAATACTGCCTGTCGCCCTACTAGCAACGAAGAGTGGGGGGGGGGGGGGGGGTATCATTAACTCTCCCCAGTATTTTATTCGTTCATACAGTGTTTTGCATCGTCGTCTGTTCTTATAAGTATCCAATGTTGTGGCTTTACTATAGGGAAATGCTCTGCATTGCCAGATGAGCGATTTTTTTAAATGCACGTTCATTTTTTTGTATGTTCATCTTGAAGAATTTTGCTGGTTATGTAACAGCATCTAGTTTAGTGATCACGAGTGTTTACTGAAAATTACAACCAAAATCGGCAAGCCGTTTGACCTGTGCGCGACGAACCAAAATTCTGTACTCAAACAACCAAACATACAGACAAAGCGCCGATCGAGTAGAAATGAGATATTCACTCCGCTTCGCTACGCTCATCTTATTACGAATAAATAATGCCACCTATATGGTTTACATTTTTTAATTATTACACACAATAATTTTTGACCAGTATTTAAGATTTTTACGTTATATAAACATTTTTGAAAGGCAACCAATCGTATTTACATGTTTAAATAATTATTTCTCTACTATTTACACCGAATTTACATTTTCAAGAACGTGTATAATTTCTAGTAACATTAATCAATTTTAGATGTTACATTTAACCGACAGCAAAAAACTATTTCCCACTACGGCCAGACGATACCTGTGGAGTTTCAGTCAACTATCATAACGATATTTATGAGAAAATCGTTTAGCTCATAAAACTGAATTTGATAGTTTATTTATCTTCGATAGCTTATTTTTATGGAAGCGCAAAGTACTTGCAACTGGTAGGCCTATATCTCATGTAACGTATAAACTACAGATACGAATTGAGGTTATTAAATTGCCATACTGTAGACGAAGAAAGTCTATAAAAGTACTAAAAGTCAGTAAGATTGAGAGTACAAATCGATAATAAAAGTACTTTAGGTAGGATATTCAGTTCGATCATAACTTCCACTTTTCTCACACGCCAAACATAAAACCAAAATCGAAACCAAAGTAGTATTAAGCATGTGAATTATTTTATTAACATATTATACCATACAATATATATATCAACCGTCATGTTTTTATAAAAATTAATGATATGCCTCATCTCACAACTTGGCAGTACGCTTACCATAAAATCATTATCCCTAATTCCAGAACTATATTTTGTAGATAGAAGTTTTTTTTAGTAAACACCTGAGAGATATTTTGCATGACTAATTAATAATTCTGGTTATGTAATGTATTTATCTCAAATTCCTGATTAAGTTCTAATATCTCACACTCAGTTTATTTTCCTCGAGGATCGATCCTAACTTTACGCCTGCTAGTCCTGAACTTTACCCAATGCTAAAAAGTCATTAGAGGTGAAATCAGACAGGAAATTGCTGTGTTGGATGAAGCTCACAGGCGCTTCCATGGACATACGGTAGCCCCGAGAACTACAAAACACAGACACACTATCCAGCACTGTAACATACCCTCACCCACATAGACATCTTGATTACCTCCTAGAGTACAGACTCGGACATTTCGCTCCAATGTAATTAATCTACTCGAATTATATTCTGAACAGAAACGATGAATTTACGTTAGTGGACGTGTACGCTTTAGATAACGAACGATTTCACGTCTTAGCCAATTAGATTCATCGTTTATGTAGCGTGACTTTACACAAGGGTTTCTGATTGGCTCGCTGGCTCGCCTCGGTCAAGATGGATCCTTGCTCGTAGTGACCGGTGCTTACAAAGAGGGCTCTCGTGATATCTTGTCATATTCATCTCATATGGCCAGTCTCTGTTTTCCTCTTTCTAGTTCCTCATTCTTCTTCACACTTACCGGGCAGCCATGTTTGCGATCCAAACTCTCACCAACCCCCCCACGCCCCCTTACGCCCCCTTAAAACTCTAAGGGCCGGTCTTACAATCTCCTTATAAGAAGGTTATTTGTAGCAATTAAGCTATTTGGAGAATTCCAAGGGTTTTGATTGGTGGTGGCCATGGAGAAAACAAGCTATTCGACGAATAAGTAGTTATTGGGACATTGTAAGACTGGACCTTAGGGTCGGTCTTACAATATCCTTATAAGAAAGTTATTTGTAGCAATTAAGCTATTTGGAGCATTTCAAGAGGTTTGATTGGTGGTCGCCATGGAGAAAATAAGCTATTCGACGAATAAGTAGTTATTGCATGGCACATTGTAAGACTGGACCTAACTCTCGTTATTTTGCATTCCCTTATGACGACCCTGGCGTGTGTACAATGGATCTGATTTGACCGACGTCATATGACCTAGCTATCAACTACAACGTGAAACACCAAGAAGTAACTACTTAGTTTTGAACGTGTAAAGCAAATTGCAAATACTTTAACTATAACTATTTCTAAAACGGTAACTGTAACGGTAGCTGTAACGACAACGAGAACTGATGCGGTGCACAATCACAAAATAGAGTCCCGATAACAGTCTGATAACAACATAGCATTGTGTAAGTATAGCATTCGGTGCCTATCAGTAATTTCCAGCAACGGTAAGTTCGATCTTCGTGCATACTGGAGAAAAAACTCCAGTAACGAGAATCGTGTAAAATAAAATAAATAAATAAATCCACATTTATAGTCTACCCACTCAGTAATGAAACTGATTTTCAGAGGGGGACTTTAATTTAAAGTGACTAAACCAACCCTGTAGGCTCCGAAGACCATCGACGAGTGAGCGATAACCAATCAAAGATCGATATTTCAAATACGAAACATATGCATCAGTGATTGGACAGTGTGAACACCTGCGGACAAGTGTCATAGTCAACAGGGCCAATTCAGAACAACTTCGAATTTATTGAGTGCTTCGTTGCTAGGACGTGGCTCCAAAGTCACCGTTTACTCATTCCTAAGACAAGAAGTAATGGAACTGAATCCTTAATATTAGTGTAGTGTAATAATGTATCACTTCGTTAAAAAAAATGTATGTAGTTACACTAAATTTAAATTTAATGTTTGCCGTTACAGGCAATTATAGTTAAAGTTGCCGGGCTATTTTACACCGCGCTACTTACGAAGGTTGCACAATGCACACGGTTGTTAGAGAATTTAAAATATACAAATTTTACGTAAAATGTGGTCGGATTTATAAATGCTAATCCTAATATATTACACAGCGCGATCGTTTCAATGGTGAAATACTTTGCAAACACACCGATAGACCAATTATTCTGAAAGCGCTTAGTAACGTACTAAAAGCCGCTTCCTCTACAGAATTCCATTCACATTCACACACAGTACTGAAGCAATTGTAACTAACGATTACCCATCGTTATTTTTTTCATAGCTTTACAAATTTGAGGCTTTTATTAATGAAAATATTATTTCGGTTGTGTAGTATATCTTTTCCATTGCGATCGACTGTAACCTTTTATTAATGAAAATATTATTTCGGTTGTGTAGTATATCTTCTCCAATCCGGTCGACTTAAACATTTTATTAATGAAATAATTAACCCACCGATGGGTGTATCGTCATGGTGACCGGTTTCCGCAAAGAGGGCACATCTTTTGGCATATATTTATTCAACCCACATGGCATTTATCATATTTTCTCTTCCAATGTTCACATTCTTCTTCTACGGACTTGCCGGCCCTCTTTACGACATGAACACCACAATCCTCCCCGTTTATGACGTCACCAGCGATGTGTGATAAATCTAATTCGGCAGACGCTATATGACCTCGTTTTAAAGTACGTCGTTAACCAAACAAATTACTTCTGATCTCACCGATAGAGATGGCTCAGCGGTTAGATGGGAGACTCTAATCCGGGAGGTCGCCGATTCGATTCCGACCACCGGCAGTTCTGACTGAAGGCCTTTTCCGAGGTTTTCTTCGGTCGCAAAGCGAATGCTGGGATTGAGTAGTATTATTAACTGTCAGACATTCTTTCCCAACTGTTAAAAAAAACGTAATATCGAATTTGCACCTGAAAATGGACATGGATTGTCCCTGGGCAGGTTTCCTAAGGAAAATTATTATTATTGTTATTATTATCATTATCACTATCATTATCATTTTTATTATTATTATTATTATTATTATTATTATTAACATTTTTATTATTATTATTATTGTTATTATTATTATTATTATTAATACTATTCTTATTATTATTATTACTATTATTATTACTTCGATTCTCACCCCTTCTTGATCAGTTTGAATAACCTTGAACAGTATAACTGGATCCTCACCGATGAGACATACTAATAACAATTAATCCGCTCTATCTCTTCAACTAGCTACCCTAATTAACATTGTACTACAGATAATGAATGGCTGTACCAAAGCAGATACGTGGCTTAAGCTTGTTCGTTTAATCATGTGGACTGTATTGCCTCAATCCGTGCGAGCTGCTCTACAGGGTGTTCCGAAACATGTCAGGTGTATTTATTACTGGGATTAAAACCCTTGTTGCTTCAACGACGATACTTGTTGAGGGGGTGATTGTGTGATGCGGAGATACTAAAAGCACAAATAATGATGTGAAAGGCAGGTTTGAAAATCAACCCCAACTGGGACTCGAACCCAGGTCTTATATTTTTTGGTTGCGTGTCTCCACAGGTTTGTCTCGGTACCAGATTAATAAAGGTGCCCAAGTGCTAGGACGTCCTAGGTTAGGCAAATCTTAGTGATATAAATCCCGTATATGTCTTTCTTCAATGTCATAAAGATCAAATGTAGTAAAATATTAACAATTTAAGTATTAATACTTTATTTGAGAATGTGTTGTATTACCCAGAGATGAATTAACTTGATTTATGTAGCTAGGATTTGTCAAAACTCTTTCTTCAATGTCTTAAAGATCAAGTGTAGTAAAATATTAACAATTTAAGTAATAATACTTTATTTGAGAATGTGTAGTAATACCCAGAGATAAAAGACCAAGTGCTAGGACGTCTTAGTTTAGGCAAATCTTAGTGATATAAATCACATATATGTCATTCTTCAATGTCATAAAGATCAAACCTAGTAAAATATTACCAATTTAAGTAATAATACTTTATTTGAGAATATTATGTAGTAATACCCAGAGATGATTTAAATTGATTTATACCTAGCTAGGATTTGCCTAACTTAGGACACCTTAGAGTTAGGCATCTTTGTGAATCCAGATACTGGATTCGAGTATCAGTTCACGATGCTCTTTTAACGCACTACGCTTCTTTCAAGCCAGCAGAACAACAATAAAATAAATTAATTTAACTGGTGAACAAGCCACAAGCTACCAACAAAATTACGTTGTTCATATACAGAGATAATTTCTGACCGTGGAGACTTCAACCAGTTCAATTTTTGGTCAACACTTGCAAGAAGCCTATACCTGGCTCAGTGGTAGCATATGAGAATCTAACTCAGAGGGTCGCGGCATCGATTCCCACCACCGGCCATCCTGATAAAAAAAAAAATTCCGTTTTTCCTCAACGGCAAATGCTGGGATTGCGTCCAATTATCAGCCTTCGGATATTTCTTCCCCCACTCTCCAAATATCTTAATTATAATTAATGATGCGGGAATATTGGTAAAGCTGATGGGTATTCTACAGCAGGCTTTCCTGCAAACAAATTATTTATTTAATTTCCGGATTTTAAACGGTTTAATTAATACACCAGAGGAAATGTTTCTCTAAAATTAATCCTAAAATAACATGACAAATTTAATGTTGACATGCAGTATAATTTCACACCAAAGACCTGTCTTTCGCGGCCCTATGGTGTGCCAGGACAGAACATTAATATTATTCCTTTCACAGCGCGGTTAAATTACTCTTAACAAAACTGTCCCGTTGATTAGATGTGACAGACAGAACCTGCGAGAAGAAATGTTTATTTTCATTTCTTATGTTGATATTAATGACGGTTGAAAATCTCTCGTGCGGCACCACGCCCTTGTCAGCATGGAACTCGCTTTAAACAGATACCTGGGCGAGAAACTCGCGCGAGATTAGATGAAATATTGGGACAGTGATTAACTTTACGGGAAGTTGGGCTAGCAAGTTCCAATCAAGGTCTATGGCGGGGGACTGTCGACCTCCCAAGTCAGGTCGACTCATCCATTTAAACAATGTTAAATATCACTTGTTATTAAAATGAGAGAATCATTAGAAAGTAATTGATTTGTAAAAATCAATTTTGGCTCAAAGCGGTCAGATACCAAACTGATTTCACTCAAATTATTCTTGTATTCTATCTACATTTTAAATGTTTATGTTTAAATCGAACTTGTACTTTAAAGTTGTATAAATCAATAAACCAATTTTTGAAATGGGCACGAGAATAGCAATTTTCGTGTCCATGGGACAACCCGACGAGGTTTCCTGAACTATCCGGCTAGAATATTGACGGAATTTGATTCGTAACAGGTTTAATAATAATAATATTTCGTAGGAATACCCATTATAGGGTGCACACTAGCTTTAACTGATGTGCCCTCTTCAAGGGACTTACTAGGTTATTGGGGTGTTTGTATAGCTAGGAAGGAATGTCCGAAGGATATTAGTAGGACTCAATCCCAGCATTCGCCTTTACGACTGAGGAAAACCTCGGATAAACCTTCAGTCAGGACTGCCGGTGGTCGGAATCGATCCGGCGACCTCCCTAATTAGAGTCTCGCGTCTTACCGCTGAGCCACCTGTACGTATGTGTGATATGTATGTCAGGTATGGAAAACACGAGGCTCTAATTCGGGAGGTCGCTGGTTCGAAAACCGCTACCGGCATTCATAACAGAAGTTTTTCCCGAGGTTTTCCTCAGTCACCAGGTGAATGCTGAGCCCTCGGATAATCATTACCAACAATTCCAAATAACAACAATACTAAGTGAGTCAACTGTAGAGGTGTGCATGTTTCCTACGAACAGTTATTCAAATTAACTTTTATTAATTTTGGTGTACTTATAGGGTAACCAGTTTGCAGCCTAGGGCGTAAGCTGGCTCCACCGAATTTCAAAATATTGTTAGCAATTTATTTAACAACATAACGAAAGTGACATAAATGGAAATAAAAGTATACGCGTAATGCCTTTTTCACTCTACACGGCCACTAACAGAAGTAAGGCTACTAAATGCTGTTAATAATGCAATGTGATTCAGCTGTGATAAAGTAAACAGCTGCTAACTGATGTAAATTTATCTTCCTATTATTTTACCGATTTCACTGAAGTTATGTTAGCCTGCTGTTAGTGGTCGTAGTGTGAACAAGGTATAATTACTTCAAAATTATTGGCTTCATCACTTCTGTTATTCCCGCCGTGCTTAAGTGCAAACACCACGCAATGCAATTCACATGTATCTAAGCTTCTTAATAATTTCAAAAACATTAAACCACATAATGTGTAGAAAAGGCTTTGATCAACATACCGCTACTAACTGTACATGATTTTACTAAAGTACCCATGTCCCATATACATCTCTTTCTCTCTGGCCGATTTTTTTTTTTTTGAATAAAATGTTTTTTTATCATGTTTTGTGTACTATTTTTTTTTTTTAGAATAACAAATTGTGGACGAGAATTGATAAAGTTTAGTTTAAGGGGCGCCAGGTACCTCGATTCGGCCCTGAGAATATGCCAGTTACATAAATCTACAATCAGAACAGGAATAGTAAACACACTATGGATGGTAGTTTTGCAATTAATGTTTACAACACACAATAGCGGAAATAGATAGTCGCTTGAATGCATCAGTTGTCGCACTAATCATTACAAACAATGTGCACAGGTTTAGCCACCATTCGCTTGATAATATGCATATAACGAGACCATAATCAAACCAATAATACCAATATAGAATTGTGGTTGATACCCTGAGGTTGTGCATGTTTTCCTATATCGAGTTTATATACGAAGTATCAACCGAATAAAAACTTCAAAGTTTAGAAGTCAGCTTTGAAGATATACACGAACGAAGAACTTTAATAACTTCTGTGACAAAGTAACTTCTGAAACAAAAAGCTCACAAACTGTCGGACGAGAGCAAAAAGTCGTATCTAGTTTGTGCTGCGAAGAGTTGTGGTTTGTAGAAGTGAAACAAATCGAGTAATTAGTACTTTGGTATAGAAGAACATTATGTGCGTTTGACATTTTGATTCCCTGGATGAAGTTGGTCATTAGGCCCTACTAGAATTTAGTAGACTACTTCTTGTGTGGCTAACTTTTACAACTTGTGTTTTAATGGAAACTTTCGAAGGAGGTTTTTCAAACAATGATATATGATAGAAGATAATTCGACAATTAATTCAAAATCTTGGCCGAAAGCACAGTACTTTCAACGTAGCTGCAATTAGTGATCATATTTTTGATATAGATAACTGCTTCATTTCTGTTTAGTATTCATCATTCAGAATGAGTTTATTTTTTAATACAATAGACAGACATTAATATTATTTGTGTTATCAAACGTTTACGCAACTGTAAAAATGGGCTTACTGAGTTTAGTTCCGTGTTGTTTGTTTGGTATAATTGTTTGATTAAAATACCGAATAAGAATGTAAGAATGTGGCTTAATAATAGGATCTACATTGTTGTTTAATATTATTGCAGAAAAACATTTTTTACAGTAGCAGAGGTTCGTTAATCAATGTGTTACACTTGAATTATTGTAACGAATCCAATGCTGATGAATTATTTCAGGCGGCAAAATATTTATTAACCAAATCATCACCTTAATGTGTATTAATCATCGTCTTATTGTTGTTGACATCCCGTTAGAAGTATTCATAGGGAATGCATTGATTCTTCCTAGCAAACACTATTCACGTATTTCGTTCTCAATCACCTGATCCAGTCCGTCCAAAGTTGTATGGGCGTGTGTTTTATGTAAAGTACAGTTATTTAAATATATATATGAGACTAAACTTTAAGCACACCGACAACCATCATGTAAATCATTATCCCAGACAACAAATGTTCCAAATGTAAAGAGAAAGATAAATCATAAGTTTCAAGGAAGTCGTTTTGTTAAGTATTTAAAAGTTAAACGTTAGTTTGAGAAGTTTTGGTTGTCACAGGACGGGAAGTCAAGAAACGCATTCTTATATTTTCTTATTTCCTGGATGTCTTGTCCCGATTCCTACTTGGAGTGCATTTTATTATTTCTATTTATTTTGTTGGGTATATTTATGGTGGTAGTTTATAAACCAACTTTCCTGATGTGTATTGACCGTATTTGCTAACTATTAAACTACACTTGACATGAATACAATGTGCACTCTAATTGTTTTCCGTTCATCATTGTTTTCTTTCTAATGATTCACAGATGAAGTGTGATAAGAATGCTACCTCGCAAAAAGGTTCATATAATTTGACTGTCACATATTAATTTTGCACTGTCTTAGCGAGGGCACGCAGAAAAAGCAATAACGTAACTATTTCACAATGCATTATTTAGTGTGTCTAGACAGAGTGGTTGGATATTGTTTTACTAAAAAAATATATATAAATATATGATTTAATAATAATTTATAATTGGTACTCAATTACAGTTTATTTTCAAATTAATTTATGCAATCTTTAAACAGGAACAATTTATTGAATTGAAACGACGCAAGTGCACGTTACTAAGTATGAGAATATTATTGATATTATTTTATAGAAAGTAAACACAGCAACTTATAGGAAAGTTCCACTTTCCCGCCAAAATTTGAATCTTAAGTAATGGTAACAAGAGATATGTTTATTAACAAGAGATAGTTTATTAATATGGTTGTCCCAAGACTACCTTACACATGCTTTCGTCACAGGCGACTGGTTCGTAGCCAATCAGCGATCGGTATTGGCCCGGATGTGTCTCGGGCGGTTCGCTGGTTGGCTACGACTGCCCCGGATGTGACGAAAGCAGGATCTTGGCTCCACTATATTTTACTTCTACTTAGTATAACTTACACATTTTTAATTTTAAAAGAAATTAATAGTAATCGATAACAACAACAAAAGCTACACTTAACGTTTCGTTACCGATCGCTTTTGTATCGGTGCAATTCCACTCTGGATAAGATTATAAATAAACTAGTTCAATACATTTTACTATACAATAGTAGTCTTGCGCACAAACTAGTGAAACCAAAACAAAACCAAACTAAGATAATAGTATTCTATAATGTTTAATCTATTTCGGAGGCTTTCACGGCCGGAGTCAACTATGCTATCGTGGTTTTCCGGGTATAGCCGTGTCAAAAGATTGGTTCCACCATTTGACACGGTTATACTCGGAAAACCATGATAGCATTGTATAGTGTTTGTTTATGTGGTGTTCAGAGCAGTTGAATGCGTTCGTATATTTCACTACAACTAGTGCGCCAAATGTCAACAAAACAAAACTTTAATTATCTTAAACCAACATTGTTGTAAGTTTACACAGAGTGTTAAGAGTAGTCATATGATTTCGTTCTTGCAATAATAAATTTAATTAATTACATTTTTAGATAGTACTTTTTTTATAGTATTTGCAACAAACTAGTTCGACTAAAACCAATAACATTATAATATTTGTTTACCTTCATGGCAGATTTGGCGCAATCAAACACATTCGTTCTCACATTAGTGTACATATTTTTAAGTGTTAATAATATTAGTACTCGAAACAAAAACAAAAATATATATATATATATATATATATATATATATATAAAAAATCATTGAAATGTTTGTTTACGTGTTGGCGCCAACAAATGCATTCATTCTCTCAATGATATATCATTAGTCTTTTAATAAAATATTACCAGACAAAACTAGTAGGCAAAATTTAAATATAAAATTTAAAAAAATGTAAACAACAACATTTCAATGTATGTTTATTTGGCGTCTTCGGTGCCATCAAATACCTTCGTCTTCGCCATTATATTCAATATTATTTTTAATTAGTACCACAAGAAACTAACACACTAAAATTTAAATCAAAACATGAAAACATCATCATTCTAATTGTTTTGATTACCTGGCATGTTACTCGCAGTAGTCAAATGCATTCATCCTCGCAATGATATACAATTATTTTTTAATTATTACCAGGAGAAACTAGAAGTCAAAATTAAAAAACAAAATCTAAAAAAAAATGTAAACAATGCTGCAAAAACTTTACCTGGCGTGTTACTCACAATGGACACATACTTCAATCTCGAAATGATATAGACATTATTTTTTAATTATTACCAGAAGAAACTAAAACTCAAAATTTAAAACATGAAATCTAAAAAAAAAAATGTAAACAATGCAAAAAATGTACCTGGCGTGTTAGGCACCGTCGCATGTCTCTGTTCCCGATACTTCCTGGCAAACGCGACAGCGTTCCTCGACAGTGTTGCCGTAATGGTCAGCCCGTTCAGCGACAGCGTCCTCGTGGTGCCGCGTGGAGCAGTCAGCGCCATGACTGGGCTGCAACCGCGCCACGAGTGTTGCGGGACGGGCGCACGGCGGGATACTACGCGTCGCGACGCCCCCCGCCGCACGCGCGCGACGCTCGGTAGTTGACGCCGTCGCCGACAGGTCGCGCGCGGTGCGACCGTGATTAGACGCGACGCGGTGCATTCATAAGTCAAAACGCGCGGGAAATAATGAAGTGTTAGAGTTTTTATTTTAATCGTTTTAACGCGGACTATTAATCTTTTAAATAGTTCCTACTTTTTCTATTTTATATGATTACAATGTTAAATGTACTATTATTATTTTTATACAATAAATCTGTCACAAAATGGCGCCAATTATTTTTAGCTGTATTCTCTTTTTCAACTATACAACTTTTCTGCCCTGTTTATTTGACTTGAACGATTGTATAATGTTTTTTAATTAATTTTGTGTGTATTGTGTTTAATATATAGCCAATATTTTCTGCATAACATTTCTCTTTTTTGGTAAATGAATAATAATTTATATTTTATACCTTATCGAGACGAAACCTTGTAATTCATCTACTGAAATTTGTATCTGTTGTCACCTATGGCTCAGCGGTAAAATGCTAGACTTCTATTCGGGAGGTCCCGGATTCTTTTCCCTCCACGGTCAGTCCTGAACGAAGGGTTATTTTGAGAAATGTCAGATATGGTTTACCAACACTATCTTAATATAAAAAATTAAAATAATTGTTATTTTAAAATTTTTATTGAACTTGGCCGGTAGAGAAACATTTAACTTATAATAATGTAGTCGATGACGTTTCTATGTAAAATGTTTGATATCATTTAGATAACCCACTGGCTCTGAGAGGAATAATTAAACAGACTACAAAGTTGAACATTAATACATTTTTTCGTATATTGTTACGTTTCTCGGCATACTATTTATCGTGACAAAAGTTTTAAATTTGTATCAAATTTAAAATTATTTACACGAATATTGGATGAATTTGGAGCAAATACAATGACCAGTTAAAGTGTTACCAAGTAAGTATATGCATTGGTCATGTGTGTATTACTTTATGAGATGTGTAATCATTTGTTGAAAATTAGAAATTATTGATCTATTGGCAATTAGCATTTTAAGAGTGTAATTTCTATTTTATGAGCTATACTATACAAACAAATTGTTTATACATCTGTTAACAGCTGCTCGTTAAAAATTTCATTCCTCAGACGCACTGGTATATTGTTATGTAATTCCTAAGAACTTTTATTTGCCATAAGTTAGCTACCCATTCAGAAATGTAAATTGATTTTCTCTTGAGGGACGTTGGAAGGGGAGATGAGAATGGTGAACGAGGTGGGATACGTTTTACGAGGGTCGCTGCCAAGCCGACTCCAAAGTCACCTATATTGTACAGGTTGAATGAACAAACTTGAGTGTAGGGTGTAGAAATGGCTGGTTGCGATATCGAGTGCCACTTACCTACCAAACACATGGTCTTCTATTCAATTCACAATTTTTTATGTTGTTTGATCGATTTCAATTCAAGCCAGATTACTTTAACGGATCAGTATACTACAGACTTCCCTTCCGCGTCATTGAGGTTTACATACTTGAGAATTGTCAAAGAGTTTATTCCGGAGCCAATGTTAACACATGGGTCACTGCATTGTGCAGTGTAGTATGTATAGTACAAGACCAAATTCTAAAAATAGCTGTGTTGCCTTGTTTTGTTTCGGACAAACATTGAATATGCACTAATCAAAGAAAGATACAAAAATGGAGTTGCCTAGCAACACATTGTTTGTCCGCCTGTGATGTCACAACCCTCTCAATTGAGTCTCGTGCTATTGCAGGGCTTACATTAGTGGGATGTTCTGGCTAGTTCGGTTTGTTCAAAAAGTTGAAGTGGCGATATTTTTTAGATTTTAGTGAAGTGGTTGCTTGTGTGCGTAACTTGTCTCCTAAGCTCAATTATCAGTGACAAGGGATGAAGATTATGTAGTACATATTATAAGGTAATACCACCGTTTTTACCTCTACCGCCGCCCCCCCCCCCCCCTCCCGAGCCACTGTTACACGTTTTCAGTCATCCCTTTGGAATATAGATGATATTTGAAACGCCGCTACTACCATAGTTGTACCGAAGACATTAATATAGTATGCCTATTGATGGAAGAACGATTTATTAAATTATAAACAAAATACAAAGTTACATGTGTATAAAATTCCCTGAGAAGTTAGCTCTCAATATTTTGACAAACAAAATAATAGTGCCTATTTCTAAGGCCATGGAGCTGTAAGAATATAAAATTACAAATACTGGAACATCAAAGCAACGCTGCCAAACGGAGTGGGTTGATCCAAAGACTGGTGGGATATTTGTACGGGCATGCTCCTTTCTGAAATGAAGGAATGGGAATTCGTGGTGCTCGAAAAGTAGTTAAACTGCTGTCAACCAATAGGGCTAAGTTTTCACCGTTCAGTCGGGCATCACTTTTCTCCTTTCTTTCCTCGCTCTCTAAAAGTGTCGCTGAGTAATAATTGAAAAATGAATAAAACCGATCGTTAGGGCCTGTTAGATGGTGCAATGTTAGCATGATACATCATAGTAAGCCTATTTGAAGCAATAAAACACACAGAGGCAGACTATTTTAATAGCTTACGACGGTAAAACGATTACAATAATAAATAACTCATTTTATCGATCGATTTTATAGTTATGTATCTGTCTGAAGACGCACAAGGTACGTATTACAACCTGTAACTATACCGTATGTCTTTAGTCCATCTGACAAAATGTCTGGCTGTGTCAGTGGGGTACACGAAAATTAAGAGAGGGGAGAGGAACAAATATTTAAAAGAGGTAGGGGCCTGGGGTGAATTAGTCCTAATTTCCGGGGGCCTCTTCAACGAAGGCGAAATTTCCGCCCCTCATTTTTTTTGACGTTTTGAACGTCTGTATACCCGTTTCATTCGGACAATTAAAAAGTAAGTTGAAACGATGACAATTGAAACGAAACACACAATCACAGAATATCAACAATACTGGGAAGCATCAACAAAAAAACATTATAATCATATAGAGTTTATATTTTTCGTACCTCCTACTCCATTGCTCCTTTTCCTCCTCTATCTCTTTCCATTAGTTTCTTTTCTCCTTTCTTAGTGTATACGGTGTGTTTGAACCACATGTTATCCCCCCCCCCCCCCCTTCCGGACAGTTACATAGTTAAGGTCCAGTCTTATACATTGTCCCAATAACTACTTATTTGTCGAATAGCTTATTCTCTCCAGGGCAACCTCCAATCAGAAATCCTCCTAATAGCTTAAATTGCTACAAATAACTTTCTTAATGGGAGATTGTAAGACCAGCCCTTAGTGGGGTGCATGTTTATCAGTATGTTTTCAATTTAGTACAGTAAATTGTCTCCTACCTGCAAAGTATGTGATTGAACAATCTGAATGTCTTGAACAGCATATATATAATGCGCTGAAGAGTGCATTCATTTGCGATTAAACTTTATTACTACGATTTCCGAAGTTCAATGGGATATATCTGTTCAATACCAGCATTTGAATAGAATATTACAGGCTACCTTATGAGCTGTTTCGGTGTTCTCTCATATTCTGGCGGCCACTGAGTGAACTAGACGCGCATGCAGAGCTTCCAAGTTCGAGCGTTTGACGATAGAGCGCAGCACCAAGTTATTAGTTTCGTTCGCCACGTGCTTTTCAAACGCGATGGCACGCACACGTGCTTTTTAAAACGTGTCTTAGAAATACAATGTTAGTCGGTTATACTGTTCTGTTAGTAGTGTCAGTTTGTCCGTGTACGGCAAGGCTATTCTTCAATTACTGCAGAGATTGGCAAGTTATTGTGGTTCAAATATGGCACGTTTTGGTTCAATGATATCGCACGCAAACTCTTGACTCGAGTATTTTAAGCCGAGTTCACACACATTAGCTAGCGATAAGGAATAGTGACTAAGAGCTAGCGCCTAACGTTCCGGTTCACACGCAAGGACTAGAATAACGAATGTCTATGATCTTCAAGAAAAGGATAGGCCTACAGGAAGGCCTATCTTATTAATAATAAAAATTAATAATATCAATAAATTAATTAATAATAACTTTATCTTATATGACATCAGTAGTTTTTATCAGATTGGTTTTCGAAATAAGACATCCTAGTATCTGATTGGATGGACCAGAATCTGGATAACGATATGGCTGGAAGTTAGAAGTTAGTTAACTTTACTTAGCCATAGCGCTAGTCGTTAGCAATGTCATGTCGTGTGAACGCTTACACGTATTTCCATAAAATGTTGAACTTACAGACATAATCCTTGGCAAAATTGTGTGAATCAGCCTTTAGGGTTCGAATCTACCTTAGGTGATCTGAAATGTTTAAGAGATTTTATGAGCTGCAATATGTCCTTTTACACACTGTTTAGGCACTTTATGATACTCGTCACCTGAAAATACTTCTATTATGTAAAGCAGGTCAGAATAAGTCTTAAAAAAAGAGAAAATGTTACAAATAATTAATCTGATAACTATGCGTTTCGCAGCCAATGCACAAAACCGTGTTTTATTAGATTAGTAGGGAAAAGGTGAGTCTCACCCATGATTAGTTATCTGTCGTCTAACTATACATATTATTTTTAAAAAAATATTACTAAACCAAAATTAAGTTGCATATTTACTAAAAAGTGTATTAGAAAAATTCAATTATTGCAGAGTTGCGATAATTAGGGTTGTTATAAGGGCCACCAATTGATTATTAATATTTAACTTGGCTTCCAAAATAACAACTGTAAGAATAGAAATATGTGATACATGTTGAATTTGGCGTTAGATCTAACGAACCTGAATGATAGAACTTTTTCAATAATGTGTAGGCTACTAAAACATGTAAATTTTGCACTGTTTTAATAGTCATCCTATCCTCCCTCCCCCCCCCTTATTATAACGCGTAACATACATACCTCACAGTAACACAAGTAACGTGGACAGGGATACCTAACTACCACATGGCAGCAACAGATAACGTAATGAGTTAACAATCTGCACACACAGGACGCCATGGAAAGTACCCCCCCCCGTCACCCCCAGTCACCCCGTCACATCACAAAGTAACGCGAGTGAGACAAAGCCCACAAATACAAACAGACAGTCCGGTGTTATAGTTCAAAGCTCTATGGCGTAGCCTTGTGTTACTAGAAACCCTTGCGTTCATTAATTTTTTTTTCGTACCACGAAAGCATTATAGGCGTGAAATTTATATTTCATGTCACATTACATGGAGTTTTTAATAGATTTTTGGTCCAGTAATAACTAAATGATAAATACTTACAAAGAAATAAAATCATATTTTGTGTTCAATTTACTAATATTTTTGTAATTGTTGATAAAATTATATTTCTTACAGTGCATTAATCTAATACTCATAAACATGCGCGATGCTAGCCCACTAGAATTGCGGCTAGGGACAGTTTTGCCAAACATTTAGATCCGAGTTCATTAAACTTTTTAATCAGCCGATTTACTAATCTCGGATTGATTACCATGTTTTCAACAAACCTTACATACCAAATGCACGGTGGCTTCTACCGGGCGCTATTTTTGATCTCCGATTAACAGAAAATTGCCGGATTAAAGTTTGGTGGAAATGGCCCAAAGTCCTGAGATTAGCCCTTAATCGGAGATTTGCTGCTAACGAACGAACATGGCGACTGGTAGAAGACATCATGCATTTTGATTACCATGTTAATCGATCCGAGATTAATAAATCTGAGATCAACATACACGAAAACATAAACAAACGAAATATAACTACGGAAAACGTTTTTGAGTTAGTTAGTTAGTTCGTGTTTAAGGGCACACAACGACGTGGTTATTAGTGCCCGAGAAAACGTTTTTGAATTTGGATTTCAGTTACCTATGAATAAGTATGACAGGATATCATTTACGATGGTTGTGTCGAATCTTGTGGCCTATATAAACAAGTTAACATAAACAAAACATGTTTGTATTATTTTATATTATCATTATCAGTCATACAACTGATATTAATAAGTTACTTATTAATGTGAATGGTAACCATCAATCAAATTTTTAATATTTCATATTCCGCAAATCAAAATCCATGTGAAACAGATACATGATTTAACCACGCCGATAAAATAAATTGAATTAGTAAATAACGGTGCCAGCTTCTAGAATAGGGAAGGCTCACACATTTTTTTTATTTGCTAACTGGTTACCTCAAGTTAAAATAAACGGCAACTTATTGGTTTCGAATCGAAAGGTGCATTAACATCGCTTTAACAGCAAGTCAAAGATATTTCTGTCAAAACACGCTCAGAAACGGACCTGCGCCATCTTGCTCGTGATTTCAAGGTTCAAGACGTCATATCTCAGTAAACAATAATTTTATATCATACAAATAGTACTAAAAATCCTACCCTTTAGTGGATTATTGCTCTCATAAGACTTTAACTGAACCAACGTTTATTTGTAGTTAGTAAATGAACACTGCTCAGCATTAATTAACAACAATATGTTAAATAATTGCATTATTTTAAACACGTTTTGGTAAATACTGCATCAAAATGTATTTTCTGAAGAAAACAGTGGTATAAAAGACATTGTTGTAAAGTCACTGCATCCTAGATATTGTAAAATGTCCAACTTAATATCGTTGATATTATCAAATACCGTAAAGCTATTCCTATTAAGGTATTTGATATTATTAAGAATACTTCAAGGAGGTAGTTGTTGACATGAGATATGACGTCATCAAGAGCCGTTTTTCAATCACGGAACGGGCAGTTCCAAATTTCAAACTTAAAATGCTAATAGAATTGGAAATATACGCTTCTTGGATATTAAAATTATACCGCCCGTATTTTTAGATAATGATCTTCCATTTTTAGGTGCTTTGAGGAAAATTTATTTTTGATGAGCCTTCCCTATTAGAAAGTAGGCTACTTGTTTAGAATATGTATACTTCTTACACACAGCATGGATATTTTATGGGTGGTACGAACGCGTATCAACAAGAAAGCTTTCAAGACAAAGAATTTTCCGACGCTATGCCAATTTCCTATATTGAACCCAACCTCGATTTAACGCCAAAAAGCATATTGATCAATCCTTTTTCTATTTTTATTCCACCAGACAATACAAAACATGAACAATTGTCGGCATTACAATTCATGCATCCTGGCAAACATACTTCCAGTTCAGAAAACATCCACTCCAAACATGACACGAGTGACCTAATTCATCTATACTGTTCTAAACTTTTTTCAATCCTTTTGAGTGATGTCCACTTTTTTATCTTGGCAGAACACGCTCCGAATATAAGTTACGAGCTATATTTCCGTTCAGCTGGCTATATAATACATGAAGCGAGTAGCCAAAGAAGTAACCATTCGTCACATTCCTGTTTCTCTCTAAATGAGGAATGGCGGATTCACCGGAGCCGAGTGGTGACCTCAGGAATGCAAGACGAGTCAAGATGATCCCCAGCTGGTCGTTTGAGAGAGCCGGTCTGTGGGCGCGTCCATCATACCCACCCCCCTTGCTAAAAGTACCGTGACCAGCAGAAGTTGCTTGTCCCCCGAGTGGGCCTAGTTTCCCGCCTTCAGGCAGTACTCCACCCACACTGAAGCAATATCAAAGATGCACAAAGATCAAATGACGATTGAAATCTCTCTTTCTCTCTCTCTCTCTCTCTCGCCGTCTCTCTTTCTCTCGTTCTCGGCTCGTTTTTCCTCTACTCCTTTGAGGGTGGACGTCTTTTCAATTAAGTCTCTCAAGGCTTGGCGTTTTAATCTGATACGAAGAGAGAAGTGACTTGGTCAACTTATACCAGCTGGCTCTGAGATCTGTACATTTACAATCCACAGCGTCTCCAGTGCAGTGATTGCAATAGTACAGATGTAAAGTAACAAATGGAATATTGAACTGTAGTTTTCACTTTCTTATTAATTTTAAACGGATCATTCTACGATGTATTCTACAGGCACCGTGTTTGGCCACTAGTGAAAACGAATGAAGCGCTCAAAGTGACAATGTTACGCAACTTTCTGATGAAGCAGAGTCGTTCTTCCCACGTCGATAATGGCAAATTTTAAAAATTGCTTTTTATTAAATACGGCTTTTAAAAATTTAGGGTAGATTATGAATACCATCAGTCCATCTTAAAAGGCAAGGCGCCATTTAAATCATTATTCATAACAAAGAACACGCAACAAAGACAAACAAAACAAGACAATAAAAACAAAAACAAACTTGAAACAAAACAAAAAAACAAAATAAAAACACAACAACAAAAAACATATAAACAAAATACAAAAAGCAAGATATTTCACAATAATATCCGGCACTATTTTCAACCGCGGAAAGCAATCTTCACCAATAAGTTGCTAAATTTAGCCACATATGGCGCTATATATACTAACACACGGTGCCTAGCGTTCCATTATTTTAACTTGAATGATGAATATAAATTGGTATACTATAGTAATTAGAAGTTATAGTTGTGAGCGTTATTTAAGGTTAGAGATTTTCATTTATTGGTGTTCAACGACGAACTCGACAGGTATTTGACGTCGGCCGTATCAGATCCATTACACATAGCCGGTGTCGTCGTAAGGGAGTCTAGTTAGTGGGCTGGAGAGTTGGGGGCGGGGGCAGTTGAGGAGGGTTTGGTCAACGCTTATAGGTCACAAAGAGGCCGGTATGTAGAAGGAGGAGGCGCAAAATGTGAGAAGAGGAAAGCTGATGAAGGGTATGTAAGATGAATAAAGACATTAGAAAAGGTATGAAGGAGATTCCTTTTCCAGATACTGGTCATTGGAAGGAGGAACCCACTTCGGCCGAGTGTTAGGAGTGGATTTTAATATATTAATTTTAGTTTTTTTGATCAAACACAAATTATTGTATGTGATTCCGTTCAAATATGTTACCAAAATAAGAAGAAATTATGTTTGGAGCTTTAGTCACAATGTTGGAACAGTAGAAAAGTACTGCGATCGACCCACGCAGGTTAAAGAGAAGGGCAGGAAATAAAGTGGTATATATTTTATCAGGTTGGCTATAGGTTCATTTTCGTCACCATGATTGGCACAAATACTTTGTAAAGCGTGAACTTCTATTTTTGGAATGTCATGCAATATTATAATTTTAAAACGATATGGATAAAGCTACATATATTATCGTCTAATCTAAAAATATTCTCAAAGAAATAATGCAGTAAAATTGGTTGTGCTTTGATAATTTATTCAATTTCAATATCTCGAATTTTGTCTGACAACACAACACTAAAAAAAATAATATATATATAAATTTAATAGGTTTCGTATTTGTAATTAATAAAATTGAATTTTCGTATACTCCTTCATTACTCTCCTAAGATATACCGATAGAGGATGATGCTCAGCGGTAAGACGCGAGACTGTAATGCGGGAGGTCGCCGATTCGATCCCGGCCCCCGGCAGTCCTGACTGAAGATTTTCCCGAGGATTGCCTCAGTCGTAAAAGCGATTGTGAAATTTAGAACTATTAGTCTTCGGACATTTCCTACTAAATATCCAGGCACCACCCTAACATACCTAGTTAGTCACCTGAAGAGGGGCACATATCAGGTAAAGCTGGTATCACACTATAACGTAAGAACAAATCCTAAGGTTTAAATGTAGAAAATATTACAGTTTATATGATGAGCTTCAAAATATGTTCTTATCAAAATTATATACCCGCTCTCGGTATCCGAGTCTACACACCCAGATTGTACCCGGCCCCTCCACCAATACGCAATAATGACGTCACAGTGGGCGTAGCCATGTTCAGGGGTTAGTTTATACCGGACGCACAGGGTTGCAAATTCTCCCATTTTTGGTAATGTTTTGTAATTGTTTCTCGTATATGTCCGTGTACACACAGTCTTCATCTGCAAGGATGTAGGCCTACAAGTTGTTCACATACGACTCCCAACCCATAATACCAAGGAAGGAATCAGCTGAACTTCTGTACTTCACTCCTTCTCTGTTACGACAAATTTATGATACTTTTCAGTGGTCTAGAGGTCAAGACGCCTACCCGGAAACCTGGGTTCGATGCCCGGTTGGGGTTGATATTTTATGTTCTGGATATCACAACAAATGTATATGGAACGAGAGTGTATTTTTAATAAAAATATTCTTGAACTAGAACTTCTTTGTAAATACCATGGTTTACATCTCGAAATTATACCAGACCACCAAATATATAACGTACACGGGCGCATAACAACAACAATAACTGCAACATAATCGCGACTTGACGCCAAAAGGAGAAATATGCGCTTCAGAGTTCAGACAGTTTTATCCTATGAAGGTATAACCTTTCCTATTTCTTCAACACTGATATAATTATATTCTCCCATGCATATTCATAATTTTCACACCCTTATATTCCTCGGAATAATTTCCATTTGATATGTCCCTTAGTGATATGCCTCATTGCAGACTGTACATTTCAGAGCATGCTAATGACTTAAAAGCAAAAGTTTTTGGATGTGAACAACGGGTAGATTAATTCAACCCCAGTGAGGTAGAAACCACCCCAATAGAAATAAACTGTGACCTCTGTTATTATTTTATATTTCGATAACTATTATAATAAAATGCTTTTTGTGTAATTTAAAATATTTTATCTTATATGTCGAATGTTTTAAATAATGTGTTCGACGTGTTGTTATAAATAACATAGAATTAGGCTCGTTTACTTTTAAATCTATAATTTCATGCAGTACAAATTTTGATTTCAGCAACTATTGTATTTTTTAACTCTATGTGATAATCATGATGTGTAGATGTCCAGTCTATAGTCTAGGAAATCATTGCGTACAACAATTTAATACCAACTGGTATTGAAAATTGATTATTTGAATATCTTTTTTGAGTGTTTCTGCTACGTATTATATTTTTGCCTTGCTTCAAAACTGACCATTAATAAATGAAATACATTTGAATTTAATTTATAGTCTCTTTACCCAATCTGTTACAAGAACTTAAATTCAGTGGGGGACATTCAAACCATTTTTATTATCATTACATTCGTAATTATTGAATATTTGAACGTTTGTTTACCTATTTTTTAGTTCATACAATAGAACATTCCCGAAACTTGTACCTTTTTCAATATTGTATAGCGTCCTAAAAATATAACTTTAATTGGGCACGTTTTTTCAAGTGAGAGTACCCATTACTGCTAATTTTTAAATCTTTATTTATAATTTTAAAATACATTGCAATAAGGTTTATCTTATTGGAACCCTAAGTAAAACTGAACGCTACATACAAGCATGTATGAAAGGAAATTAAGTAACCATGTTCAAAGAAAGAGTTAACTTATAGAAGTACCCATTGTACAGACATTGTCTTCATCACAACGCTGACCTCACCGTAAACTTAATCAAGTCTGCCTAAAAGACGGGCTAATCCTACTTCCATGTTTACAACCTTAAGCAAACCGCGAGCGAGCTTATTTAATAATTAAAACTAAATTAGAATTTTCATCGTCGGTTTTTCTTCCTTCCTCAGATGCGGACCAAGGGTGAAAAGCAAGTTAAGTTTTCTTTTCTACCTCTTCTTAGTAAAACAAAAGTTTTGCTTACACTGTTTACCAATTTAAAAATGCAGCATAATTCCTAATTGGATACTGAATTTTAATTTTAACTTTTACATTGCTAATATGAAAAACAGATACCTATAAAATCAAGCTCCCCGAGGACACCCTAACCTCCTCGATACGCCACTGGTAGGAGACATAAAGTGAGTGCGTACAATCACATCGTCATCGTAGAATACGGCCTTACAAAGTTCTGTATCTTCCGACAATTCCACGTCAAGCAACGTGGTGAGTATTTTATTTATTTATTAATTATGATTAAGGCCAGTGTAGGACACAATGCCCTCTTTAGCCTGATGAGTGATGATTGATGAATGATAATGAGGGAGGAAGAAGGGGAAGCCTGGTACCGGCACATAGCCTACTCCTGTCGAAAAGTACCAAGCGAACCATCGGCTTTACGTCCTATCCGAAAGGACGGTGTAACTTTGACCAGTCATATAGGTTCCTCCACTAACCTGGACTGCCGAGCAGTTGTCGAAAAGAACGAAGCTGTTACACAAGCTTTCGAACCCTCCAATCTGCTCTCTAACCAACGGTAACTAGTGTTTCAGAGGCGAGTGGTCACCCATCCACCTCCTGACCTAGCCCGAGAGTAACACAGTTTAAGGTAAGTGCCCACGATCAGATCGTCATCGTAGAATACGGCCTTACAAAGTTCTGTATCTCGCGACAATTCCACGTCAAGCCAGTCAAGTAAGTGCCCACGATAAGATCGTCATCGTAGAATACAGAACGCAGAATAGTGGGGCCTTCAGCCCAACGTAACTAGTGCGGTGTGCTGTCTATTTCATGGAAGAGGAATCAAATCGTTTTTGATGATATGCTATCCGGTAACAACTCTGACAAGGTTGCACAAAGTAAATGACCTAGGTGTAGTTTTTGATGAGAAGTTTCTATTTCTAGATCATAGAGTTAAAATTAAAAGTAAAGCAATGCAAATGCTGGGCATGCTGTAAGGGCATACCAACATCAATTGCCCAAAGGCGCTGAAGTTTTATTTCACATCAATAGTTCTTCCTATTTTGGAATATGGCGTCCCTGTATGGAGTGCAGCAGCACCGACTAATTTTAATCTTTTAAACAGTGTTGTTTCTTTCTTTTGTAATATAGTGCTCAAAAGAGTGCGGGGTCTTAATCATCTCTCAAATAGTAATATTTTACTTGAACTGGGAATTGGCACACTAGAACAGCGCAGACAGAAATCTGACCTTATTTTGTTACACAAAATGTTTAATGGTCACGTGCGCAATGCAAACACATGCTACAAAATCTGGGTGTGCGGGTATCATCCAAGATGACTCGGCAGTCCAATTTATTTCACGTATGTACTCCACGAACTGAAATACAACGCCGATCGTTCCTCACACGGGCCACTATGCTGTACAACTCGCTGCCTTCTGACGTCACAGACGCGACATCGCAGAATACGGCCTTACAAAGTTCTGTATCTCCCGACAACTCCACGTCAAGCAACTGCGTAACACAGTAACGATCACTTGAGCAGATTTTTTTTCCCTTGTCGCATTTATTCCGAAGGAGACATCTCACCACATCTCATTCCATGCATCTCTCAACTTACGACTCGTGCGGCAGTCATTAGCCATAAGCGCTCGTCTTGCTTCGCCAAGTCTGTGAATGACAACACGATATTATGTGTGATAAATTCAACGTGAACTCTAATTGTTATCAATCTCAACTAGTTACAGAGTCGGTATACGAAATGAGTTTATAATATACGACGTGCTTTAAGGCTAAAGGCTTAGATAAATGACTTGTGTTTGCTTTTAGATGTGGCTTAGTCGAGGATCCAGATTATCTTTAGCAAGGTGGTGGTTGGGTGGGGGTGAGGGGTGGAAGAGGGGAAAAAGCATCACGGAAGCAAAAGCCAAAGCTCGTGGTCGAAGCTTTGTGTAATATGAGGCTGTGATGTAACCAGCGGGCGAGATTAATCATTCCGACGTTCTACGTATAAACGGGCCTGGTTCTTTAGTCCATCTCAAATAACAATAATTAGTAAACAGAGTCACATGAGAAGTTGTAATGAGGAGATTTGATAAAAATAATAATTATTATGTTTTTGCTTTTTTTTTTTGGTGATTATATGAATATCTGATTCACGCACGGAAAAGTATTTTGCAAAATATATAATTTATGTTTTAATAACATTTCTTTAAAACAAAATATTTTAAAGGATTAGCACAAAATTATTTGTACAAAAAATTACATTTTCGCTACCTTTCCTATAACAATGATTTTAGTTTATACTCACATTCACTGTCTACATACAGATTTGTTACCAATTTCTTACAAGCGATTAATAATGAATTACTTATTCGTAAGACAGATGTGAAATACAACATTGTAAAATCTCCAAGTTTCTTTAAATTCAAATTTGATGAGTTAGAATGCCAAAGAAAAGACGGTAACTCTGCCTTGTAGAATTATAATAAATAGTACGATTTTTTCATTTATTTTGTCTAAAAATTGTTCATAATAATAATAATAATAATAATTATAATTGATTGACTTTTTATTTATTACCGTGAGAACTAAGATCATAAAATATTTCATTGGTGTGACTTTATCGAAACATGATATGTTTAAATAGTAACCATAAACTGGTGAGAGTTTAAATTTAATTTTCTCCAGCCGTAAAAGCCAAACGAAGATTTGTTTTGAAACAACACAACTTAAAATAAAAATCTCAGTCTGTTTTCCTGCTTGCGTGAGCGAAGTTTATTAAACATGAATGGTAGGATTAGCGTCTATCAACTCGCGACTAATTTGATTTCAACTTCTCCATAATTTCGTTACGTCATCAATAGAGCCCTCGACTCCATCCACAAAACCCATCTGGATGTAATTGAGACGTAGTTCACTGAGATAAATTGGATCCAATGTTTCACTTGCAATCATCAAAGCCTCATTCTCCGGTCTGCTTTATCCATTCACAAAGGTTGATTTTATAAATCTTCTTACTTTCAAAGGTCGAAAATTCATTTAAACCTGAACTTATTCGCATTGATAATTCTGTTTTTCTTCTTTTTTTCACTTTCAAAACAATAATTGTCTGTGTATAAACTATCTCATGAAGATCCAATAAAACATTCAAATAATCACTCGCTATTATTGTATGGCATGTTATATGCTATGAACCCACTTAAACATACACAAACCGGCACAAATGAGCTCATTTGTACCGGTAGATGAGAAAAATCACAGCACAAATACCATTACGGACGGATAGCAAACTGAAAATCCCTCGTTTCCTAGAATAAAGTATGAACATTAACTACAATACGGATTGTCTATCACAAATGTGTATTTCAGAGCGAATTTAGGTTTTGAACGAAGAAGCGGCGTACATCTAGCAATGTCTGCGGTACCGGTACAATCAAAATTAAGAAACAAATAATTTTGTAACTATTAGTAATCATGGTTTCAATTTCAAAGCTTAACTCGGGTATTTTGCGCAAATTTTAGAAAACTGAAAAACCGTGCCCGCACAGCCTTACGCATATTTTATTATACCATTGATTATAGTATTTAGTAGTAATAATTAGTAATTAGAAGTAGTAACTAGAAATAAACTAACTCGTAAGGTACAGTTTCAATTCCCAACACTGACATATAGATTCAATAGTTACCCCAAAGTTTTCCGTCTAGTCATAAGTTGAATATTAAGAAACAGCCCTCGGTCATTTCTTTCGAAATACAAAACCCTAATCGTATGAAGAGGGACACGAAAGCCATACAATAGCTTTTAGCTTTCCTTATATGTGTATTGAAAAGGAATAACAGCAAGAAAAATAAAAACTAAGATATAACGATATGAAATGAAAATACAAAACATAACAATATGATGTGACATCAATGCTACTACAAAAAATGTTAATATGGAAATTGCGTTTTCTATATTACCCTGAAGCTTAGAGTCACGGTACATTATGTCTTTGTTTAACTAGGTATAATGATAACAAAAGCTCGACCTCTTTCGAATACAAATCATGCATTAGTGGCATTGGATACGACCCAACTCTTGAGGGAATAAGCTCACTATATTCTGAAATACATAGGTCTACATAATGAGTGTAATACGAGCATGGCTTGTGAAGTTTTTAATCATTAATTGACCAGCAGAGTGCACTTATGCAAATTAGCACAACATTATAACGAACATAGCATATAAAGTACACAATATATGGGTTTCAAAAATGTTTTTAATACTATTTCAATTATCAATGTCCAAATTAATTTTATTATTGCACAGAACACAGTACTAGTGGTGTACGTATTGGGGCCGGAAGAGGCCGGAACGACGCTCCGGTACTTGTTTTCGAGCCGGAATGACGTTTCCCCATTTGTATAGTATTTGAATGGTTCGAATGTATTCACAAAATATTTGTGATAGAAAATATTGTAAATTTAAGTAATATTTTTGTTTCTTCCTCAGTAATTGTGTCAAATTGGGCTTCTTAACGAAAACTCTCATTCATATTTCGTGAAAATTCTGTCCGTTATATGCACGTGTATTCAAAAATCGTTCACGCTAGAAACTTCTCTCAATAAACTATTTTGATCGAGAAACGTTTTCAGTAAGTACTTGTCGCGAGCTACAATTATTTCTACAAGCTGTACAATATGTAAAGTAAATATAAAGAATAATTTATTTGATTTGATCATTTCTGTTATTTGCAATGTTCTAATTTACATACCTTTTTTTGCCAATAATATCATATATCTTGATTTTGGAATCCCTCAATAACAAATAAACCACACAAATGGCTACAAAAGTATTGTTTTCTGTATTTATTCGATAATTTACATGTTTAAAGATAATTACATTCTTACGATTGCTAGCTAAAGGCCACTCTTGTTAACACACGTACATAGACATGCCACGTCCAAAAAGTAACATTACGTTAGTATTGGTGAGACATTCCAATAACATGAGCAACGTTCGTGAACATTTAAATGAAGAAACTGTCGATAGACGTCCTGCGCAGGAAATGAAGTAAACTACTTATTTGACCCGGAAAATTCCACAAAAAACTTCACTGAGAATTTTAAAACAAAGAACTCACTATTGCACGCGTTTTGCATTCAAAATGAAGAGCACACACTCGAATCTTAGGTCCAGTCTTACAATGTCCCAATAACTACTTATTCGTCGAATAGCTTGTTCTCTCCGTGGCAACCACCAATCAGAACCCTTGAAATCTTTCAAATAGCTTAATTGCTACAAATAACTTTCTTATTAGGAGATTGTAAGACCGGCCAATTAGTCGTACATTAAAAAGAGAAATACAAAAGAAAAAACATGATCGTAGGGCTACTATCTTGTTTTATGGTTCAACTTGTCTGTACATTTGCTTATAGTTTGTAGTTTTTATTATTTTTAGATCATGCATTTGTTGATTGGATGTAATTATTTTGTTCTTTCCTTGGTTAATTTTATTATTTAATGTATCTATGATGTGATTTATTTGCATTGCTATATTTAGTATGGATTGGCAGTCACTTCGTGTGTTTACAGCGGTGCTCTTTTCTGTTAACCCTATTCATTATTATATAAACCGTAAATAAATAAGTACATTTTTATTTTATCTACTGCGGCTACCCACTCAATTATAATAATTTTCATTGGGGGACATTTATTAAATTTATTACCAAGCGGTGTGAATGGGAATACATAATAAATAAAGTATTATTGAAAAGTTAATTATTCACGAATTATGCCCGTCTGGGACTGGGGAAGAATAGGCCCAGAGTGACTCTGCTAGTCGTAAGAGGCGACGAAAAGACACCCTGTCCCTTCCCTCTCACGTTCCCACTGAATATTTCTCCTCCCACTTGGCCCTGCCCACCCTTGCTGGGCTCCCGTATGACGACCCACGCGACGTACAATAGATCTGATTCGGATGTGGCATTATTCTTCATCATCATCTTCTCATCTTCATTATCACCCGCTCATCGTCTCGATTAGCCATTGTTGCACAAATATGAGACGGTAGCCCCATTAATCAATCAATCATCTCTTGAATTTATATGTACGATTTGAATAACAAGTTAAATAATTAATTATGAAATAATTATTAAACAGTCACGAAATGGGTGATGATATATTCGATCACGTTAATGTAGCGACTATTTCTCAGTTACGGAAGGTGACAGCCAAAACGAGTGAGGTACGACATTCATAAAGCAGCTCTGCTGACATCTCGGCGAGTAATTAGTAAACGTAAAATGCACGTGTCACGCCTATAATTGATGATTGTGCGTTACGAGAGGTCGACGGCTGATTATTAAAAGTTTTTAATTATAAATACCGCAGCGTGATTATCACAGGAAGAATATTAGATTTGTGAAAGGTTGTCTAGTGTGATGAGTTGTGACTTGTCAGGGAGGAGAACAAAGTAGGTTTCAGAAAGTCGGCGAAGGAAATAATGTTCAGTTCTCGATATGAATCGTACGAGAATGGTCTTGTAACTGAGTACGAGCTTAAGTTATGAAATATTTAGTAAGCTACTAATTTTTTATCCATAGCTTCCCATTGGTTGTTGCCATGGTGAAAACATGTTTGTAGCTTTCTAAATATTTCATAACACCGGACCTAAACAGACTTTATAAGTAAAAATGTATGTAGATATTTTTATTTATAAAAGCGATAGGCAAACACATGCATCAGAAACGTACTGTTATAATTTCCAAAGCAAATTGTTTGACTGTTGTTGCAAAGTATAAATGTTTTACGTTTATTTCGTCACCCACACTTTTCTATTGAAACGACATTTGATGTATTTTGTTACATGCATAAAACGAACGTATTTGCTGTTGGTGACCTCGCCATAACCATAATTTCAAACTAACAGTTGACTGTGTTCTGGTGAAAACTAATTGTGATTCTGGCAAGAAACAAATTATAGCTAATAATTTGTGAACATGGTTGCTGGGTTGAAATCTTGTATTTTTTTTTTATTTTATGTATTCTTTTATTAAATATTAAATTTTCACTAAACTTTTGCAATGAAAATGTTAAATACAAAATACATGTTTGTATTAAGAAAGTAGTCACTGATTTAATAACAAACAAAAATGGGATACTAACCTACTCATGACAATATTTAAAAGGTACACCATTAGGTCAACAAAGAATCTCATATGAGGCAAAAACATGGAAGATGGTGGTTTAAAAATGGAAGGCATAATGTAGGCGCAGCATAAATGAGACTCCAAAGCAGAGTACGAGCGACTGGAATAGATAAGATCCATAATAAAGTCATTAGGGAACCGTCGGGGGGTGGGGGTCTTAAAAACCGGAAAGAACGTGCAAAATTACACGAAACAGATGGAGCGAGAGGGGTTTGTCGCAAGACTGTATGAAGTGAAGATGCGAGGGGTAGATGCACGGAGCGAAGCCAAGGATTAAGATCGGAGCATGGGGTGCAAGAGAAGAGAAGAGAAAAAGAGATTAGAAACTGGAAGAGTTTTAGTGAAACCAGAAATTAGAAAATCTAACCCGACTGGGAATAGAACCCAGGACTGCTACTTGTCGTCACAACAAGTAGTTCAGTGAACATAGTGTGTATCTAATAAAATATTAGTATGAATACATTTTTGTATTTATTTCTTTATTTACAATTATTTGGTGTATCATTTGCAGTTAAAAAACTGATTTTTAAAGGAGAGTATACACTGAACAAACAAGAAATATGAACACGAAAAATAACTTTTAATATTGTGAAATGTTTTGACAGTGTCTAACTTTACAGGAAGTTGGGCTAGCAAGTTCCAATTAAGCTCTATGCGGGGGACTGTTGACCTCCCAAGTCAGATCGACCCATGCATTTAAACAATGTTAAATATCACTTGTTATTAACAAATGAGAGAATCATTATAAAGGAATTGACATGTCAAAATCAATTCTGCTCAAAACATTCAGATACCAAACTGCTTTTACTAGAAGTACACACACAATAGCAACGTATGAACATGAAATAACATCAACAAGACACAAAAACAAGACGGAATATTGTTGCTTCTGACCCGTCAGAGACGATGAACGGGAGTGGGTGAAGACAAATAACCAGAACAAACGCATAACCCTATCACGTAAGCCGTATAATAAATAACTCACGAGCCATCAACAATTCATGTATTATCATTTTGCGACGAGGAGTTTTTCGTCGACGCGGTATTCATAACGAATTATCATTAGCTTCCCATTGTGTTATGTCGCGCGACACAGTAATGGCAGTAGCCGACGGAGATACACTAATCTGCTCTTGAAATGTATTGAAATGTAGCGTTATGGTGGTTGTAATTACCGCTTTCACCGGTTGTCGCACCTTTATTCAAAGAGATGTTCAAAGCAAGTAATTTCCCCAGTTCACTTCAGCAAATGCCAAATTTTGATCCAATTGCAAATTAATTCATAGACTAGGTAGGATTATACTATAGTTATTAGTTTCCCTTTCCACTTTTACTCAATCTTTTAACTAACTGGGAATGTGAATTAATAGAATAGGTAGGATTATACTACAGTTATCAGTTTTAACTTTTTCTCAATCTTCATAGTGAATGTGAATTCAATGACTTGTTAGGATTATACTAAAGTTATCAGTTTTCACTTTTACTAAATCTTTATACTAACTGTGAATGCAGACTGATGCAATTTAGATGATTTTTGTACACAGTTGACGTTCAATTTACATGTACCGTATTAGTTTATTTTTTATGGCTATTAAATCCAATTTTCTATGGATGGTTTAAATAATACTACATGTTCTAAAATGAGAAAAATATTAATAATACGTGACATTGATATTATATAAATATATAAGCATTTTTATTGACACAGTAAACCCAAATATAGGGGATGGTATTGTACAATTTATTATGTGCTTCATTTCTATGACGGCTGCAAAATTACCATTTGTACATATTATACTAGTAACATTTGGATAGTTTAAAAGTAACAGAACATAGTCCGAGCCTATAACCACACCCCGGACATCTGCACATGACCTTTGCCATGTTTTAACGAGAGTCAACAGAATCTTCAGACTGCTACGGCAGTAGAATTTTGTTAACACAAATTATTTATTTCATTCTAAACATTCATCGGTCTATATATTGTTGAAGCAAAATAAATAAAATTGTCAAGAAACTGGTTGTATAAGACTTAGGAAAAGATTTTGATCGTTGAAGGGCTAGATTTGATTTATCTAGTGGAATTCCATAGTAGTGAAATTCCGACGAAAACTAAAATATTTCGATTTTATGCCGGGATATGATTGTGGAAATACCTCGGTGATGATACCTCTAGAAGCCTGGGGAACATATTTCCTGGCGACCTGTGCCCTCAAGTGTGGGATAAGATAACTCGAGGCGCCGGGTCCCCAGAGAACGAGACCCAATGCGAGCCGAGAAAAATCTCTCTGAAAACACGTCAAGAAAAAGTCAAAATAAACATTTCTCGTTACCGTGAATGAGGTTACATTTATCATACACCTGTGTGTGATTTATTGTAATACTGTTAACGTACATCATTGCTCAATTATTTTTACTTTTATTTTTTTTTCAAGCAAAACGTGTCTAGTCTTAGAACACAAATTATGATCATTAGTTTTGCTTGCTTTCTTCCAGACAAGCAGCTGGTAGTACCATCAGTATAAGAATCCATAAAGTACCGGAACTTGCGCATGGCTGCTTCCCTGCGACACAAGCGCTGCGTGGCGGTAATATGGTTGACATACGTTGTTTTATGTTTACCAATATAATATCTTCCTCAAGTTACTCAAGTTGTAGTGCAACTTCTTTATTGGCTTTATTCTCATCGACTATCGGTTATCGTTTTGAATACCATTTTTGCAATAATATAGATGTAAAGCAACAATAATCAGTATTGTCTACGTTCGAGAAGTTCTTACAGCTACCCATAAATATCCCCCCCCCCCCCCTCCCTCAATCCCCCCCCGCCCCGACCAGAACAACATTACTAACGGCTTCACTGCCGCAATAGAACCGTTAGGTATTTTGGCGTAAGTAAGTAAACGTTTGTTCTCATATTAAAAGCGTTACAAAGTTTCACCTTTTGAAAACTTTTTTTTCATTTTTTCATCACGCGATCTTTAACAAAATGCCTGCTATGAATTGTTGTACGTTTTTGCAACGAAACTTAAAGTTAAAATGTAATAATTCTTCATCTATAACGACAAAACATTTTCGTATCTGTCATTTGGGAGAAACTACGATTATTTTAAACCAATCAATAATGTCGATTTTGAGTATAGCAAATTTAAAATTTCGATAATTTCGCTAGGGTAAAATACTGGGGCTATTCTCCCCCATAAAAAATGAAAGGCGGTGGGTATCCAACTCGCGACCCCCCATATAAGAGTATCGCGTGCTACCCCTGGGACCCATCATGCGACGACACGGAAGTCTCGTCACACCGTGTTTAGTCACGTGATCAATTCCACTGAAAACTCTCTAATTCGGAGAGTTATTGCTCAAATTTTTATGAAGATTAAAAATTCAGCTGAATATTTCGTAAGAGCACTGTGCGACGATTATAAGTTTGAATTCAGATCTATCCGAATGAGTATAGATGTTTCCGGGTCTTGCGTCACGTCGTCTTTGCTGCGTTGTTTTCTTTGGAGTCGTCTTACCAAAAGACTCTGGTTTTTTAATGAGTTGCAGGCAAAACGTCGTATGAAGAACTTCATTGTCGCTGGAACTAAATGTGCGTGTGTCCTGTATCATAATAGTTATTTAATTGAAAAAATTTAAAATTGATAAGTAAATCATATTGCAGAGTTTGGAGTGTAGACATTTGGGGTTATTTATTATAAAGAACATATTGCTCAGTAGGTATACTATAGTCCAAAAAACTAGTCTCATGACGACTTCATATCATTATAATTTAAACTGACCCTTTCTTGCACGCAGTCTCAACGAAAATCGACCGATTTGTGGCGTTCACGTCCGCTGTGTTGGAATGTCCAGCTATTCAACCCAAGATCGTAAAAATTATCCCTAATTGACCTATTTTAACTATAAGGTAGGAACTAGGGAAGTAGAAAGTTAAGTTTTTTACAATTGGTCTGGGCTATTTCATATAAACATAAGATTTTGTGGCAAATTTACTGCTTAACAGAACTTAATTGTTTGTATTGTTTGTATCAAAAACGTAGTCTTTCGCGCCGGTCGTGTAAATAAATAAATAAAATAATTCACATTTAGAGTCTACCCACTCAGTAACTAAACTGAATGAAGAATGCTTAGAGCGCGGACACACTTCAAAATACTGATGTTACTCAGTACTGGTTCAGTTTCCACATCAAACAAAATCACTAGATTGGATTCAATGACTTGTTTCATTTAATCTACAAAGTTTCATCAAGACCGGGTCTTTCGTTACCATTATTCAAACGAAGATCAGAAGGCTACACGGCTGCTAAGAATTATCTTATCTAATCCAAGTACCAAACAACATAGGCGATTGTGAGGGGACTAATAAATAGGCGCGCTCCAAACAGTCCTTTGCAAAGGTCCTTTGACGCACGAGAATTGCATTGACAAGACTGGTAGCTCGGACGTAGCGATCCAGATAGGGAAACGGGGCGGCTGAATGGAGTTGATTTGATTGAGACGACCGACGTAGAGGATGATGACCGACTTCGCACTGACAGAGAGAACGAACGAAAGAGAGAGAGAGAGAGAGAGAGAGAGAGAGAGAAAGAGAGAGAGAGAGAGAGAGAGAGAGAGAGAGAGAGAGAGAGAGAGAGAGAGAGAGAGAGAGAGAGAAGCTCGGCCTATGGACGACGGAACAGAATCACGCTAATTTATATTGATGTCGTCATAGTAATTGAATCGTCTTGACATTTATGAAGTGCTTCTTTAGCATCATATCTTGTGTTTATTTCATGGCATTAGCACCCGCCGGATTTGGGCAATGACTATTTCAAACGACTAACACATCTACCCAATACAGGTGGTATTGGGTGGGTGTATTAGTCGTTCGAAATAGTCATTGCCCAAATCCGGTGGGTGCTAATGTCATGAAACAACCACAAGATAGGTTGCTAAAGAAGCACTAAGCAAGAAAAAGCCAGCAAGAAGCCCACGCACCCCCCGCCCCCGCACTTGCACACACACTTGGGGATCAGAAAACCATAAGGCGCATAGGAGAGGACACGACTGTGTACTTTTAAATATGAATAAAGTAAGTACTCGAACTGTGCTGCTGCATGTAGCTGCTGCACCGAAAAATGTAATTTAAAAAAAAATACAAATTAAATTACTACATTTCTAAATTATGTCCTCTTAAGATTTAAGAGAAAAAAATGTTTTGTAAAATTAAAAGCAATATATTATTAGCCAATTAGCTGCTACCAAGCCCTCTACCCATACTTCTGCGGGCGCCCATGTTTCATGAGTTCATATAGCTCTTAACTTAACTCAATACAATGTGATTGCGCGTTTCCTCAGCTGATGAAATTTTCCAAAGGAAGTGGGTTGCCTAGGCCAAAGACTTGCGTATTCCAAACTATAAACAACATCTTCTTTGTAAGTTTGTGACCTGAAAGCGAAGCAAATACTGTATGGAAAGTTTATTTCAATATCTTCTCTACATATGATTAAGTATTTAACTAAACAAATAGCGGTCATGTTAAATGTCATTTCACAACGAGTAATTCAATAAATAACCAGAAAAGGTGTTGATAAAAGAAGATTTCTGTAATACTCTACACTAAAAACGTTCAAAATTCACGTAGCAGTGCTGTTTTCATGTCGCTATACCTTTATATATAATTTTATGTTTATTTGTTTTTCCAGTTTGCACTCGCAAGTGCTACACTGACCGTGTAAGACCCATGCAGTGCAAGACAATCGAACACAGCGTATATCTGCATATATGATTAATACATAATGCATTGTGCAAACTACTTAGTTACATACATACATTCATACATCCGTGCATGTTTGTATTCTATTAAAAATGTGTTAGGTATCTTATCGGTCACGTACTAATAAAACATTCGTCTTTTCTTTGCCGCTGCTACAGCTGTTGTTAATTAGAGATAGGGCTGTTATGTATAATTAATGTGTCGGTATCTTATGCCTTTAAAGTCCCCTGCTGCTCAAAAAATGTTTTATTTACACAGCGGAAATCACGGTTTCTTACTTCTGACTGACTGACACCACTAAAATAACATAAAGTGGTAAAAATTAAAAAAAGTATGAAAAGAAAGAGTAAGTAAGTATGATAAGTAAAAGTATGTCCCCGTTTGGATGGTGTATGCATTGAATGTCGTAGTGGCCATACTGGAAGCCATAGCGACATGTTTCTTAATTGTTTACTTTTGATTGGCAATGCATGTTTCAGATAGTGTGAGGTTGAGGTTAGACTGATTTCCAAAATTGGCTGTTGTTGTTCGAAACACCCGCTCAATTAAATAGCAGTCGAGTGCACCAGCTTGGCGCATGCGCACAACCGTGGTGACATCTTATAACAGAACCCTGAACTATAATAGTTCTTTAACTTCTCAACAGATAGCACCAAAACGTTACAACGCTGACGGCAGCGCAGCGTTGTGAGAAAACTTGTCCATCCTGGCGATGGATTGGCCTTAATGACAGCAACTTTAAACTAAACTACTAAACCAAGAGAAATGTTGCTCGTTATTCGTGAAGGACCATGTTTCAATTATAGATGGTAAGAACTGGAGAAATTGATAATTAAGTTGGTACCATTGAACTAGGCCATGACGTAAGCATGAGAATACGTTGAGCCAACTTTAGATGCGCCATTATATTTACGATGATGATGCTATTTGGGGTTTAACGTCCAATATTTTGCATTGAGGCTATTCGAGACGATGAGTGGGTAATTATGAAGATGAAAAAACGCCACGTAACATCCATGCCCAAGCCGGGATTCGAACCTGGAACGCAGAGACCGCGGTTTACTAGACCAACGCCTAATCGACCTCGGCCAACTGCGCCGGCATATTATATTTACATGATTCGTATTATTGCATATTGTATTTCTTCATATTTTTCTTGAGAACACAACCTGGAAGTTTGTCCCATCCCTCCCATGTTATTTCCACGTCGAGATATATCCATGTTTTACGTAGTGTGGTGGACGGGCGGATGTTGATGTTGACACATCATTCCCCGCTGCTCCAGTCCCAGTGGAGATGGATGTTCAACATCCGCACAACATTCTCTCGCAGGTGAGTCACATGAAAGAGTATTTCACCTCGTTAAATGTCGGCTACGATCCACACCAGGAACGCATCCCTTTCGAGATGGCAGCAGAATGTAAACATATCGTAATAATTGTAATAATAATCTTTATACTACTCTACATCACAGTGGTGTAGTGCCAAATTTACCAGTACGTATACGCTTCAGTGGGAAGCTGGAGGGACACATCTTTCCAGACAAAAGAACATGGGGGGTTTGGGGGGCAGAGCCCCCCAAGAATGGCGCCGCAGGCGATTGAAAAAAAAACAGGCTTTTTAGGGTGTGTTTTGAGCGTTTTAGTTACCAATACCGGACTGAATGCAATCCCGAAATACTGCAGTTTTGTAGTGCAAAACCAGAAAAAAACTAACAATAATTGGACAACTGACGAGAATTGTTCAGGAATACGTTTGGGGGCTTGGGAAGTGGTTTCGCAACACACACGCTGCCCGTGGCCCGTATAGGTATATCCGTTGATACTTGGCTGTTGATAATTGACACCGCAATATTTTTACCAAGCGAGACAATTGTATCCCACTTGAAATCGGGACTCCCAGATCCAGGGGTGGTCTTAGTGGATTTGAGGCCTTGTGCCAATTAGTTGCCAGTGCCAGAGAGCACAATTTTACCAATGGAGAAAAGCTGACAATCGTGAATAATGTGTCCGTCATTCGAGGCATGTTACGACCGTATCATTGCGTATCACTCGTATCATAACCAAAACCAGTGTGTATACGAAAGTTTTTTAGCCGGAGCAGTGTGTATACGGCGTATACGCCCGTATACACACCACTACACCACTGCTACATCATAGTATTTCGTTATAGTTTACAGTTTTAATAGTGTAAATTTCAAATTTTTGGAGTGATTTTTTGATGTGCGGTCCCATTCTTTTGTTTCATATTTAAAATCAATGGCTTTTTTTGTTGGTTCGTAAAAAGTGCATTTTTGGCTGAAGTAGGTGGCCATCACAAGAGGAAATTTGAAAACATTTAAACAATATTAAAACAATAAAAAATGACTTGTTAAATGTTTTAGTTAAATGTTATCTCACTGTAAGATTACTAATGTCGGGGCGCTCGCTACATAGGACTGAAAAGGGAAAATGGAAAGTGGAAATAATGCCATATAGGACAAAAATTGAGATCAAAGAGATTGGAAAGAATACCAATTGTGTTACGAGTGACAAGTGGATAAAAACAACTTCAACGAATAAGTGTGTGAGTGCTTTGAAATATTATATATCTGCAGGATATGCGTAGACTGAAGTGACAATTTCCTCACTAGATACCATCGCGAATGCATTTACCACTTAATTCAAATACAGAGCAGTATAGGAAGAAAACCATGCGTTTGAACTCGTCCACAAATCCGAACACAATTTGTCATTAGACTATTTATAGCTAGATTGAATTCGATTTACGAAACCATTTGGTTGTAAAATTGAATAAATTGCCTGAATGAATCCGGCGTAGCAATTGCGGCGTTAAATCGCACGCGCGCGCACCCCGTATTTTAGCAATGCACTTACAATGTGCGGAGGAAAAACAGCGCCCTCCGTTCCAGGACCCAAACACAACATTGGTTGCGTGACTACACGTAGGAAAAACATCGATTTTCACTCCCATCATCAACCACGAAGTTGTTTTGTTGTCGTTTTTCACTTTCAGGAAAACAAACGCTGATTAAATCAAATTTTGTGTAAAATAATCTTAAGCCACCTGACGTGTACCGTGAACTCCGAGACTTGAAACCTGGTCGTTGAAACTGAGTCCTGAGTCTTTTGAGCAACACTTTATGTCACGCAGAAACATAGTCGATATTTATCATTGTTATATCGAGCAACCGATTGATATTTTAATGGTTTTGAAAATATCTCACACTTATCTGAAACATTGATTCATTACGTTTTATCTGTGGCGTGTTGCATGCAAGAAATATAATGCATTTTTTTACTATTGGTACGAACGAGAAATATTTTAAAACAACACAAAAACACCATGTTTTTTTTTTTTAAATATATTATTTAATTAAGACAATCATTGTGTGCAATTGGTCAGGCTTTTAGTGCGGCAAAGCATTGCAGTTTCTTCCTTGGCAAATGTTTTCCGAAAGTGGGCCATGGCCCATATGTTTGCGATGTTAGTAGACTTTATTTGAGTGGGATTGCCAAAGTAAGTATTGAAGTCTGGAAGTATGATTTAATGTGCAGCTTCGAAAACAAATTACAAACGTGAAGCTACCATTGGCCGTGAGTTATATTCTGTGAATAGAGTTTTATGTCCTGTAGAGGGTTAGGTATTGGTATTGGATACAATTACAATATGTTCTCCTTCAGGTAAACCTGAGCATCACAAGTGGAGTGATGTTATTTTAAGGAAATTTAAATTCTCAGTACCCAATTACGATGTTGTTGATTAGGATATAAATGTGCATAACCAAAATAATAATAATAAGTATTACTATAAAACGATTACATTTTCTTGAAAGCTTGGTTGGTAGTTTCATAATATTACAAGTTGTTTTCCATATGTGCTCCCTCCATTGGATCTCTTTCATATGTTTTTAAAACAAAAATATGAATACTAATTTTTTCCTATTCCTTATAGTTTTTTTAAATTTATTTAAAATTTATATACACGGTATACCTATGGTACAATTTTTAAAACATTAACTAAAATTAATAACCCAAATTTACTGCCTGAAGAAACCAAACTTTTGGAAACTTAAAAAGATAAACTAGAAAACACGACTGCATAGTTTCAATAAGTTCCCTTCGTGAACCAGAACATCGTAAACTAGTAGTTAACTTAAATGTTTGATCAAAAAGAGAATTTTAGAAATGTGAGAAGCATGGTTAGGTTAGCACCATACGTATCCTTCCCAATTATTTCTCGTGAAATGGTCACAGTCACATTGCCAGCTAGTGAAATTTTCTTGTTATTCTCTTTATTTGTGTGTCCAGGCTTAGTGTCATGTTTATTTCTTGCAGATCATGGTTCCTACATTCTAGATTCAAATTCTGGCTTTTACAACTATGGACATGTGATATTTCAGCGTCGTTCATCAACCATTCATCGTCTCGATTAGCGTTATTGTCAAACTATGGGACGTGCAAATCCTTAATATCATCATAGCCTTACCTTTGTAAACTTTGTAGCTATTTTATAAGATAAAACAAACACAGTACTGGTAACTGAGTTGTGACTCATATAGCTAAATTCTGTCAAACAATTTCTAAAAAAATCCTTTACAAGTAAGTAGATATTTATACCAATCCTTCTTATATGTTCAATAATTAGTGGATGACCAACACAACTGTAAAACTCATACTTTTTAACGCTCCCAATATGTTGTCAACAGATTCGTACTCACATATGTTGGATGTGATTCCGTCTGTCTTTTAGGCCCAGCTGCTTGTGGCCCGGGATACAATTTAAAGTTTTTACTAACGCATGCTGCCCACGTAACAACTGTCAATCGATTGCGTACGAGAGTGACAGCTATGAGCTGTTCACACGCACACGCACACGCACACGCACACGCACACGCATACGCACACGCACACGCACACGCACACGCACACGCACACGCACACGCACACGCACACGCACACGCACACGCACACGCACACGCACACGCACACGCACACGCACACGCACACGCACACGCACACGCACACGCACACGCACACGCACACGCACACGCACACGCACACGCACACGCACACGCACACGCACACGCACACGCACACGCCGGACTTAAAGCAGTGCATTACAGTCATCACTAATCAAAAATGTGTATTTACGGTTTAAATCACGCTGAAATTACAACTATGACTTTTATGTAGATTATTTCAGATTGGTTAAATTTTCACTTGTTTGTTAAAAGCTCAGTTAACACATTCTATTAGAGTTAAAGATTTAAGATTTAAAGACAAATTTAAATCAAAACAGTGCCATCATGGCGTTCATTTAACTTAGTAAGGTTTATGAGAATTAGGACGGAAGTTTTAACTGTATCGGCTTGTCCTCGAATTCTTAGATTGTAAGTATTGGAGGTACAAATAACGTTTACATCACAGCCTTTAGATACTAGGTCGAAGAATCCTATGGACTATCATTCTTATATTGAACAATGGCGGGAACTTTAATAACTATGGCAACAAAAAATCAAAGCTATATGCATATTCTTGTTTAAAGATTTTTTTTTAAATATGCACATTCTTGAACGCATTGAACAATGGTGGTACCTGAGAGAACTTTGGGATATAGAATGTTCCTGGTCGTGGTAGATACCTGTTTTAGGAGATTTCGTTCTAACGTAATTCTGTCACTTTTACCTATGACTCGGCAGGCCTAATATAGGGCTGCGTTGTTGGCAATTTGTGTGTACAATTTATTACTTCATGTATACTGTTATGTCTGGCTTGCTTTTATCTATGTATCTAAACTAATGCCATATACTTATTTTCAGGTTTTATTATATTTACACTGGTGGAATAAGTTGTATTCTGTTGTAAATAAAAGCATTAATATTATTATTTATTACTATTTTCATTATTGTTATTATTATTATGCTTCCCTACCAACGCGCCACACACAGCGTTTTCATAGTTTCATCATGTATGCATATAATGCATATTCCTATAGTGTTCGTGCACAATAGCGCATTTTCTTCAGTAACTTGTTACTATTTGTTCCGTTACGTTAGTTACTCAGTGTTGCGTGTTACTCTATGCCACAATATTATTCAAGTTAATTTCAATGTTGACGTAACGAGGTAGGGTAGCCGTGTTCATGACATTTGGCAACATCGCTTTCGAAGCTGGCGTCTGGCAGAAGAAAAGCGAGGGTTAAAATCACGTTAATCAAAGCTTCTGCCATGAAAATATAATTATAGTCCGTGGCCCATGACTTTGTCAAGACTTTGATAAGACGTGAAGTATTGTCGGAAAAGTCTTGAAACACGATCTTTACTACTATTATGTTTAAAATAAAAACAAACAGGAAATACACCCCCCTTACCCCTCTCCCCCCCCCACAATACTCTCTCATTGACCCCGTTAAGATCAAAGAAAAAATTCGAAGTAGATGTTTTACTTCGTCGTAGAGATTTTATTTAAATAACAGATTCGTTATACACGAAATGTGTTTTTTTTTTTTTACAGATTATGTAAAGAAAAAAAATAATTTCTACGCAGTCAGAAGCAGGGATGAGGTTTTTTATGGACGTGTTTTTATTATTTGTATGAGTGACGTGTTTGTAACAGTGATTAAACATTTTCGAAACCTAAATAACACTAAAGTAATCAACCAATCGTAATTGAGCATCCTTGAGCTATGGTTGGTAAACCGTACTTTTATCTCTATGACGTCAAATCAAATCAAATCAAAAATCCATTTTATTCTCATATCTTAAATATGTACATAAGAATGTAAGTTTATACACAACATAAAATGGTAGCATAGATAAAGGTACTTATCGTATACACTTTTAAATAGGAAATGTGTATATACGATTTACATAGTAGTAGTGTTTTATTAAGGTACCCTGCATAAAATAGTTAAGTTGAATATATATACTGATACAATACAAAAATAGTAGTATTAAGATTGTTTTTTTTTTTTTTTTTTTTTTTTACAAAAATAGTAGTATATTATTGTAGGGTTCTAGTAACTAGTAGTGTAGTAGCTAACTTGCAAACTAACAATGACTAATTCTAATAATATAAAATAGTAGTGAATGTACTAAATGTATACACTGCAGTCATTTGGTAGGAAGTGTGTAAAACGATTTACAAAGTACTAGTAACTGTTGGAGGTAAGTAAAATGTAATTAAGTTAGATAGAAAGATAATTATAAACATTTAAGGCCGGTATTTCAATGTCCAGTTAAAGTGGCAAGTAAATTTAACTGTCAGGTAAGCCAAGTTTGGTGTATTTCTATTGGCCGTTGTCATGGTGAAAACAATTTAACTGAAAAGTAAATTTTAACTGGACATTGAAATACCGGCCCTTAGAGTTGTAAATCACTACGTATTATGTTGTGTTGTTTGTGATACTGTTGTTATGTTGTACTATTGTGTTATGAGAAACCCGCCTAAGAATAAATTCTTGTGTGCGGGTTGACATTATTATGGTTTTGCTTTTAAATCCTGGCGAACTGTAGGTACAGCGTATGTTATTTCCATATATAGAATTGTGATTTGAGTGTGCTTAGGGTGAAATAAATTGAGACGGTGTGTTTATACGAGAAAGTGTACTAAAAGACAATGTGATGAGTTATTTTATACAATTGTTTGTTGAGTGAAATGGAACTGATTTTTTTTATTTTATTTTATTTATTTTATTATTTTTAATTATAAATTATCTTAATTAATTAATTTACTCTAGTCTGGAGAAGATATTCCGCATGGTTACTTGGTTTGAACAATATGTTCTTTTCTTTTCTATAATCCAAGCGTGTATTTTTTTCTTGAATTGACACAAGCATTTTAATGTGCTAATAGCGGATGGTATTTGATTGAAAATGCGAGGACCCAGGAAGTCTGCATGTTTTTGGCCGAGTGAAGTGTTTCTTCTAGGCACATTAAGTATTGACTTATTGTTACTGTTTGTACGGGTGTTGTGTGCTCTTCTATAATCTTTTGTTTTGCTTATATGTTTGTTGATATGTTTGTAGGTGAAGGTTAGTATTTTAATTGTGTATATTTGTCTTATATCTAACACCTGCATTGTGTTGTATAGTTGTTCGGTTGAGAATTGTTTGCGTTTTTTGATGATAACTTTTAAAATAGCCTTTTGCATTGTGTTTAAGCATTTTAGGTTAGAGTCATTTACCCCACCCCATCCAATTATTCCGTACTGTATTATCGATTTAGCAAGGGATTTGTATACTGTTATTAAAAGCTTTCTACTTAGGAGGTTCCGGAGTCTATAGAAGATGTACAGTATTTTATGTAACTTTTTTGTAGTATTTGTAGTATGAGTGTTCCATCTTAGGTGTTTGTCTATCATTATACCAAGGTATTTTGCATTGTCTTCTTTTGCTAGTGTATCATTGCATTTGCAGTTATTTCCAAGCGAGCATGTGTTTTTGTGAACTTTTAGGATTAAGTTGTTAGGAGGTTGGCTAGTAGCTGATGGGGATATTGGTAGGTATATAGTTTTTGTGTGGTTAAGTGTCAGGAGGTTAGTGTTTAGCCATTCGAACACTGTTTGCAATGTTTTGTTAGCTTTTTTATATACCTGTTCCCAGGTAAATCCTGTTATCACAATGACTGTGTCATCAGCATAAGTTATTATGTTATCATTTATTTTTAAGTTACACAGTTCGTTTATGTAGATTAGAAAAAGGATCGGACCCAGGACTGTCCCTTGAGGAACTCCATATGTTATAATTTTGCTGTCACTGTAAGTTTTATTAATTTTAACAGATTGTTTTCGATTTGACAGGTAGCTTTCAAAGAATTTTAGAGGAATGCCTCTTATCCCGATGTTTCCAAGTTTATTAATGAGGGCTTTGTGGTCAACCGTGTCAAAAGCCTTCGCGAGGTCTAGAAATATAGCCAAGGCTTTCTCACCATTGTCCATGGAGCAGTATAAATGACTTGTTAACTTATGAATAGCATCGTCAGTACTTTTTTTAGGTCTAAAGCCATATTGATTAGGAGAGAGAATGTTGTTTTTGTCAAGGAAGGTCATAAGTCTAGATTTGATGCATTTTTCTAAAAGTTTAGATAAGTGTGTTAGAATAGATATCGGCCTGTAATTTTCAGGTTTAGTGGGGTCTTTAGCTTTGTAGATAGGTATAATTATAGCAGTTTTGAAGTTATTTGGAAAAGTGCCTGTCTCTATTGCTAAATTGAAGATATGTGTAAGAGGATAGGCTATATACGTGCTAATAGCTTTAATCGTTTTTACTTGGAGATTGTCATGGCCACATGTTGCGTCGTTAAGTTACATTGATAAGAAGTTGTGTGTGATAAGTTATTGATATTTTGAGAACTTTTATTTGTAAGACGGTTCCATTTTGTTATATAGGTTATAGGTACTACAGTCACGAATACTTTTAATACCAAGCAACTTTAATCAAGATGAAGAGGGAAAATGGAAAAGTTAAACGGTAAAAAGAGATGTATAATGTAACATAAATCAATATTGAGTGCCTCATGGGAATATTAAAAACTGGAAAATACATCTGTCTTTCTTTAGAATGCAGAAATTACGTGACACAGTTTTCATTTATATATTATTCCTAGTACGATTGGCCAATTTATTTATTGGTCAATTTATTTATTTATTTTATTTTATTATTATTATTTAATTACATAATAGTGACTGATCATGATCCACTAGCAGGGTTGCTGGTTGTTACTGATTTGATCAGTTTCAACGGATATTTGAGATCGTTTGAACTTTTAGCGGATATTTAGGATGGCAGACGGATAAATTGTATTTTTTAGGTATATTCACGGATATTTTCGTTATTATTGTTTTCATGATATTTTTCTTTCTTTTTAATGTAAGCGGGATTATTTGATTTGAAATGTCAATACTGAGGGTATGTCTGTCTTAACCAAAAATAATTTTTATTCAGTTTTAAATATTATATAAGGCCAGTTTTAAAAGGTTTCCTTTTTCAGGTATCTTTAGTGGATATGTAAGCAAACAGTAACAGCGGGATGGGCAGCCTTGATACGTATGACGTCAATAAAAAGGTACAGTTCAATTTGCAACCTCTTTATCGATCATAAACCCTCATTACATGCTTAAAACAATTTTTATTTAGATGCTCATTTACTATATGGTCTTCCCATTCGTAAATAATAATTAACACTCAAATTCACAAAGATGCCAACTCCGAAGTTGTCAGTACAGCAAATCGTATCAACACTGGAAACAACATATGTAAGATACTACTGCATCATTGAATAGCTGGTTAAAAAAAAAATACATCACCAATGGAAGGCATAGGCAAAGATAAAGTCAAGAAAGCATGTGTTTACTATACACTATGGTGTAACTTTTAGAACGATTTTACCACAAAACTACACAAACTCAATCCACATCGAGGCTTGTAGATGGTCTTCATTTCAACTTGATCGGACTTTCCGTTCGACCTCTATCGCGAGACATAAAAAAACGAATGCCATACGAGTAGAATGGAGACGCTCACTTCGCTCGCTTAATCAGATGTAATGACTCGTAGAACTTCACAAATACCATATAATATATAACCTAGTTTGGCTTGTCCAAGGAATACCATGGTTTGTTACGATAAGAAACTAGTTTACAAATAAAAGCTATACTTTTGGTGGCAAAGCACGTGAAATAACACACATTACAGGTAATTGTGTTCGTCTGGGTCCGTTCTAGAACAAAATATAATTCATTTTCTGTGCTGTAGGTAAGCCCGAAGATATATTTTGTCTACCTACATCATCGCTCCAATGTCTGAGAGTCATGCGACTGGGACACGCAACAGGTTACGATGTAACATGTTACTCGAGAAATCTGGGCCCGGATCCACACAAGAGGTCCTGATATTAACTCTGACCGGCATAACTTTGGACCTCTTGTAAAACCAGCCCCAGGTCACATGAAGTTACTAATTCTTGACCCTACGCCTAAGTTGATAATATTTATGTTATAACTATAGCACCTATGTCGTTTTTCAAACTCATATAAATAAAACAAAGTAGGCCTAAATGAAACATTAAATACTTATTTTTGAATGTGTATTAAGACCCATCAATGATTTATTTTTGCAACCTGCAGTCGGTTCTTTTTTTCGGAACACACGTCTATGTTAAAACTCACAGTCTAAACTTAGGGGCACCCATTGTTGCTATGGATTTGTTTTCGATTTGGGAAATGACATGCATGAAACTGTTACCTTGATAACAACGGGCGCCCCATCATTATTATTGTGTATTATCATATCATTGTATCACACAATGATAGGGGACTACTATGAATTCCAGCCTAAGCTAAGTGACGTTTGACTTTCTCAGTCTTAACGAGAACAATATATATATATTTACAATATAAAATATAATAGGCGTGTTAAAACGTAAATAACCGGTAAACGCTAGTAACCACACGGCCTTTGTACAAGCAAGTCACTCTTGATTTGAGTGTAGAAAATATCGGTTGCTAGACGGAACGTTTTCATGCATTGAAATGTAAAATTGTTGATTAGACAGCTATACCAACGAAACACACAATATCATATCGGATGACTGCGAAACAATTACTTTAACTAGGTTAGAAATAATGTATGCACAGTTATACAAACTCAATGGGTTAATATTCTACCAAACGCGTTGAATAATACAAACTTAACACGGGTACAATTAAAACATTAACAAAACATTAAACACGGGTACAATTAGTTGTGAATGCTCTACTAAATGTGGAGTTTATGAACAAATGATTCTCCCAGTTGTAATTGAAAAATACAGTTAATGATTTAATACCTCATCAGGGCAAATGTTCTTTTTGAAGTAATCTATTCACTGATTGTAAAGCTGGGAATAATGTCATAATGTTCATTTTTAGTTAAATACCATATGTGCTTCGCAAAAAATAATGAGTTTTGATTAATAATGACTGAAAGAGTTCGAGGCACAATGTCACGTCAAAACGCGACAAAAATAATAATGTCTGCATGTTAATCATGACGTGTCACATCCTTTGATTACTACGGATGTGAAGTTCTTTTGTCTACAAGTAAAAACCACTCGCACACACGGACGCTGATGTTTCCATAGTGTTGGTTTCCCATTGTGTGATTTGACATTCCCTTGCACTCAACACACTATCATCAAACTTTAACTGATACACACATAAAAATGAGAGATAGAAATGTTTTATTCAGAAAGAATTTTAAATATAATGTATCAAACCTTATCTATGTGTATGTATTTTGTTTGTTATATAGGATAGAAAATAATGTAACAAAAACAAGAAATTGGTTCTATTGTTCTGCATATTTATAAAACAATAATGGTAATTATAAAGATTTCGATAATAACAGTTATTTTATTGAATGAAGGAACAGCTTGGTATATTTATTACTTAATTATTCATATTCATAGGACTTTATTATTATTATTATTCTGTTTTGTCATTTTCTGGTAATTTTGTATATGGAATTGTTTTGTAAGCAATGATATAAAGATCACAGTAAGTTTGATCGAAATATTAACATTAAATATTTTTTAAGAAAATTATTAATTAATTTTATTAATTAATTTATATTATTAGCAGTTATTTTCTTTCATTTCTCTTGTCTGCTTCTATTTTATCATCTGAATAATTAAAATTGAGTACCTCAATAAATTGAATAATTCCGTCTTGAGCTCATCATAACAAATGCCCTCGGTATATAGACTCCTATGCAGGTCTGACTGTAACGTGGAACAGCCGTTCCCAAGGGATTTTATTATAGCGTTTCCCCATTATTACTGTATCCATTTCCTGTCATTACAATCGTAAAGCAGAGCAACGAACCAATCACAGAAGATAATAAAACTCCTAAGGGAATCACCTACACAGATATAAAATATGAAATGAGAAGTAGATGTTTTTTTTTTTTTTTTTTTACTAATCCCTTCTTCTTGAGCGGCTTAAAGCGGGAGTCAATATAGTTTTGTTCATTCTCAGTAATATGTGGAACGTCCGTAATATCTCATTGTCGTTCAGAATTAAAATTAAATTAAATTCTCCAAGTTGTATATTATGATGTCCTATTTCCAGATCTGTGAACAGGGTTTATACAAAATAGCGAGACAAACATAGATGTATTAATTATTGTAGGTATTACCTGAAATTGTATGAACCTTCACGAAAGCTCTTGTATTATTACTAAGTATCTTTTCCATTTGCGCTTCTGAAAATATAGAAATAATATTCTACATAACTAGTAAGCACTAACAATATATTCTCTTCGAATTTTGTATAAGATTTGTTTATGGTTGCTATGGACTTTGTTTTTCTTGCGGAAAATAGTATGTTATAATAAACCAATTCCATAGCAACCATATACAAAAATCCTAACTTTACTTGACTGTGCATCTGACCCTTATTTTTCTAACTTAACAGCTCGATCCTGAAAACTTATACTTAATTTATAGCTTAGTTAAGTGGACCAATACAAGTCAAGTATATATTATAAACTTTTGCAGACTGTAAATGAGTTTAGTAAAGGAAACATTTTATTTTTTCGTAATGCAAACACAACTTCAGTTCTTACCCTAGACTGCAAATCTCGGAAAATTGCACTTGGAGTGCAAAAGTTAAACGTATTGAGCATTGAGCTTAATTTTAAAAGCATGACCACCATCTTAATAATATGTATTTGACACATCGGAAAAATCGTTACTTTCATATTTCAAACTGCCATTTTGGTAAGGAGTTCATGTGGCACTGAACAAAATATTAACAACTTCTATACTGAAATTACTATACTCACTTTAAGTTATCACTACTACTACGGTAAGTAATTTAAAAAAAGTAAATACACAAAAGACAGAACAAAGGTGTTAAGAGTTTTTTAAATATATTTCCATTTTTCTAAAAATAAAGATGGGAAAGAAAAAATAATCTGTTTCAATGAAATTCACGAATTTTGAAATTTTGAGTAAATTTATTTTGTATTGCAAGATTTATAAAAGATATTATGGTTTAATGATTTTGGCAATAGGTTGTACACTTAAAATAATAACACTTGCGTTTATGCTGTCCTGTAAGAATTCTAAATAGAAATTGGACTAATACCAATGCGCACTACATAAACTGGTGTCGTAAAACCTCTTCCTACATATTTTTTCGTGCACGTGTTCTTACAGATCGATTACCAACTGGCTGGATCCGAATCCATCAACTTTAGTTCTAAATCTATTTTCGAAATGTCAAAAAAAAAAAAGTATTATTGAAAAGGGTATCAACCATTCACCATAGTATTGACTAAAAGTTCTGTTTAGTCAGCCACCGTATCAATTGAGTTTATGCAACTTTGTTCATTCACATTTTTTATGTTTTCACACGGAATCACTTGGGTGGTTTCATTTCATTCAGCAAATTTAGTTCTGTTGGGCAACTTTATGAATGAGCATGATTTAAATAAAGGTTTTCTCTGACTTGAAACTTGGTATTCTCTTATAAACACTCTCAAGATTTATATTGATTTTATATGAATAAATTACGTTCATTTGTTGCTTCTTTATTTACGGAATTAGCAACAAAGCAATATACGCATGCGGATCTGTTTGGCGTTTTCTTCGATGTTATACTCTCATATTATACATCACACCGTACAAAACGAATTGGAAAAGCGATAGGCAACGGGTATATTAACTGTAAGTAAAAAAAAAAAAAATCAAACATTTTCCCCAAACATTCAATATTTGACTTGATTGTGATGTTAAGTCATCAAGTCTCTTTGAATACAGTTACGTGCGAACAGAGGTATTCCATTTTTGTGTCTCATTATTTCGTACTTCCAGTGTTGTCTTAATTTAGCTGTTGATTATGTTACAGTTACACGAAATAACTTTTTAATTTGAATTGTAATCAAACATCACACAAAGAAATGAACTTTTAAATTACAGCAATGTCATTAGAGAATGGAAGGGGATGATGATGACGGAAACACAACCATATTCGGTTCAGTAAAACTCGGATCTCCCCCCCCCCCCCCCCCTTCCAACAGCTAAACCTACCGAGAGAGGATTTTAACTTACTTTGATCTTGATTAGCGTGGGACAGCTCAGCTCTCGTGTTTTTCTTTTATTTTTTTTATTTTTACAAAACAAGGAACATGTGTGCGTTGGTAACAGGAATAACAAAGAGGTTTATCTTTAGAATGCACAGTCAAGTATCAAGTTATGTACTGGATTTGTTGCTATGGAATTGTTTTATTATTTTCCGTAAGAACTAATTCCATAGCAACCATAAACAAATTACATACTCGTCTGTGCATTCCGAGGTTGGACCTCATGTTTAGTGGTTTTTACAGAAATTTTGTTCATCACACAATTCGAATAAGATTTTTTTTTGATATTTTTTAAATTTATTAAGCCAATTTTTCTATTGTTTCTTTAATTACATTTCTTGCGTGATGTTTAAGAAACGAACTCACAATTTTTGCTAATTATAAGTTTTATACATGTTTAAGTTAAATATGTAAATTTTGGATTTCAAGGACATTCTGTGACATCGTTTAAAACCAGTAGTCAGTCTTCACTTCCAACTAAAGTTTTCGATACTATATATAAAGGGTTATTATTATTTGTGTTTATCGACGCACAGGACAGCTACGTTATACGACGTCTGCCTTTTTCTCACCTCGTACGACAAGCATAGCTATGTTACACCAATTCTACCCTGGGACCGGACGGGGTGGTATATATATATATGATTTATCAGATTTTGTTGGTTGCAATATGTAAAGTAAACGTTAAATCATCATTATAAATAAAATTTGGATTGGTTTAACCGACAAATGTATCCTTACTTTATATATATATATATATATATATATATATAGAGAGAGAGAGAGAGAGAGAGAGAGAGAGAGAGAGAGAGAGAGAGAGAGAGAGAGAGAGAGAGAGAGAAAGAAGTTATTCATGAAATATACCAAACTATTTTCAAATCACTTCGGTATGATCTCGAGATAAAACATCACTGGTTCGCAATGATACTACATTGTTACTTTTTGTAATTTTTATTATCCTCTCCGTCATATAAATTGTAATACTGTCACGAAATATAAACTTTTAAGTATCTTGTTAGGTTATAGTGTACATTATACAGCTGAATCAATGAGCATTTTTATTTTTTATTACTTTTGTCAAACTAGTAATCGAGAAGTACCGAATATAAAACGAATACAAGTCTAGATTTAAAAACTATAATACAGACAAATATACTTTTATATGGTGATTCGAACGAGTGTAAAAGCCACAAACTAGAACAACCTAGTTTGGGATTTAAATCAAACGAGAATAATTACTGTCCAGATTGGCAGACTGAGTCCTTAAGGAGGTTGGTCTTTTGAACGTCTCGTTTTCACAATCTATATTCCTTCACCCAGAAAATGTGAGTGTATAATATTATTCAGTTAATCAATAAAATAAATAGTTAACGAATCATGTCAACCATTACAAAATCTTATTTTCGTTTTTTGTCGCTTTCTTTTACCTCCGTTTGTCCACTTGACTTGGGAACCACAGTTCTGTGACTAAGCGAAACGACGTAGAATATAAATAAAATCACTCGTATAGAGCAAGATTTCTGTACACTTAGGTATTAATTAATTTCCGCATTTCATGCACAATGTTCAGTTGAGTCTTCAAAAGAAATAGCTGTTGTATTAATTAGTTTAATTCGCTTGCATTTTAAATGTTCACTATAGTAGAGGTTCTTTGAGATTTCTCCTCAAAGTCTTTGTCTGTTTTTTTTTTCAGTTTTGAGTAATTCCACTCTATATTCAACAAACGTAAACTCCAGTTGGTAAAATAACGCAATCGCGTGGTTTGTGTCCAGTCAACTTTTGTCATAACTAGCGTTTTATTTTAATCTCTCCAATGAGGTTCAAGTTTAAAAACAAAATATCTTGGAGTGAAACTAGACCGCACACTCTCCTTTAGAAAACACTGCCAAGACACTAAGCAGAAGATCGCGACCAGGAATAACATTATACGAAAACTGACAGGCACATCTTGGGGTGCATTACCAGAAGTCCTGCGTACATCAGCTTTGGCACTCTGTTTCTCTGCAGCGGAATATGCAGCTCCAGTTTGGAGAAACTCTACACAAGCCAAGCAAGTCGACATTGCAATAAATGAGACAGGACGCATCATCACAGGCTGTATGCGACCAACCCCTGTTGACAAGATATACACATTGCTTGGCATTGCACCACCTGCGGTAAGAAGAGAGGTAGCAGCAGAGTTGGAGAGGAAGAAACAGCTGACGGACATACGTCATCCTATGTCTGGACATGAGTTGCAGCGCACCAGACTCAAATCCAGGAAGAGTTTCCTGAAGACAACTGAACCTTTAAAAACAAGCCCGGGGAACCGTAGAGTTGAGATCTGGAGCAACCGAATACCAAGTCCAATAATGGCGCTGATGGAGGAGCCCGCTGCTAGTTTTAAACTTCCATACATCACCTGGAAATCACTCAACAGATTGCGGACAGGAGTGTCGAGATGCAAAGAAAACATGAGGAAATGGGGATTTCTGGAGGATCACGAACCATGTGAATGCGGACAAATTTAGGATCCCCAGCACCTGCTAGTCTGCCCAAATCTAGAGCAGACTTGTACAATAGAGGATCTAATCTTAGCAAATGACAAAGCCATAAAAGTGGCGGATTTTCGGAAATTAGTTGTCTAGAACGGTGTTCCGGACACGGAAACGAACGAACGATTGTGTTAAATTTGATTATTTTGCTATAGTGATGTTTCAGAAAATGTGCAGAAATTCTAACTGATACAATTTATTAGTTTTGGCGATTTTTGTTTCTTGGTATTTGATTTTAACTTTTAACTACACAAAAATTAATGTTATGTTATATGTGTATAATATATTATTTTTTAGACAAATGGTTACAATTGGGAGAAAGCATGTCAAGAACAAGAGGAAACGCGTCCAGACATATAATTTTTCAGCTAAATCCTTTTATTTAAAATTACACGATTATATCCACCATTTTGTTTAGAAAGTGTAATTGGGTTGAATCGCCATTTGATTTGTACACTACCAAGTATTACGGTCCATAGTACTACACTTGAATAATTGTATCCAATTGGATTGCATTCGCTTCAAAACTTATTCAGTTAAGTTTTACTATATAAATACGCTTAAAACTCGATTACGTGTGTAATTTATTCTTGTTTCGTAATTTGAGGTCTACCTGTTTGAGTGAAAAGGGTATTTAGCTACAGCATTTCATTCGAGCCATAAACAATTAAACTTAATTGTTTGTGTCGCAAGGGATCAAAGACTCTTGACAAGCGTAATTGCAAATTATATTACTCTGGCAATCGTTTAATTGAACAAAGCATCTTTAAACTGGTAACAAAACTAATTAAAAATAAAACAATCAATGCAATTGGTTTACTTTCATCATGGCTTCAGAATTTCAGTTAAACTTTTCTTACGTAAGAACCACACTTAGTGAACTTACAAATAAGGTATTAAGTGGACGAAATGTTACAATGATTTCTAATACAAAACCACAAAAACCTAATAAGTTAAAAATATTACAAAATTGAAAAAATAAAAATACATTTTTATAAAAATCATTAGTAGGTAATAGAAAATATGTGCATGTGGAAATAGGTGAATGTGTATACGTGTATTCATAAATAGGTGCAATGCAAGAATTTTGGAATAAATCAATCAATTAGCAATTGATGGTTACATGGTACTTACCATATCTTATAACTATGTGGGTGATGGCGGTAGTCTTGGTGCTTTCTTTGCTATGTTGAACATTTGAAGCCTCTTTCAGTCAAAACAAAACACCATATTTCGTTGAGAGAAGCGTGTTCATTTAAATAAAATTTATTGGTGGTAATTATTAATGCTTCTCCTTAATTCCTATGTTAAAAAAATAAACATCGGTTTTATACAATTTAAAACACATATAATACCAATAAGATCACTTAAAAACAATGAATATATTTATGTTAGTTGCTCAAGAGGCCAGACCTGTCAAATTAAAACTAGGCTCCAGTTTGGGGGATGTTGTTAACGATTCCTCAGACTTGTAACGATCGTTTGAACGCTTTGAATTCTCCCGAGGACTGAAATACGGGCCCAGGTGTTTGGAACCGACCAATCCGAATGCGGTCGAGTGCGGTCAAGTTCTACTCGACCGACCTCGAGAAAGTCAGACGTACCACAGTCGCATGTGGGAGGATTTAATTCGGTATTTAGATCGAAATGATATTCGTGGGTGGGCCTAGAATAGACTCTTTTACCGGTTTTATGATGGGTAAGTTATAATACGATTGCAGAACATGCCATCGTATAGCTAATGACTATTGCGATGATTTTTTCATTACCTCTATCCAACATTTACTTAATATATTATTGTAATCTTTTCTATTTATTACTGATTTTGTAGCCAATACTTATACTGGACTTTTACACTTTAAGGGCTGGTCCACACAGATTTTTAAGACATACGATTTAAGGTTTAACGCGTAGTCGTAGAGTTGGATCATAGGAAACACGTACTGGCGTTCACACAAAGTTTTAGTTTTAAGACGTTGTTTTCATTGTTTTTTTTAAAACAACGTCTTAAAACCTTATGCATTTTGTCTTAAAAATCTGTGTGGACCAGCCTTAACACCGTAATCTTCAGAATTATTATATTTTAGGTGACATTGATGGTATTGATTCACAAAATAACACAAGACAAAAATGTTATGAATTGTATTCAAAGTCACTTATTTTTATAAGACGATCGACAGTCAGAATGTTCATTTTTTCTAGGTTTGTTCAGAGTTCATGAGATATTACCAACGAGTCAATACAATTAACAGACCTTACACTATTCACTCACATGTTTTTTTGTTATAAGCTGTCCGTCAAGTTAGTATACGTTTGGGTTAGGTAAGTAGGGCTAGATGATACGTTGGGCTCGATTTAAGATAAATCTGTTTGTATGTATGTGAGATAATATGCTACGTAAGAGTAAGTTGTACGTGGTTAGGTTTGGTTATATATATAAACATACCCTTGGGCAACCCTTTAAGTCAATAAGGCCCTCCCAATGTGTAGCTTGGACTTGATAAACTAGTAGAATTACGCATAAGTTAGTTGCAAAAATGAGCGTTGTAGGTATTTATGTCCATTGTCTCGCAACCAATCTACGGGTAATAATATGCAACAAAATTGTGTTCTCCTAGTTTCTCACGTAGGCCCTGAGAAGATACGAGAGCGATATTTCCAACCCCGCTAGATCTTTTACCAGCCAAGATGTTGTGTAACGGACAGTTAAATGGAATCACCTACTCATGAGGTCATGAGATTTTATATATATATATTTTTTTGATACGTAAAGTAACGAATATAACTCTAACATACACCTCGTAGATCACAAGCGCATCGAGTTGAAAACGGCTACTCTTGAAAACGGTTTGTGCATCTTAATTCGATTCGATCCTCATTAACGCTTTCCACTTCACTTTCAAGCCAAACCGTGTTCGACTCGATGCGAATTGAAGCCTGCAATATACGTCGTGATATATTTTATATTTTGAACAGGGATCCTATATAGAAATTATTAAAATGCCAACCGACGTGATGAAAGAAAATGTCTACTCGAAGTAATGATGACATCTGTAATACTCTTGCGTCAACGCGCTTCTAAGCCGTTAGGGCGATGATTGTGTGACGTCATCATCAGTGTGACGTCAGCCGACAGCGGACGGGACGTTGAGTTCTAATTATGACGAGGCTCGTTGACGACGCGGCTAAAATCTGCACATTTTGTGAAATCTAGAATGAGTTGGACACAATAATTATATTTCCTATGAAACTGTCAGTCTTTCTTTCCTCCTATCGTGTCAGTACTGAAAAAGGCGACTAAGAACGATCAATTAATTTCGTTTTACAATACGCTACAGTCTACAGCATACCTCTGTCTCACCATATTTATATTTCGAACATTGGTCACAGAAATCTCAAAGAAATATGTTAATAAATATCCAAAGCGGGTAAGCTGATTCTCAAATAAGATTATGCCTGAAGAGTACAAATACAACTTTTCTCGTAAGCATCAATGGTTCGATATTTTTGAACTACTTATTATTTCACATCAATAATACGGCAAAAATAAAATTAATAATGAGCGTTGCATTTCGGTGGCAGGTTTTATGTTTAAATACTGTGTATTGTATTTAAGGAAAACTTCAACATTTTCTTTACTTTCTGCGCATAGGCCTAAATATAATGATTAACTGACACTGACTGTTTGAAATGTGCACGCACATGCAGAAGCACGCATATACTCATAAAATAAATCTCATTAACTTGTCCGGCATGAACATTATTATTTATTCGTTAATGAATTGTTTTGCGAAAATAATATTTCCATGAAAGTACCATAAAAAGTGTTACGAGTAAAAACTAATAGCGTGTTACATAACCTGTCAGTACATACTCATATATAAGCGAATCAAGTATATAGGTTAATGAGTAACACATTATAATTAAATATTATCATCATTTATAGAATAATATCAGAAATAATACCTAAGTTGCACCAAAGTAAGTAGTATATGCTCACGAAATAGCTGAATCCAATAACTTAATGTTCTTTACTTCTGTAGTTCTACCATCTACACTTGAAACAAGTTTAATAGGGATACTTTACGAACTTGTGTTGGATACCTGGACATTTCTGACACAGCGGGCGTGACTTATGAGGCGTGAACACTCTAGAAAGTGGATGGTTGCCTTTACGAATGTGTGAGGAAACACCAGAAATCTGTTAATGTTTCTTGAAAAAGCGTGCATGAAACCCTTATATGCACGCTAGAATATCAATTCGGTATGACTAGTTAGTTATACATTGGGGTAAATATAAAATTAAGTACTTCTTCCCCACAACTACCTGACAAATTCGTATGCACAACTATGTTCACCTTATTTGAAGATAGTATGCATTAAGTATGTATGTAGTATAGGACAACGAAGAAACATTAATTGGGAAGACCTCGTACATCCGGCAGAGTCATCACTGGGCCAGCGGCTCAAACGCGCGACCCCAGTCCAGACGCTAAACGTAAATTATTCTGGTTAGACCTTCTTCGATACTCTGGTACCTACATCGTCTACGTAGACCAATAACCAATGAAGATAACCATCATTTCAACCAACCGTGAAGAATCCACAACAGCCTGAAAAGTTCACGTATACAACTATATTACTTGAAGATAGTATGTATGTCCTATTATGTGCATATAGTAAAACGGGAAAAATTAATTGGAAATACCCGATTTGTTCACCTCGTATGACCAGCAGTCACCAATGGGCCAACCCTACACGGGTCCAGACGGTAAACGACTTAACGTACACTCTGGTAAAGGTATCTCACACTAAGAAGTAAGATAGTGTCAGGGGAGTCAAGACCGCCCACAATTAGTCTCCAACTTAACAAGTGCGAATCACTAACGTTTTTCCTGATTATCTAGTAGAATTTGGGTGCGTTAAGTTTTTTGACGGAAACCTGCTTGCACGTTTTCTCGTGCGTTACCGTCAAAAAACTTACCGCAACCAAATTGTCCTTGATAATCGGGTAAAACGTCAGTGATTCGCGCTTGTTAAGTTGGAAAATAAATGTGGGCGGTCTTAATACTATCTTACTTCTTGCTGTGAGAGACCTATACCTACGAGAGCAAAGTCTACGTAGACTAATAACCATCTGAAGATAACCATCATTTAAACTAAACGAACGTTCATTAAGTAGACATAACCCGTCAAGATACGCGCGTCTTGAATGACGCGACGCGTACCCGCAAGCCAGCCACCCAGCACGTGTCTGGCTAGTATTGCACCTGCGCGAAGCTAGCTTCGCAACCCGCCGCCGTCGCTCGACACCGCGTCCGACGCGCTTCAGTGCTGTGCGGAGCGTCTAACAACGAGGAGCGCATGAGAAGCGGGTCGGCGGACGTCGGTCATATACACACGCGTTTAGTTTAGTACCCGTTTAAAGGGGCTGGATTAGATATGAAGATCGCTTGACGTAGACACTGGGTTATTGCTGTGGGAATGTGGGGAATTGGTTGAAGTTTGTTGTTTAGGTTTTATAGGTGTAAAAATTGGGTAAAAATTAAAACTCATTCCCATTAATATAAACCGTTTACCTGTATTTTTCAGAAATAAATTTATTTGTATGATTCATTTTTATTCTATAAATAAAAATAAATGTTTAATGAAACATACTTAAAAATAGTTTGATAAGCTTTTCTTATCAATACATTTAAATTATATGATACAAGTAAAAGCGAGAAAGGATCTGGACTTCATTAGACCGGGGTACCAATTTTTTTTTTTACAACATTGTTGAATGTATTTTACGCAAGTTAAAGAAAGTTTATTTTAATTGAGGGATCCTGCACACCATAACGGGTAATTTTCGAAAGTAGCGGAGAGAAAACTTGTTAATTTTGTAGCAAGTATTCGGTGTTAAAATAGCAAAATAATAGTTATAATCATTTTTGTTTATGATTCATGACTATGAGCTTTTAAATTGACCATTCAAAACACATACGAATTATCATTATTTTATATTCGTAGAAACAGTTTTACGGTTTAAAACATAATATCGACCTCTAAGTTAGAGCTAATTTAAATAGTGACAATATCTATCCTTACAGGTGCAGATCATGGTTGGACTAAAGTGAAGTGTGCGTAACTTTCTAAGAAAGTTAGTGTTTGTGTCGGTGTTGTGAACTTAGTCCAGCCCCTTCGTCGTGAGAACTTACAATAAATCACCAATATCGGTCATGGCGCAATCATCGTATCAGGTGTTGGTTATGGTTCTCATGATTGTCACCTCAGCAGCAGCCGGTAAGATAAATACTATATACACCTCAGTGTTCGTACACATGTACAATGTTTGGGCTGTAGATTATTATAATTATAAGTGCTTTTTGAAAGGTGCGTTCTAAATTGCCACGTGCAATATTTCAGCGATGCCTGCTCTGCGGCCATTTACGAGATTGGTTAAGGATGCAAACACCTATATATATGTCACTGATAGAGGTGGCTCAGCGGTAAGACCCCGAGACTAATTCGGGAGGTCGCCGGTTCGATTCCGGCCACCAGTGCAGTCGTGACTGAAGGTTTTTCCGAGTTTTTCCTCAGTCGTAACGGCGAATGCTAGGATTGAGTCATACTTACAGTCCTCGGACGTTCCTTCTCAGCTATCAAAACACCATAATAACCTAGTTAGTTATCTGAAGAGGGGCACATCAGGTAAAGCTGGGGTGCACCCTAGAACGGGTTTTCTACGAAAAAATAAAAAAAATGTGTGAACAATCATGAAAACCAAATATAAATGTAGAAAGAGTTTGTCCTAGCGACCCGATTGCTTAGTAGATGGTGAGAGCGTTGGAACGTAAAGACAGATGACTCGGGTTGGATTCCCGTCCAAGCCAAAACTTTCCGAAAATTGCTACAGCTTCAGCCTGTGTGATCAAATGTAAGCAATGTGTACATATTTGTATATTTGCCGCCACTTAATCACATTTCCTCTGAAAATGTGTGCAATTTAGTCCGAGTTGGGGTTTCGAATCTTTCGTTTGTACTAATAGTATTTTCTTTTCTAAACATTTTTTCCATTCAATTTATTTCAAGACAAAACAAGAGTTTACATTTTGTATAGGTGAAGCATAATCCACATAAGTTGTAGAACTTGTATACGTGGTTGCCTAATTACATACAATGGCCACTTTGACTTGGATTAAATAAAACTTTAAAATAAACACAGATGCTAAACATTCGTAGGTTGTTGGTGACGATTACGATTACGATGACGACGACTACGATAACGATTAAGATTGACGATTACGATGACGATTGACGATGATGATTCTGCATAATAACCCACAGAACGTTTCAGCATGGTAGAGACCGCTACTTTCCCTTTGATATATTATTTTAATTCAGTTAATAAATCGATGCAGCGTTCAACTTGGTGTCACTGTAGACTCTTCTTTAAAAAAAAGAAAAAGTAAAGATTTCAATCTATCCAAAAGCATTTCAGACTAGACATAAAACTCCACTGATATATTTATAGCCTGACTATTTTGTTCATACATAATAAAAAGAAAACGTATATCAATCCCCTCCCCCCCCCCCCCCCCACACCAATTGTGCTTTCTCTGTCTGGCGTCAATTTATCAAATCATGACGTGCATGATCCAGCTCGTGACAGCTTAATCAGAATTATTGGATTATCAACTACATTTTTTCCCATGAATATTTTCGACTCAACTATTACCTATTTTCATAGAAAAAGAATGAAATAATATTAATTAATCTGACAAATTGGAAATGAAATACAACTTTTTAGTAAATAACGTGTTATGAGCTATACGTCATAAATTTAACACTAACTTCAAATTTGTATTGTTAAACTCAGAAATTAAAAACCCAACCCCGACTGGGAATCGAACCTAGGGTCTTATGAGTTTCACAACCATTCCACCAACGAGAGTATTTCTCCAATAAATATAAATTTGAATTAAAATTTCTAGTTTATCGTTTGTCACGTCCTACACGAAAACTCTGTGCTATACGAGAAACTTATCTCATAACACCTTCATATTTCCAGTTAACTGCAGCTGTGACCCGGCCATTAAAAGTGAACCCTGATACCTTGTTAACTTAATAAAGCCTCGTATCCGGAAAAGTCTTTATGCCCTCACAGCTCGTCAGGCGGTTCTGCTGACGAGAGACCCACGTGATAAGTAGAACACCCGGGCCCCAAAAAGTTTCCATACAACATTTTTTCCCTTTTTGAAATAAAATATTAACACTTTCAAGCCTCCCAGCTATGGACGAAGTTCAAGATATAATTTTTATATTTCGTTCGTCTTTCTTTACACTTTACTATTCAACGCAAAAAGTAATTGCAAATTTTTACCAAACTTGGGTGATACCTTTTAATTGCGGATTTAATTGCAGAATAAAATAGTGTCCCCAAATCCGATTCAAGAACTGATTTTAAATGGAGGCCATTATTTCTGCGTTTTAACGTTAACTTTTACATAACACTAGGTTTCCTTTCATATCAAAGGATCAGACTTATGTCAATATACGAAGTTAACAAACACCCAGCTTGAACCGGAAATTGAATCCTTGACCTTCTGCATTGGAATAAGAAATAAAACTACTGGACAGAAGATCTACACAAACTTCATTTTTAGTGATACTACGTAACGAGGTCTATAGAGAAGATAAAGGTCGATTTATTTCGATTCACGAGATATATGAAGGGGTTTGGTTCAACGATTAATGGTTCGTGTAGAACGACAGAATACGGTGTTAAATCATACCGTACTGGCCCGTAGCCCACTTCTGTCAAAATGTTATATCAAGTGGGCCGCCTCGCTTATGTATATCACCCACGGGACAAAGAATCTTATAGCCCTCGAAGTCGTTGGCCTAACTTCTGCGGTCACAAGAATAGAGCAAGAACTAAAACTTAACCTAGCTTCTGATTGATGTGACCAATGATAGAATATCTCACACCCCCTTGCAATAGGGTTGAGTTTGGAATAATATTTCGTTGACATTTAAATATGATATTTAATGTTTAAAAAAATGTATGTTTCCTAAGTATCTTTATAATTATAAATTAATTACGGACAGTACCATAGGGAATATAGGCCATTGTCAAACCGTGTACTATGGGATCGTGTATGTAGAGAAACACGCAACACACACTTAAAAGTAATTAATGAACATTTTTTATCATTAGCAACTCCTGTGTTTTAGCGTTCAATAGTAATAAAGTAAAATAATTTGTTTTTTGTTTTCTGCTGGCTGGAATAAACTATTTTACCATAGTATTCAAAACTATAACGTTCAATTATATTTCTGCAACAATGTATGCGATATTATTTTATTTAGATTATGTTATCTTGATTCTGAAAAGATGTGAAGATTTTATGAACGGCAATTTTGTACACACACGATCAGCAACAAAACACTATTGTACAACATTTTAAGCGATTTTTTTTTACATCCTAAATATTGTGTGTTTAATAGGTGAACTAACAAATCTATTAACGTTCTTGACCTTCTCAATTAAAGGGAGTTTGGCTTAAAGGCTTAGAACGGAATTACGCAACAAAATATAACAAAACATATTTAATAAACGCCATTATGAAATAACAGTCCATGAAACGTGTTTGATACCCACCCAAACATGTGCAATGTGATTTACGAATTTTATAAAACGCCTCCAAATGGAAGGATGTAGATAAAAGTATTTTACATATTTTTAGACACGCCTAATTGTGAGATAGCAAACACGAAACTTACAGAATCCTTTAAAAATTGATCCCTTAAGAAGATTATTACCGTTCTTATAAATACACCGGAAGCTTTATACTCCGGGAAGAAGAGTCGCCGTTTTGTGTTTTCCTTGTTCAGCGTCTTGAAGAGGAATGTGAAAGTTAGTGGAAAATTAATGAAACAGTACAAGAGAAACGTAAGGAATACTCGTATATTGCTCAGCCGAGTAAATTGTTGATTAAATTTCTGCCTCACTGTCTTGAGGTAGGTGGAGGTGGGACGAACGATCGTCTCACTGTCGTGAGGTAGGTGATGTGTAGGTGCGGAGATGGAACGAACGACCGTCTCGCTGATAGGCGAATTAAGGAAACTGTGTCTGTGTGTCTTGGTAGGCTGAACATGAAATAAGAGACGAGTGGCGGGGGGTGGGGGAGGGAGGGGGGCGGGGCTGAGAAGAAACAAAACATAGGACGTTTCTTCAGACAATTTCGCAAGCAAAATAGAAAGATTTTTGCTGTGTCGCACTTACCCGTAAAGAAGTAAAATCCAGAAATTATTTACAAATAAATAAACAAAAGTTGAGAAGAAATTATATCAATAATAATAAAAAAAAAAAAAAAAAAATGGAAAATGTCCATGGTTCGATTCCCGGTTCGGACCGTTTTTACTTTGTAACTTGACTTTAATCTATTTGGTGCATGCAAGTAAATGGTAACTTTGGACACGTATAGCAACCAAGCCCATAATAGATGGTGGAATGTCCTTCACTGAAAACCAGTTCTTGTAACTGATAGTGATTAGTAACAAATTACAAATGTGTGTACTTTTTAAAGGCGTTGCATTTGTTTCGTAGCTGTAGGTTCAAACTGGTGATCAAGCAAAATTATTTAATTCCTCGAATGTGTAGGTTAAACATCAAACGAAAAAATAATACAAAACAAAATGTATTTTATAACAACGATAAGAGGTAAAATCTCGATTCTGGCAAGCCTCATATTTTAAAATGGATTTTGATGTTCTTCGAAAAACAATTAAACAATTTCGAGAATCAAATTCTCTTTAATCTTCTGCATGATGAGTTTGTTTGTCCGTTCCTCATTCACAATTTCAAAATCTAACTACAATTTTAATTGAGTTTGTATAAATAGTTCAATTCGTATTTTAGTATCTAAAGATACTGAAATACTTGCAATTTATTTCAATCTCTAAAATTAAATTAGAACACGGAAAATATGGAGCTTCGAGTATTACAAAATATCACACAATACAAACGCAATTATTTCACGCCCTTGTTGAGAAAATGTATTTCTCTTGTAATGAACGCACAATGTAAACACATCCATTTACCACCATACTTGTTTTTGGTTGACAACCTTCTAATTTATTTACCTCGCGATAGAGAAAGCTTTGTTAAAAAACATCATTTAAATTAGCATTTCTTTTTTTATCTCGCATCACGATTGCGTTCCAACCATGGAACTGTTTCCGTTGAATCAACCTGGTGGGTAAGCTTGAAACTACTCAACCTATATTCATCTTGGAATTGGAAACCAATTCAAATAGTGCAAAAACATGCTATACATAACAGTAATCTCCGGATTACTATGGACAGGTGAAAAGAAGACTGTTATGATTATTTTTAATTAATTATGACACGTAACATGTAACATGTTTGTGATTTGAGACTGGCTTTAAACTGGAACCTTCCATGTTTGTTTTCAATCTCGAGCGGGATTATTCGGAAATCTCAAAAGGATTCTATAACAATTGCTCTTCGGTTGAAAGTTGAAGGTCAGTAACGACTCGGGTGAGAACCAGGAAGGTGTGGGACAGGTGCGTGGAGAACATGAACAAATATCACCTTCTCGCTCCCTTGAATCCCGCCGAACAAGCAAACCTGGTGTCAAATAACGATACTACACTCGCAGTGCATCTGAGTGGAAGTGCTACTTAAAGTTTGGATCACTCGAATTTGGAGGGAGGGGGAAACTTGTTCAAAACGCAATTTCTTTTTTTTACCCCTCAAATTAAATCCAATGGATTTCGATATAAACCAGCGATGGAATCCAATTAAAACCTATATCGCACAAAAAAATAAAAACAAAATAAATAAATTCACATTTAGAGTCTACCCACTCAGTGACAAGACTGATTTTCAGTGGTAGTTAACTTTAAAGCGACTAAACCAACTCTGCAGGCTCCGAACACCAACGGGTGAGCGATAACCAATCAAAGATCGTCCACTATTTATTTGTTGTCGAGTTTTGAAGAAATATATACCAGTGCTATTGGTATTGCGGTATGGAGCTGCACGCGCTGTATGTAATGTAAACGTGAATGAAACACACTATCAACGCCACGCACCACGCCTGTGGCATATCTTATTAACACTGAAAACATATCACAGTCCCCATTTAAAAGACGAAAATGCAAAAAAATAAATTATGGCAACATTTTTACTTTCGTCTCATTTTTTGCAACGATGGTAATCGATATGATGAGTAGTTTATGTAAGAAGATAAAAAAGAACATTGCACGATATTCATGTACATAGCCAGGACTCGAGCCTGGAGCGCAGAAATCCTTTATTTACCACCAAACCTTAATTGCTCACGGCCACTAAGCAGCGCGTTCGGAAGTTGTCATTTTACCGCTAAAACATGCGTATAAACTTACACTCCTCACTCCTAAACCGATGATACGATTTCTCTCTAAATTTACGTCCGAGTATAAAAGTGTCAAATTGATGACTGACTTTCATTACGAAAACACAAAAAAGAGTATATAAAAAATGATAAAATATGTGAATTTGTACACAATGTAGTTTTAATGTGTGCACATTTATATATTTTATAATCTTTTTTATGTATACTCTTTCAAGATTAACATCTTGTGTTTTCGTAATGAAAGTCATCAACTTGACACTGTTATACTAGGATATAAAATTAGAGAGATATCCTATTATCGGTTTCGGCGTGAGGACTGAGAAGTGTAAGTTAAGACGCGTGTTTTAACGGTAAGATAACTACTTCCGAATGCTCTGGAAAGAGGCCGAGGTTATGAAAAGTCCTCTAGTTGTCAACCAAGTAGGCAGCAGGAAGAGATTGGGCGTCAGGGACAAAGTGACGTCACGCAAGATAGCAGAACGACAACTTCAGGATGAGCTTTATCTGCCGCTAGTCGTGCGGTGCTTTACTAATGAAGGAACTGAGGAGATTATCTCAGATAAACCTACCGTAATATTAAGGATTCGATTTTGTAGGTCTTACCATGAAGAGTAAAGAGATAGCAATATTGTGATAAACGTTTTCCCCGGCTACCCAGCTGGGGAAAACTTATATTGTAAAAATACGGTTATTATAGTAAGCCACTATGAGATTATTATGAAGGAATGTTAATATAAAGTAAGTCAGCCGAATGCATTGATCCAATACGCGAGATTAACATCAATTGAAGGATCAAAAACTTTTGTCTCGATGTGTCTGCATCAAAACTCCGGGCCCGATGTGTTCTGAAAGTGAAAATCTCCGAAAATTCGATAAAATCCATTTTCGGGAGATTGCACTTTCGTGGATTGGTACATTCAGAATTTTAACATTCGATTTTACGAGCTTTCGAGGATTGCACATTTTGGTAATTTACCGGGGTTTTACACATTCGGATTTTTGTACCTTCGGGATGTTGCAGTTTCGTCGATAAGCACATTCGCAGTTTCGTACATTCGGGGTTTACACTTTCGGGACTCTGAACTTTCGGAGAATTTCTCTCTAAGTTAGAAAACCTTACTTTAAGAGGGTTTCACTTTCGGGAAATTGCATTTTCGTTGTTTTATGCTAGTAGTATACCCTCAAGCTGATTCATATACTGAGTCAAGAAGTCGAATACGTCTTTCACTGAGTTTATAACCAACAACACGGCCATTACCTATAAATAAACAGAAAACATATTTATAAAATGTGCATTCTTAAATTCTCAAGAACATATAATACCTTATGTAATGAGAGTTTTATGTTCGTTTTTTCTACTTACGTTATCTCCAACTTCGGAGTTCAATGCTTATTATAGTATTTGTGCTTCAACATCCTCACAAGTAAAGCAAACGAAACGAAGATGTTAAATTCTCCTTCTCATAATCGAGAATCCGTTTTCACCGACGAAGCAACAAGTCTCCTAGAATGGAAAGCAAAATGGCCTACGAGTTAAGTCTGCCTTCTGTGAAATGCAATGTTGCGTGAAGGGTCTTAGAGCAAACGAGCGAATACAAAGGGACTAGTGAGAAAGGTTGGGCTTGGCATGAATGCGTTGTCTTTACGTTTTAATTAATACTCAAGGAACTTTTTATGCGAAGGCGGGGGGGTTTCCATCGTGGATGTAATGTGGATGGTAATTATTTGTAGTACAGCATGCAAATTGTGTACTCGTAAATAATCAAGATCAGTTTGCAAGAGAAGGGCTTTAAATAATTATAAAACGAAAAACTACTTAAACTCGCGACATATCTTCATGTATATTGATGAAGTTCTTAGATGCTGAGAGTGTAAACTTCTCTATGACTTTCGTCTAACAACCATGGCTATTAAAATTCTTCTAGCTTTTGCAAAAACATTATTCTTGGCTAGTGAGCACTTTGATGAAAATGGTATGTTTTGTCATTTAACTATATTAAAAACGCTTCTTTTTAGTTTCATACATAATATAGTTTATTAATCAGTAATTGTTCAGTTTTTTAGATGGAGATGTAGATTTATTAGCCTCAATAATTCAACAGGTACATAGATTATTCGATACAATACCAGGGAATTGTGGTCAGTGTTCATAACACATGTTATTCTTATTCGACATAATTCCCTAGATTTATCAACATTTTTAAATATATTTTAAACATTTAAATGTACCAACTAAAAAATTTGTCATTGTATAATCATTAAAATATATGACAATATTTTAAGTTGTGTGTCGGCTTTACTGATGTCCCATACGCTATACTGTTCAGATAAAAATATCATGCCCACTTTATTGTATTAATATCTTTTACATAGAAATATTTTTCTTTTTGTAGAACATCTGTACCAAAAGGAAATCAATATAGAAAATAAGTTTTCTCTGTGACACCCACGCGTTCATGTCTACATATGTATACGTATTGGATATGGATGCCGTTTATAGAATTAAACGCATGGCAAGGACATTATAATGTTTGATAGATCTATAAATAAATACAAAACCAGAATCGATATTTAAAAACTTTCCAGTACAAGTACCATAAATGAGAACCAGCTGTGTCTCACTCCCATCTCCGACGTATTCTAAAAGCGTATTGTTTCGTGCGAAATAAAAGAAAGTTTCGTTCCGACTAGATTCGAACAAACGCGAACCTTTTAATCGTGCTAATGGAAATTCTTTTGCTTTCCCAAATCTTTTAAACGACAAGCTAGCAGAAAACCCCACAGTTTTAAACAGATTGAATTTAATTCTTAACGGACCACGTACATTAAAACACTTTTAATCGTAAACGAATCCTAGATTATATTTATCTACTGTATATATTGTTAAACAATTTAATTCCTTTTGTGGTGGAACCATGCTCAGAGAGACACAGAAATGTTTGGTGAAACTCTTCATTGGATCAAATTCGATGGGGTAGCGCTAAAGCAGCCCCCAATTAGTGTTCAATTCGTAAGCTGCTTAATGACTCCCGAATACAAAGCCTTTGTTTAGCGGGAGTTGTATTCTTTGGACTCTACACCTGTGGATTAAATTTCACCGTTTCCCCGCGTTGACGTACAACATTGATTTACATCGGACTACTCAATTATATAGTTGATTGTTGTGACAACGTAGCCTAAAATAACGTGGTTAACACCTGAAAGCTAGGGTAGGGTATACATAAAATCAAAAAACCAATAAACTCCCATTTGATGATCGAACAGATTAATGGTTCTCACATTTACACTGACGTAGTCGTTGTGTTCAATGTTAATTACGACCGTAGTCGCCAAGCGTAAATTATAAATGACATTCAGTAACTCTTTGTTTGAACACGGGTGGTAGGCTACCTACTGTAATGAATGGCCATTTTGTATTGAAAATGTTAGCTTTACGGCCTATAATACGACTCAATTATAGAATAATTATTTTTGAATGCTGTGCACTAACATTAATTTACGCACAGTTAGAAGTATCCAATTATAAGAATATATAAAAATAAATATTTAAAAATAAAATTATGTGCTTTTACTGAAATAATAGTGTAAAAATAGCTTTAATGTTGGTAGGATCTTCTTCGTATTATCCGATAAGAACGATGGCTCATTCGAGTCCCCAACATCGACCATTTCAATCTCAAAACACAAGCAGTTGTAAAATGAATGGACATATATTGAAATAAATGTAGAAGCTATGGGATGGATACAAATAAAATGAAAAATGATTGACGCGAGCAATAACTCATCTTTATAAAATACTTCCCTCCCAAAAGAAAATTGACAACAACGAAATGAAAATATGGAACGCAAGCTTGCAGATGTTAGATTGTAAACTTTTGAAATTGGTTTTGAGATTCTTTTAGAGGTGACCGTTGTACGCAAAGAGAACATCGAACTTTATGTTTCTTCGTTTATAAAGTTATTTTAATTCTGCTTTCGTTTGTAATTTGTATTTTTCTTGCCAAAAACCCGTTATTAGAAAAACTCTATTCATACACACAAAATGTGTAGCTAGTTTATTTGGCTGACTAGGAATCAGTGTATACTACGAATCAGAATATATACTTCAGTCATGGAAGGTGAGATTATTGAAAAATTGAAAAAAAAACTATAAACTAATTCTTACTTCCACTTGCGTCATAATCCCCCCACTCCCAAAGAACACAAACACAATAAAGAATAGAGGAAACTTTGGACGAGAATGAAAATAAAATATATATAGACGTTAATTAGCCTAATATGCGTTACGTACGTATTGTCCCTACCATCGCTTTCACTTTTTATACTGAATTAGAGAGTTATCCGTATATTTGTGTTCATAGCATTTTGTGACAACCCAGAATTTCATCCTTGTAGTGGCTTTCCGGGTGGGTGGATACTTGCTGTGTTGATATCTAAAGAACGGGGTCTGGCACGGAACCCCAGACGCCGGAGACGAAACATTTTACAAATTTCTCTTCACAAGTACCCGGAAGACGACATAATTAATTCAATATTAATTCAAAAGATTTTTAGGTTACTAATAGCACTATGATCACTATGTCAATATTATGTTAGTAACATGAAGGACTACTAAACTAAAACCATTATAAATTTGAAGGTATATTAAGGGGGGGGGGGGGGGGCTGAGAAGCAAACAGGTTCTATACCATCATTAAGAGGAAGGACTACTAGCCAATATTAAAACCTGCGAAATTAACGTATTTTCGTCATATCTCAATAACGCCACACAATATCGAAACAGTGACACCTACGCATATTTTGGATTCGTGAGAGCTCAATACTAAATGAAAAAGATTTCGTAGATTGTAGTAATTATAGTTGTTATTTGTAATTAACTTGTTAATTAGTTAAATTACAAATATTAATTATAATAACTACAATCTACGAAATCTTTTTCATTTGGTCTTGAGCTCTCACGAATCCAAAATATGCGTAGGTGTCACTGTTTCGATATTGTGTGGCGTTATTGAGATATGACGAAAATACGTTAATTTCGCGGGTTTTAATATTGGCTAGTAGTAGTTCCTCTTAACGTACACGATTTAATGATGAGACTCGTATCGTACAATCATGTAACGTTAAACATGTATGTTAAAGGAAAGGCTATCGCCCCATCCCCCCCCCCTGAATCCGCTACTGCTAAAACGAATGTATTTTCACATCGTCTTTGAGGCACTGAAGCCAGAATACGTCCGTTCCAATTGCTACGTGGATTCATTCGTTGTTCTACTCTAAAGGTCATTTTCCACGTGTCATCCTTCATAAACATCGTCTCGATTGGCATCTTTGCATTAGCTCCAACATCAATCAATCCGTCGGTTCCAAACCCCAAGATACACACAAGTCTCAAACGATCTCGGTCAATAAATCAAGACGCTGACATAAAACCTTGTTCTAACTCCTGGGCCAATTGGGAAAATGCGGCATTTCTCAGAAGCCCATTTTTTATTTCTTCCAATTTATATAAACACCTTAGTATGTCTTACATGAGTATTCTATAAGACAAGTTTGTACGCTCCGAGCTACTTACTTCTTTATACATTTGAATCTTTAAATCAAATTCAAATCAATTTTCAATTAACTTTTAATTTTATAATAATAAAACAAAAATATTGCGAAATAATATTTAAAAAAACAATTTTCTGTAATGATAATGCTAATATCTGCTGATTTCTGGGAATTTATATCAACACAAAATGCGTACGTGCGTAGGTAATTCTCGATGATAACCTTTCTTGTATGGATAATGGAGGATGCAACCTCGCCGAAACGTCGTGCTAGATGGAGTTAGGTGGTATCACCTGGTCAATTTCAATTGTGTGACATTCTCAAGAATCAGTAGTTTACTTAAAATAATATTTCCGCAAAAATCTGAAAATAAATATGTTTTTTTTTATATATATCTTCGCGGGCATGTTTGATGTTGGATATGACCTTGGTGGAGGAGCCGGTCCCAGCTTGCTCAACGTTTCAAAGAGATCATACTCTTAGTTTTCATGATCTAGGTTCTTGACTCTTGTTCCGTGAAAATGAGGAGCCTTATCTCTTAGAAACGTAGCACGAGATAGATATAGCACAGGGTATTTCACTAAGTTCACAACCAACAACGCACTAAGACCCACCAGAAACTGAAAACATTATATAAATGTAAGAATATAAATTAAAAGAAACAAACGAAGGATGAAGTATACTAAAAGTAATAAAAATAGAGGAATACGAAAAACAAATACTAATACCAAAAATAATATGTTATACATTTTTTCACAATAAAGCGGAACATGACTGGAATAAAATTATTTTAGCTTATATCCATAATATGTAGCAAGAAAAATTCTAACTTAATAATAATATTAATACAAATGTAAAAGCAAATTTATTTCTGCTACAGACAACAACACAATAGCACATAGGAATAAATGGTGAAATAATCTCTTCATTATCTTTTTGAACTCTTGTGAATTACTTGCTAACGCTCTCCGCAAGAGTTCATGAGTGTTCTCCTACCGTGTCAAGAAAAGAGGGAGAGGGAACCACGTGATTTGATCCACGTGTGTGAGTAAGAGGATTAAGGTAGTAATCTACCGACAGAAAGCTCAGTATCTTAGACGCGTGACTGTGTATAAAGTGTTGCAAGATCGATATTGTAGGTTTCTGCAGTCTTAAAAACGAGTTTCTATGGTTTAAGATTAACACTATTTTCCTTTCACATGATTTCCTCATTCAAGTGTGGAAGAAATCCTCTTACTGGACAAAATTATGAAAGAACGCTTCTCATTGGCTGGGTTTAGAATTTAAGACCTACGATTTAACGAGGTGGAATTGGTTCAATTTGTAAACCCTTAAACCTAACCTATCTCTTAAACCGTGGCAATTTACGTTAACGCCGTAAGGCTTTTAGACTGATTCAACTCGCTAAAACCTTATATCTTAAACCGTAGGAAAGTGTGTATAGCGACATCAAGTAATGTTTATATGCACCGTTAGAAGTAGCTCAGCGGTAAGACGAGGGACTCTAATTCGGAAGGTCGCCGTTTCGATTTCAGCCACCTGCAATCCTGAAAGGAATATCCCAGCGTTTTCCTCAGTCCTAAGGAGAAAGCTGGAATCAAGTTCTATATGCTTCAGACATGTTTTCCAAACTATTTAAAACCCAATATACTTGTCACATGAAGAAGGCGACATTAGGTAAAGCTGATGTACACCCTACAACGGTGATTGCTTAGAATTTTTTTTAGAGTCCTCAAATAGGTTTAAATCATTCCTTTCAACGAGCGAAATATCCCGTAGAGCAGTGTACTCACAAGAATTAACTATGTAAGACGTAACATTCGACGAGCACGATCCAACAAGGAAACATATTGTCTGTTCATGGATTAAGAGTGGACACAACATTCGTCCTTCAAGCGTAAACGGTCGTTTGTTTGCAAACACGACATGTGAGGACATGAGCACTGACTAAAGCATGTAGCGCGTCCCGAGTACTTTCTCTTTTTCTCTCTCTTTCTAATACAAATATGAAAAACATAATATAATAATTTACATAAATAAAATAATAAAAGGACAGAGTAGACCATAGCCTATATCAATGATGATGACCTGGAACAACAGCTCTAAACATTGTGGCTGTGGAACCGGTACCATACAAGCCATTTTGAACTGAGCGATCGTTAGGTAACGAAATATGGTATATTTCTGGTTATTTTAGTGATTTATATTTTTATATATATATATAATATATACATAAATATTAGAAGATTTTTTAAAAATGTATTTGTAAATCATTTTTTAGAGATCCTTTAAAGTTTAAACTAACGTTAAGATGATTTATAATGACGTTCAACATTTAAATTAATTCTACTTATTTTGTAGGTCGTACGGCCATAAAGTTTCTTTGAAATATGTTGATAATCATAATAAACGAATTTCTATAAAATGAAATTCTAGGTACCACAGCCTTCTAATCGCTACGACAGAGTTCGCGGTGTTGGATAAACATTTGGTCGTCTAGCGTTCTAGTTCCATATTATTATTGGCCTAGACTGATATGTACTCAGCCTGTAGTGAGTTTACCGCCAACTGGGGACCGTTCTGACTGTACTGTTGTGGGTAGGAAGTTGTTACACACAACAGTACAGTCACGTGCAATGCAACGTTGCTCCTTCTTACACTTGCTTTGTCTTGCTACGAGTAAGTTATATCACGCGCGTGTTCAGAAATTACGACCTAGAAGATGGGTGAAGGGAAACAAATCTACGACTGGCACGTTGGTAAGTATCACAAAACGTATCACAAAACGTCGATACAGGCTGAAACTCAACGTTCAAACCAGTATTTCTTCCGATTATGTGATATAATAGAGAAGGCTCACACATTTTTTTTTTGATTACTGGTTACCTCAAGTTAAAATAAGCGGGAACTAATCGGTTTCGGCTCGAAAGGTGCATTAGCATCGCTTTAATATAGCAAATCAAAGATATTGCTGTCAAAACACGCTCAGAAACGGACCTGCACCATTTTGCTCGTGATTAGAAGGTTCTGACGTCATATCTCAGTAAACAATAATTTTATATCATACAAATAGTTCTGAAATCCCACCCTTTAGTAGATTATTGCTCTCATAAGACTTTAACTGAAACAACGTTTATTTGTAGTTAGTAAATGAACACTGCTCAACATTAATTAACGACAATATGTTAAATAATTCCATTATTTTAAACACGTTTTGGTAAATACTGTATTAAAATGTATTTTCTGAAGAAAACAGTGGTATAAAAGGCATTGTTGTAAAGTCACTGCATCCTAGATATTGTAAAATATCCAACTTAATATCGTTGATATTATTAAGAATACTTCAAGGAGGCAGTTGTTTACATGACATTTGACGTCAAGAGCCGTTTTTCAATTACAGAAAGGAAAGTTACAAATTTCAAACTTAAAATGCTACAGTATAGTAGATTGAGATTACAGTATAGTAGAGTGAGAAATATACGGTAGTATAGCCTAGCCCTAGCATGTTATTTTAGTAAGTCTGTATCATCTTATTCTATTATTTTATAACTATTAACAAATTGTATTCAATAATTCTAAACATGTTGTATGTTTTGTATGTTTGTTTGCATAATATTAGGTATTATGTTCCTATATTAAAATGTGTATTATTTGATATTGTACTTTAGCATAGTTTTTAGATACGGTAATAGTTATATATTTAGCTTAGTCATAGTAGGGCATCAAGCATTTTTTCATGTAAATATTTAAAATTATATCATACAAATTGTAATGCTTTATAGAAACCCTTAAATAAATAAAAACTAAAAATAAAAGAATTGGAAATATACGCTTCTCAGATATAAAAATTATACCGCCCGTATTTTTAGATACCTAATGATCCTCCATTTTTAGGTGCTTTGAGGAATATTTATTTTTGATGAGACATCCCTATTTCAGTGCTGTGCCTTGACCTACCCTGCCGAACAGCCGATTTCGGTCTGTAAATATTGTAAAAAATTAAAACTACTTATGTCATGCCCTATTGAATGTAATACTCTTTCTTATTAATATTAGGCCTACTCGTTCCAATATATATTGCCGTGTTTAAAAAAAATTGCCCGATAAAATTGTGAAAGCTGTGCAGCAAAATCACATTAAAAAGCTAAATTAGCTAATTTGGAAAAGGCAAATTTTTATAAGAAATTGCATTTAACTCTCAAGGGAATTACATATTTTGGTTTAATTTTAAACAATTTTTGAAGCATTTAAAGCAATTATAACCATAAGAAATGGGGGGTCCACAAGCAGGTCCAGCGAGATACTCGAAACAACCGTTAGTTTGCCAAAAATGCAACAAATGTGAAAATAATACTCAAAGTAAAATAATCTGAATGGCAGTGTGATTCGAGTGTAAAATCCCGGTCTCAGGTTGTCTTGATACCAACCATAGAAGACTCGCTGCACGCATACAAGGCACGTTTTGCTTTCATACACTTCATGTCTCCATGGATTTGGCAGAAGTTAAGCGGGCGCTGTCGGGGGTCGTGTTTGTAGTAGGCTAGGCCAGAGCTCTGATGCAGCCGAGACGACGACGCACAAGCTATCTGCATCATTATAAAGTGGTTCCACAGAAAGCTTGTGGATACTTACGTCATAGATCAGTGAGGTATTTCTTTTCGCTAGTTGAATATCGCGCCATTCATATCTTGGCGTATATGCGCGCTTTTTACGACAATCCTCTGCTCATTCAATTATATTTATATCAAGTACGTTGCCCACCCAAATTTATGATGATATTTGGGGTTTAATCGAGACTAATCGAGACGATGAGTTTGTCATTATGAGGATGAAAAACGCCACATGACATACATGCCTAAGCCAGGATTCGAACCTGGAACGCAGAGACCGCGGTTTACTAGACCAACGCCTAATCGACCTCGGCCAACTGCGCCGGCCCACCCAAATGTAAGTATTTGAATAAGCCACCCGCTGATTGGCTCCGACTCACTCATCTATGACTCCAATATTCCCACGGAAGCTACCTGCATGATGGTAAGGTTGTTCCACAGCAATCTTGTGGATGTTTACCTCATAGGTCAGTGAGGAACTGGTCCACAAATATCAGTATTATCAGTAAATATCAGTATTTGAAATACCGATAGAGGTTTCTCGACAGTAACGCGACGTGCCGGTTCGATTCCGGCCACCGGGAATCCTGACTAAAGGTTTTTTCCGAGGTCTTCTTCAGTAGTTAAAACTAATGTTTGAGTACAAACAGCCTTCGTACATTCCTTTCTAATAATCTAAACATCCTATAGCATACCTACAATTAGTCACCCGAAGACAAAATAATTTGAATAAACAAGCCGCTGACTCCGAAGCTGACTCATTCCATGACGTCAGCATCAACATGGTTGTGTGGAGCACCTATACATGAGCGGTGTACGAGCCAGTGGGATATATTCTACCCCGTCTTAATGTCCTAATCGGTTATGTGGCTCAATGCCTATGACGTCAGCATCAATACGGTTGTGTGGAGCACCTAAACATGCGCGGGTGTAGGAGCAGTGGGATATATTCTACCCCGTCTTAATGTCCTAATCGGTTATGTGGCTCAATGCTGATGACGTCAGCATCAACATGGTTGTGTGGAGCACCTATACATGCGCGGTGTACGAGCCAGTGGGATATATTCTACCCGTCTTAATGTCCTAATCGGTTATGTGGCTCAATGCGTCGCGTCGTGACGTCCCCAGTGCCGGCTGCACAGCACCTGTAGCCAGGATTGATTGATGAGTTAACGTTCGGGCCATGTGGGTAAATAATAATAATATGATGCTACGCTACGGAATTTATAGTTTTGCAACTTATCAAAACTCGATTCAATAATTTTATTAAATAATCGATTTACATTACACATTGCGTTAAAACATTGCATATTGACATAAGTTTAACACATTAGCAGTGAACGGAAAGGAGAAAAAAGAAATATTGCATTTTTCCTAAAAATAAAAAACATATTTAATTTTCTTAAACCGTATTGAGGTCACTTTTCTTCCATCCTAGAAACGATCAATTTCATAAAAACTATAATTTATATAATGTGAATTACAAATATTTAACTTTATTAAACTCAAAATCTAATAAACACTTCAAATTGTTTATTTAATCTTAATAGAACAGTGGAAAAATGTAATTCTTTGTCATTATTTTAAAATAAATTCTTGATGTGTTTCGAAGAGGGTTGTTTTGCTTTTTCCTAATGCTATACCAATTTTGTATTACACGCTCTCGTATTATGGTGTACGGTAAACTATGTTAAAGCTATTAATATATATATAATAACTCAGAAAATTGAGCACACTCTGTACGCAATTAATGTTCTATTGAATTGAATCAAGCTGGGGCTAAACTTCTACGAAAAAATGCTCAAAAGAATCTAAGAAAGAAACGTACTTCTGAGACGATACATAAAATTATTCCTCAATGTAACCCTAAAGTGACTGGGTAAGTAGGGAGGCATTGAAAGATTCCTTCACTATTCATCCAACGTTATCAGCTCATGTAGCTTACAATGGCGACAGCTCCTGAACGCCTTAAGCTAAAAGTTCGATCCAAATAATCAATACACCACACACACACGTAACACTTTTAATTAGGTTTCGGATTTTCCCTTGTCTAATTTCCCGCGAGTCGGGTGACAATATGTCCAGAATAGACAAGGTGCTCCTCTGTCCGGTAAGCGTGGGTGTGAGTGAGGTCGATGTAGACTTCGCTCAGTTGCCGGATGAATGATCTACGGTGTTTTCACTCTCCTAAGAGAGATTGAATTGATCGATCAATCTTGCTTCCCTCGCTACGTCACTTCGACTTCGAGTTCCAATAATCCAGCATTCTAAGGGAGCTATACGTCACGAGTACAGGGAAATTCTCTACTCCTCGCATGCGTATTTTTCGACTGGTTTTCTCGGGGAAAAGTAGGTAGATTATTTTTCTACCGTTTGCGAGGGTTTATTTTGAATTCCACATCCTTTGCACTGCGCAATTGAGGACTTCTACATTTCTGAAATTAAATGGGCCAAAGCTGTTAGATAGATAAAATTTAATCCCTGCTTCCAATACAGAAGGTCCCGGGTTCAAATCCCGGTTCAGACAAAAGTTTTTTTAACTTCTATTAGGGATTCAGTTCCATTACTTTTTGTCTTAGGAATAAGTAAACGGTGACTTTGGAGCCGTCCTAGCAACGAAGCACTCAATAAATTCAAAGTTTTTCTGAATCGGCCTTGTTGATTCTGACATTTGTCCGCAAGTGTTCGCACTGTAGTGTCCAATCACTGATTCATATGTTTCGTATTTGAAATATCGATCTTTGATTGGTTATCGCTCACTTTTCTATGGTGTTCGGAACCTACAGGGTTGGTTTAGTCACTTTAAATTAAAGTCCCCCACTGAAAATCAGTTTCGTTACTGAGTGGGTAGACTGTAAGTGAATTTAATTATTTTATTTATTTAATAAAATTGTTTTTGACAATCTTACAATAGCCTCTAAGACCAATCACTATTTATTAGTGGTTGTTTTACGACATACTTGTCAGCCAGAGGTCATACGACGTTGGCCTTTTATTCACCTCTTACGACAGGCAGTGCTACCCTGGACCAGCTCTACACCCCAGGCCCAGACGCGGCGCTCTTAGACTAAGAGAATATTGAAATGAACGAACATGTACACAAACAATAACCATAGTCATAAATAAACAAAATATATCCGAAGCGTCTGAGGAAGAGGGCAGAGCTCTCAAAAATATACGCACTTTTAGTGAGTGTTTTTGCGTTTATGACCGTGGATATTTTGTGCGTGCTTTTTTTTTTCAAATTTATTGTTATATTTATATTAAATATTTAAACCGGGTGAGTGATAAAAGATTTAAAACCTCCACGCGTGCAACATTCCTGCCTAAACTAGGGTTCGAACCTTGAGGTTCTACGGAGCAGGTCGAGGAGGAGAAGTCAGACGAAATGCAGTCTACATCCTCCCCACTCCTGTTTCCTCCTCCTTCACCTTTCCTTCACGCCCTCCCACTGGCCCTTTACCACTTAACAACCCCCATCACAATTTTCTTCATATTTCACCCACTCATTGTCTCGATTAGCCACGTTGCAAAAATATGAGACGTTAAGCCCAAATATCATCATCAACATATCATCATCATCATCATCATCATCATCATCATCATCATCATCTTCAGCATCATCATCATCAGAGCTAAGTCTAACCACCACGGCCACTATACGCCAGCAACTTTGAAATAAGCAGACAAAAAACTAAACACAAGTAAAGTCGCATTTCCAGAAGTACTCACTCTCTAATCTCTTGGTATCTGAGCTTTGTATAGTTATTATATACACAATATGAATATTCAACAACTATACATGTAGAATTGAGGTTCACAAATGACATCATTGAACTGCAGACTGTCATAACAGTAACGACGGGGACAACTATTGCGGGCATTGCTTCGACTTGCATACAAATAGATGATATGGTTTACCTATCATGATGCGCACCCTTAGGCTAGATGCGCTAACACTACCTTCACAGAGGTGCGTTCAGATTATTTGGGGCCCTGGGCGCTGAGAAATTTGGGCCCTTTTTGTCGATATGAACTCTCAAAAAAAATTACGCTGTTATCCCTAAGGTAACTTAGTCTAATTATCAATTACTCATAAATTAATGTTTAAACTTAAAAAGAGTTTATTTTATCTTTTTACAAATGTTGAGCATCAGTCCGTGACATTCATGTTTTCTATATTGCAAAGCAGAGCGCCACTTTAGGCAATCAATCACAACGTTTGTTGAAAAGTATTCAACCATATTCAGCACAGCTACGATTTGAACATAAAATACCTGGAAATTTTACCTCTGTTAGGCTACGTTTTGAGCACGCTTGCAGCCATTTCTCAATTAAATTTAATGGCTGGTCGCAGAAAGGAAAGGAAACAGGAAAGTGAGAAACCCGTTATGAAGTGGAAACATTTTGTATTAATTAACTTCGTCCACAAAGCACATGCCCGGCAGCGAAAGAAGGTGTCGGGCTGGTTCTGAGAGTTGGGGAATAGAAAAGTTTTCATCCATTCTGTAACAAACGTTCTGTTATATAACTAACTGTTTTCAATAAGAGCCTTATCGCAACAGTTAATAGCATTATTTTTTGAAAGCCGTAGATTGTAGACATGGTGGCTTTTCATTTATAAAAAGAAGCGCCGAGTTGTAAGTACACATTTTAATTGGAATAAAGTTGAAAAAAAATTATTCTGTAACATGATTTTTGATTTTTTAAACATAGTTTATTTGCAATAAAATTCCTAGTTTTACATATTATTGGAAACAGTTGAGATAAATTCCAATGTAAGTATAGTATACTAATGCTTTGGAAGATCTCTACATTGTAGCAACAAATTAAAAATATATTCCATATAAGGTAAGAAAGTATATAAAAATAATAATTTAACATTAAATGTACTTTAAATCTGACCTACAAGAAGAACATAAAAAGAAAGTGAATAAAGAACATAATTTTCTGTAACACAACTGATATAATTGAGCTGAAATGTATTTTCTTGGGTGTTTTCATTATTCAAAACTACTAGGTGCTTAACCCGCCCCCCCCCCCCCTTTCCCCCTAGTAAAGTGCTAATTACCTTTTCAGATGCCCCTAAAAACCATACGATATCAGTGATAATATAACCATACATGAAATAAAATAAACAAATCAAAGATACTGCGTTCTGGCACGTTCTGCCAGATAAATATGCATGTTGTTGATCTCTTTTAAAAATACAGACAGAAGAGACTGCTGTAGTCCTAATAATGCTGTCTAAGCTTATGAAGATTGTTGCGACAGTTAGGGAGAAATATCTTACGCCTGCACACAACATTACCGTCTTAATCTTATACCAACGTACTAGCCTCAAACTGACGAAATATCCGAATCCAAGAATAGTACCAACTTAATTTTATACTTCTCTAGTTTATACCACATCTACTTGAAACAGGGGTACACAAACGATAATTTACGACCGTAAGTTGCTACCTGAAAACCCCAAACGCAGTAAGCGTAACTAGTGAGATCTGTGTACTCTGCTAAACGGAATACCGCCTTTACGAATAAATAAAAGTACAACCGAGGAATCTATTGATTTTCGATTAAGCAGTGTGGGTGAAAGGGGCAGTTGATGAGAATCTGAGGTCGACATAAGACTATAGTTACGTTGGTACCACTTTACGGACGGCCATTCCCATACTGAGGTCGACGTAAGACTACTACTTTACGTACCACTTTACGGACGGCCATATGTTAACAATATTACTGCCCACGCAAGGCAACATACCAAGCAATCTTTTCGTTATTATTACAATACATAGTCGATCCAAGCAACTAGTGGCTTATTTTGTCCAGATCAGACATTTTATAAAATGTCTTACGTGCTGTGTTGCAAGGACGTTGATATAGCGCGTAGAAGTTCAAACGAGTAATACTATATAACCTATGATCAATCGTACTATGCCTTCTGCATCGTCCAGGTTAAGGGGTCAATTTAGCAGGAATTTGCCTTTAACATTTTTTTTTGAAAGCTTTTAGTTGCATTCTTACATAAATTGGCAAACATATAAGCATCTACTAACATAATTCTGGTTTTCTATCCCAGTCCAAGGAATGTATTTCAATATTTTAACTTAACTTCTCATATTTTGGCAACGATGCTAATCAGGACGATGAGTGGGTCGTAAACAGTGGTGTATTCGAGCCTGGGCGGGCCTGGGCGCCGCCCAGGCACTTTTATTTGGAGGCTGGGCTAGCCCAGGTGCTTTTTAACAGTCAACAGCCCATATTATACCATAAAAATACACACACGAGGTCCTACATTGCTAAACAAAGAACAGCCGGGCGCAAAAAAAACGTTTTCTATAATTGGAGAGCAAAAATACGCATGACCAAACATACATGCTTCGAAACGATGGACAGAAGAAATAGCTTTTTGTTGCAGGTATCAAACTTGACAGTTGTTAGGACACCTTGTGGAGGTGACTGAAAAGAGTTGGCCACTAATCACAGTATTCTATGATTTCGCCAGATATGGCACGTACAAAGTCCGAAATTCCTATCATCCTCGCCTTCTACCCTGCCTATTCATAGCCATGCACCAGTCCTGTGTTGTGCACTGTTAAGGCCCATTCACGATTAAACTTAACCGTAAACTTACAACTTAAAGTTAGGTTTGACTTATGGAAGATCACATGATTGTTCACGACCAAAACTTAAACTTAGTTTTGGGTTATGGTTAAGTTTGGAACGATCAAACTTTAAAATGAAAATAAACTTAACAGTAAGAATTAAAGAACCAATCAGCGCCAGCCGCAAGGCCTAGGCTAGCTAAATCGAAAATGGAGCCGAAACATGCTCGGAATTTATTTGACGAGACGTTATTAAACTAGTTTATGAAGACCTAGCGTCTACGTTTAAGTTAAAGTTTACTACTAAGTTTTTATCGTGAATGAGCCTTTAGTTTCTCAGAAGAGGGTTTATGTGAAAAGGATTAGGTCTTCTGAGTTCTGAGAACTGCCCGTCCTATTTAGCGTAAAAATGTTGACATTGTCACATGCATTTCTGTCATCAGTATTCTCTCTGGAGCTCAAGTGGTAACATCTAAATGCGTCCGCATTTGAAAACTGCCTTTTACCGCGTAAAGTGTACGTCGAGTCGTTTGCCAATGACGCAGTGAGTGGCGCGTGTACACGTCACAAAGAGTGTTTATGTGGCATTTCGTGCGTGTTCATATTTAGTTGTATTGTATTATATTGGTAATAGTTTATTATTTATTTTCTCTTGTCATGAAAAGACGGACTGCCGAACAAAGTGAAAACCCCCCCAAAAAAATTACCAGTTTTTTTTTTTCAAACACAATGAACTTCCAAATAATGTGGCGGTAAATGAAAACAACAGTGAACAGTGTTGTGTCGAGAAACGTTCGGAAATTAGTGCTCCTGTTCAAGAAGTGAAGTCGAAATGTGAATTTCCATCAGTGTGGAGTGAGGACCAATGGCTGGAAAGGAAAGGTAAACATGATTGGTTAGACGCTAAAGATGGACGCTTAGGGTGTAACGTGTGTACTTCTTTAAAAACATTAGGCCCCCATAAGTCACAAGGACTCTCGTTGAGTGGACAAATTACACTATCTGCTCCAAAGGAACAAGCAAGGAACAGCAACTAAAATCGCTAAGGTCAAAAATAGGCTATCATAAAGCATCGTTAGCGCATACGAAAGCGTTGGAACTAGTCAATGAAGCAAAAAGAGAAACCATTGAAACTGTAACACAAAACTGGCAGGACAAACACTTGGAAGAAACGGCGAGTTCTTTAACCCCGTTCAATTTCTGTAACATCGTGTTCTACACACTTAAATTACCCCCCCCCCCCGGTACACACGTAAATTCGACCGCCCAGGCACTTAATATTTTAGGAATACACCACTGGTCGTAAATAATGATAAGAATCCATTATGCGTGACATTCATACCCCAAGCCCGGTTTTTAAAGCGGAACGTACAAACCTCGTACGAACTATGGGTTGCGGACCAACGCCTATTCGTCCGTCACACAGTGGAATTTTGAAATATATGTTACATATTTTGGAAATAATTTTGTTTATATGTTTTCAACGAGTCATAGTAATAATAAAACAAAAAATTAGAAAATAAAATTTTTTACCATGGAAAATGACAGTGTTTTTAAAACCGTCCTATAGCAACGAAGCACTTAATAAATTCATAGAGGTTCTGAATCAGCGTTGGTGATTTTGGCATTTATCCGCAAGTGTTCACACTGTCCAACCACTGATCCAAATAAAATTTTCATTTTTAAAAATATCGATCTTTGATTGGTTATCGCTCACTCGTCGATGGTGTTCGGAGCCTACAGGATCGGCTTAGTGTTAGTCCCTTAAAATCAAAGTGCCCCACTGAAAATCAGTTATGGGCAACCCAAGACTACCTTACATATGCTTTCGTCACAGGCGAGGTACTCGTAGCCAATCAGCGATCGTTATTTGCGGGATGTCTCGGGCTTCTATGACCTAGCCTAGTATTCAAGTACTTCGTTCAACACCAAATAGGCCTACAGATACAAATTGGCTCTTGTTCACTTGCGTGTAAATGCAGTTCATGCTCACAATATGATCTTGTGTGCTCGTATACGAAAGCTCGACGGTTTTACGCCTGTATTTACTTTTGCAACCCAAACTCAAATATTTATCAACCGGATAGGACTGTTCACAAAAAAGTTTCTTTACTAAACACACGCAAACTCTCCAACACCGGAACATGAGCTTAACCCCTTTGTATTGTTTGAATGAATAAAATCCCAATCGATTCATTCTCTGTAAGTTCGCATCCACTCCTAATAGCCCAGCTCGCATTGTATGGTTGGCCTCCGGATACTTCGCATCCACTCCTAATATCCTAGCTCACATTGTTTGGTTCGTCTTCGGATAGTTTGCATCCACTCCTAATAGCCTAGCTCGAAATTGTTTGGTTCGCCTCCGGATAGTTCGCATCCACTCCTAATAGCCTAGCCGCATTGTTTGGTTCGCCTCTGGATAGTTCGCATCCACTCCTAATAGCCTAGCTCACATTGTTTGATTCGCCTCCGGATAGTTCGCATCCACACCTAATAGCCTAGCTGGCATTGTTTGGTTCGCCTCCGGATATTTCGGTGCGACTATAAAGTAAAGCCGACACGTCCAACGTCGATGACGGCAGCTCCGGTTTCCGGTTGGTCTTACGCATCGCGATCCGGTGATCCGGGAAGCCGGAGTTTCGAACATATTGCGACCTGACAACGCGTTAAAGCGTCAAGAATGAATGACTGCCAATAACCCGTATGGAACGAGCGGGAATCCTCATAAGAAAAGCTAGTATTGCTTTGCTACAGTGATCGTCTTCACCCGATAACATGGAAGTATGGCAGAATGCGAGAGCAACCAACCGTGTAATCGAAGCTCTGATCGCTGGTACTGGATTTAGTAGCCATTTCTTTTCGCGCGCTTTTTTCACTCTCACTCGTCAGCAGTTTCTGTCAACTATTAGTTCATTATAGTAAAATAAAATATGTATTACATTTAATACGACATAGAAATCTTGATTCTGGATAACAGGTAGTTGATTCTAATGAACATATTTTTATTTAGTAATAATGAAATAAATTTAGGAGGAACAACACTGAAAATCGATTTTAAAATGTTTTATATTATAACATTCTTAATAACTTCAAAAATTATTTTAAAACGTAGTTTAAAACGCTTTATTTATCTGTAATCAACTATTCACTACTTTCAATTTATATATATCGTACCAAATAGTGCATGATTATTGTAGACCGATTAGTCTGTGTATAACCATCTTAATTTTTTTTGTAAACGCTTATCACTTTAGATTGCGGTTTTGGTCCTAGTATAAATACTAAGTATCAATAAGACGATACCTTGTAGGTTGAGACTCTAAACCCGTCCCTGTCTAATGACTTAGTTATAATATATAGTATATAGTAGTAGTATACAGTATTCGACTCACTGAAAATCGGACACTTATTGACCCGACATACTATTAACTATTAGCCATATTATTTAATATTCCCAATATTGGTTTCATTATAAATTAAATCACGAGTGTTATATTATAAAAAAATTGCATGAACGGAAATGAAAGGCGCAGAAACGTGACACTATCGCGATAATACTAATAACACCAGCAATTATCAAACTACATAAACACACTCAACGCAGCACAACACAAATCTGGATTCATTCAATTAAGTTAATGTTTACAATTAAAAATACGAGTAAACAGCGCATCTATTGTGTTTGCTAACGCAGATTGTTTTGTCTTGTAAAAACACAGCTAGAACATAATTGATACATGTTTTACATTTGCTTTTAGGAGGGGATCGAATAAATAGAACTACAGAGAATGAGGCATATACACTACAGTACTGTTACAGTTACATTGTGTATTTTATAAAGACTAAATACTCGAATTATAGGATGAGGGTATAATATAGTACAAAATAGCTCTTACGAATGTCAACGTTACTCAACCAAAATCATATATTAATTAAATTATGACGGACATAAATGATAACTAAAATAAATTGCCAAAGCTTTGATATAGAAACATATGGAACACGTTCAATTTTATGTTAGTTTGGAGACAAATGTATCCTTGAATATCAGTTAATATATATGAACTATTCAAAACGTATCATGTGCACAAAGTATTGAGTACCAATATTCCTGTTAAGCTGAACACATCATTGCTCATATACCATTACATTGAGTTGTCAAGTTTGTGTGAATTCAAACATGTTATGAACATTCCAGTCCAATATTGTCCCTTTGGTGAAAAAATTGTTGAATTGTTTCAACTTCTACGGTTTCACTAACGGTATATTGCGTTCTTTACATAATTATGGTAATAAATTAAATACATGTGCGTACGTGCACTGGTCTCCAAATCAAAATACTTTCTGAATTTTTTTTTGTCCAGGATATTTTGACAGGACAATTCAAAAATGTTTACACCCAAGCAAGTGACAATATTGGACAAGAAAGACGTCTTACTTGAAAAGTATGAACACTTACAATGAAAGAAAAATCGTTTTCATAATAATTCTTTTACAAAATATATTACATTAAGAATATGAGATACAGAAGAAAAAATAGCATGAGCGAATGTACTGATGTACTACTTTAATAATTAATATGTAAACTGATTTCGCGATTGGTCCCTGCAATTACTCCCAAGACGTGTTATGGCTTTCAAACTAATCTATATGATTATGTTTGCGCTAATATACCACATATCTTTATGTAAAATCTTAGTGTGCGCATATCAGTATTAACTGCACCATATTTTCTACACGTTCATGCAAGTGCAGAAAATAACACACGCTACTTCGAGTATACAATTTGTAAATCGTTTGTATTATAATGTAATACATATTTAACCTCATTATACTTAAGAAGGAATGCAACAAATTATGGCAAGTTAAGCGATAAAGAGCAACGGATCATGCACGAAGGCATATGCGAAGTGTTGCGCAACCGATCTCAAAAACACCCCTCCATTTTGTAACACTAGTTCGGCGCTCGACCACCAGAGCAACTTAATGGTGGACCACGCCACAGTGCGTAGTTGTTAATCTCTTGAACCTACGTAACGCAAACGATGCGTGAGTTTGAATATCGAATTACCCTTGGAGATAGAGGAGTGGTTAATAGAGAAACACTCTGTTAAATGAAAGGTTAAAATGCTGGAAAGCAGAATGATAAGGAATCAAGAACCAACCATGACTGAGACACAAAGTTAGTTTTCTCGTAAGGCTGTCTAAAATAGAAGGATCGTTATTATATGTCTGTATTTTCAGTTTAAATTTTCTAGATCTATGAAACATAAGTTATATTACCAGCACTACTTGTTGCGTTTCATTTCCTACTTGGGTTCGCAAGCTATTTGTCTAATCAATCGATTAATAATCTTACCGCAAAAGAAATGGCTCAATCGCTTTAGGCCACGTTGTGGTGCCTTCGCCAGACCAAGTTCATGGTCTAAGTTCCATACTACTTTGTTAATCCATGAATACAGAATGTCGTAAAAAAGGAATATGATTGAATACATAATCATCTAACATCTAACATAACGTTACTACATACATGCCAATACTGTTTTATTTCCCCCCCCTCCCCCTCCCCACCCCCCAATCAGCCTGCTAAAATTGCTTTAAAAATCTAATGCTCTTTGTTATAAATGTTTCTGTGTTCAAATAAGTATTTCTGTTTTTGAAATTAAGTTATTTAATTACAAAAGACGTGTTGCAGACAACACATTACAAAAATTAAATAAGTTACTTTGATAAACGTAAATCTTTATTGGAACAAGGAAACATGTATAAGAAAAAGCATTAAATTTGCTAGTGAATTACATATTTTCACAAGATAGAACACTACATTATGGAGAGGCTGACATATTTTGGTTTAAGGGGAAGGACTACTCGCCAATATTAAACCCCGCGAAATTAACGTATTTTCGTCATATCTCAATAACGCCACACAATATCGAAAAAGTGACAAATACGCTTATTTTGGATTCGTGAGAGCTCAATACCGTCTGAAAAAGATTTATTAGATTGCACTAATTATAATTATTATTTCGAATTTAATTAATTCACAAGTTAATTAGAAATTACAACTGCAATAACTACAATCCACGAAATCTTCTTCATATGGTATTGAGCTCTCACGAATCCAAAATATGCGTAGTTGTCACTTTTTCGATATTGTGTGGCGTTATTGAGATATGACGAAAATACGTTAATTTCGCGGGTTTTAATATTGGCGAGTAGTCCTTCGTCACTTTCCACACTTTTAAAGCATAACTCATTGTTAACCGACAGTAATCGGGGTCTGAGCAGGATAGGTCGACCTACAGCTTTAAGTAGTGTTGTTTCCACGGATCCAGAAGTCAAAGAAGTCAAAGACTAATAGATATCCACTCGAACACTTTGTCTCTGGCTGAACTGCAATTTGTTCCGGAAGGTTGTTGCAATGTAGATAAGTGGCCATTGAGAAACACATTACTTCTAGAATAGAACAAGGCTGGCATGGGACTCTGTTCTTGACTGAGAATTTACGATATCAAGATAAGACCTGTTTGTATCAGCGTAACCGGTACACCTTTAGCGTTTACAAACTTCTCACGCTCAAAGACTTTGTTTTTAAACATGCGACTTGTGTACAACTGCTTGACTCTAATTTTTGTTCTAATCGTTACGTATTTTCACTTTGCATTCTTGGAAACATATTTTATCAAAAATGTCTTGTAGTCTTATTATGGTCGGTCGCTATATCATATCGAATTTTTAGGCAATTTATTTTAGATTTTAGATTACTATCAGCGCCGTGACAAATTATTTAAAAAAATGAAAACATTAACTGCAACTATCGTTACGGACAAAATTGAGTAATTTGCATTATCCTGGTACTTTATCTGAAAACGAATGTACAGCAATGCTATTTTTGTTAGCAATACTTCGTGCTGTGGTTTTATGAGTAGACGGATTGCCTGCCATGATGTTAGGTCACTTCAAATAAGGTATTTTGAAACTAATTTGAATTCGAACAAAATAGGTGGTGGAGGTAAAATTATAACTATAATTTTCATGTTGAAAATGTTATACATTTTGATTCTTCATTTTAATTCTCAATATATTTACTCATGTAAATTTTCATGAAATACTACAACCATACACTTTTCATTTGTGTATTTAATCGTATTATTTATTTACCCCATATCCACTTTTACCTCGCTTTTCTCTAAATCCTGCAAATACTGTTTCTCCTTCTAACATTATGCCTTTCTGCAAATCACGCAATCTGCCGTTTTACAAGAAGAAGGTGTTATAAATTTAATGCCGACATTTTGGTGGCAATGAAAGTAGTGTATATACAATAAGTTGTTATAGAGGATCCGTATCAAACTTATGGCTACTTTCGTCATAGACGAGAGACTAACCAACCATCGAGACCCAATTTCAAAAATCGATTGCTGATTGGCAAACACTTTACTTTTGGCATGGTTGATTTAGAGCCACTTTATATTTTGTATAATTTCATCACAATTAAATAATAAATATATATTCTCAAAAAATTGTCTTTTTGCTTTTGAGTACCAGTATGTTACTTACTATAAACGCATTTTTCATAGTATGATCTAGGGCCTGAAATCACTAAAATTCTTAACTCTTAAGTAATTGTCCCAAGTAAGGCAAATCCTAGCTATATAAATCAAAATAAATCATCGCTAGGTCCTACTACACATTCACAAATTAAACATTATTAGTTAAAATGTTGATATTTTACTACATTTTATTTTTATGGCATTATAGAACGACATATGCGTGATTTATATCACTAAGATTTGTCTAAATCTGGACGTCTTAGCACTTAGGCACCCCTGTAAATCTGGTCTCGGTTTCTAAATAATGTATATTCACATTTGTGGTGGGTCAGGTGCCCTTTTTGTTTTTTTTAGGTGCATTGACTGGAACATTGAGCGGCTCAAATAATCGTTTCCGTTTATGTAGTAGAGAGTTGCTGGAGTTCATCCTAAACTAGATTGGATGGGCGTGGCTTAGCGGATTTGTTGCCTATAGTTTATACAGCTGAGGCTTGAGCAGTTCTACTAACCTGAGAGAAAGAAATGGCCCTTTTGACGAGAAGAAGCGTGGTTGGTATTGGTATTAAGCTTCTCAAACACTATATCGGCAGCTAAGTGATGGGAAGTGGAAATCTATCAAATTGAATGGCACCATTATTATTAAAAACATGGGTAATGAAATTATATTGTAACTAATAATTTTTGTTTGACTAAGAGTAGGAATCTGGTGAAAAGAATATATAGGTTGCAATTTTTTAAAATACAGATTATAAAACTATGCATGTCGATTCACATAGTATTTGAATAACTTGAGCCATGTAATGCTATACTATGATGGCGATCTTCATTTTGAAATGAAGACAGTAGCATCAATGCATCGTCTAGACCAGGTTCTCAAACCGTGGTCCGCAGACCCTAAGGGGTCCATGAATATGTCACAGGGGGGCCGAGAAATCAATTTAAATAAACGTATTCAAACAATAATTTACATACAAATGTTTTATTGGTTCACCTTATATTCAGTCTTGTAAATAATAGTAGGAAATTAAATTGTGTCATGTACCTAAGCGTTATGGGGGGGGGGGGGGTCACGGGACCGGGAGGTGATAGAGGAATGAGCGCAATGAAATTTTTAACGAAGTTATTAAATTTTTATACCGTGCAGATTTCACTGAATTTGTTGTAAAGTGCTACGGGGATCACAGTTTAGACGTGTGGTAACCTCTGAAATAACCTCTGATCTAGACCTATCATAGAACTAAACTTTCAATAATTTCAAACATAAATCATAAAAATATGCATGTTGATCCACATATAGCGTCTAAATATCTGAAGCCATTAAATGTATAATAATAGCAGTCTTATTTCCAATCACGGCAAGAGCGCATGCAAAAAAACCCACTAGAGCAACTAAGCTTCTATTCCAAGATACTTGATTGGTATGGCCAAGAAGATTTCCGGTTGGTCCATTGACTGCATATCATCGCCAGCAATCAAACGCTAATCGTAGTTAATTCTGTTATGTCATTGTTAAAATGTAATCTTTAAAATTAAAAATACATGAGAGAGAAAATGTAAAAAAAAAAGCATTATTTCTGATGCTTGCTCATTATTAAAAGATTTTCGGTAACGTTCGAATTTTGGAACATTGTTCGCAAGATTATTGCTCCAATATCATCCCCATCACGGCCAACCCAGTTTTGTTTGGGAAGGTAGGGAGGGTGGGGGAAAGAGACCTTGATCAAGCACCATCTGACATACGTTCCAATATCTTTGGGATATCCTTATGTCACGAACTCCGCGGCAAAGCTGGCGGCCACGTCAGAACGGGGCTCACACTCGATAGCTTCGTAGACAGCTGCTACGTAGATGATGCGATTTATTACCAATACCTCCCGGCAAACCTACCCCATTGAACATGAATGTGATGATAAACGGTGCAAATATTCGTTCGTCGTCGTGAGGGATTCCCCGATCTGTAACAGCCTGTTGTAACTTGCAACAACCTTCTCTAACTTGTAATAGCCTGCTCTAACTTGTAACAGCCTGCTCAGACCTGCAACAACCTTCTCTAACTTTTAATAGCCTGCTCTTACTTATAATAGTCTGCTCTAACTTGTAACAACCTGCTCTTACTTGTAACAACCTGCTCAAACCTGCACCAACCATTTCTAACTTGTAATAGCCTGCTCTTACTTATAATAGTCTGCTCTAACTTGTAACAACCGCTCTATCTTGTAACAACCTGCTCTAACTTGTAACAACCTGCTCTAGCTTGTAACAATCTGCTTTAATTCGTAACACCCTGCTCTAACTTACAAGCGCACATGTTTTAGTATTTAAAACGTGCAGAATATTCTTTTTGTAACGTGTACCGTACCGGTAATGCATTTTTGATATCTCACATTATACAACGCTAATGGTGAATACTTCTGTGCTCTACGCTTTTGTTTATGTCACAGAGAGAAAACATCTCTTAGCAAAATCGTGATGATTTTTTCATTTGCAGCATTTTAAATTGGATTTTAAACAATATCTGTATCAAAGTGATATGTGTGTAACAACTCACGACTCGAGCAATTATTGTTTCTTTTTTTATTTTTATCGCTCTGAATTTTTGTGCGGAAACGAGGATGGAATAGGATTACCGCGCAACTTTTGTCACAACTGAAATGAGCATCAGCATCTGTTATAACTAGATATCGTTCATCCGGATGGGTAATGTTTTAAATTGAACATGTTTTAATGTTATGAAATGTGCGTCCATGGTTTATGTCCTCAATGATATACATTATAAATACAACCCAAGATAAATTCACATTGTTTGGTAAACTTAGTGGAGGGAATGAAACGCAAAGTATTTTGATGGGAAAAACTTTCTCTGTATTCGCTCGTGTGGAAGTGAATTCTAATAGAAAACAAAAGAACTTCAATGAAGATGAATTAAATCAATCGTTTTTGTTTACATGAGTTGGTTGTATTGATGGTTTTCGGGAGAATCGCATAATGTAAGTAGGCATTCTGTTTCACTGCGTTGTATAATTAAGAACGGTGTTATTACTGTGGTTAAATTGCGTTTATTAGTTACTTTGTATTATAATCTAAAACAATATTTCTTTAGAATTAAAACTATTTTTTCGGGGATTAAACTAAAACGAATCACACAAAAACATAAAAACATCAGTATAATCGTTTACAACTTCAAACTGTCACGATTGTCTTATCTATATTTTCCGTAAAACGTAGTGTAACTCCCCACGAAATGATATTTCATTCATATACTGCAAGCGTTGAAGATCATCCATAATAATATGAATTACTAATAGCATGCAAATGAGTGATATGTAATCATTACTATTCTTACAGTAAGGATTGGTAAGTAGTGTTGTTGAGAACGAGGCATGAAAACGGAGGGGGAATGAGGGGGAAAGCAGACTGGTCATTGGACACGTTCCAGCTTGGACATGATGGCTGAACAGCAAGTAACAAGCTGCGAAAGAAATAACTAGAGCGAATGCGCTTGAAAGAGATGCAAATCTCGAACCAAGGACTGCGGCACAAAAACTTTAATACACCCTCGGGTGTTTGTGATGAACACGAAATAGCAAGAAATGTTTGCAGGCTGAATAGTACAAACATGCAACTCAAACAATAACAACGAGACAGTGAAGTGTAGTACATGAGCGAGTGACTCACTCATGCACCTGGCACGACAAAACTACAAACGCGAGAATAACGATGAAATGTTAATGGACTGTATCGAAAGTTCTTTACAAGCTCTAGATTGAAGAATATTTGAGGTCTTGTGAACCAAATGATGATGGAATGAATATCCGGACTGGACGGACCAAATGTGTTGCGAACGCAAGAAAAAAGAGGGGGAATGAGGGGGAATGAGGGGGAAAGCGGACTGGTCAAGACAGGAGGCGGATAAAGAACCGATTTCACTGTCTTACCTTGGTTAGTTTCCGGTGACTCGAAGATGTTGGTTGCGGAGGGGCCGTGGTGGACGAAGATTAAAGAAGTTGAATCGCGGTTGAAGTAATGGTTGAAAATAAACACCAAACACAACGTATGAACAGTTAATAAGTTAAAGAGTTTCATGAATAAATACAAATAAAAAATAAGCACTGTGACAATGACGTAGTTAAACACTTTTGCCCTCGTCTCGAATACGAGGGTAACGAAACACGAAAAATGTGGAGACGCGCAGACTCGTCGAGGTGTAGTCCTTGAACGAACAACGACGAGAGAGACCGAGACAAGCCCGATCGACGGGTTTCTGACAGTGACTCAGGGGTTAAAGGTGGGGAGATAGGGGAAGAAACTGAAACAAGGGGAAACGGAAATGGATTTGAATACCTGGCGCGAACAAGTGTAAATCGTGCACAAAGAGAAAATGAGCAATCGATATGAAGATTGAAATATTCTAGGTGACAATTTATGAATGTATTAAATTTTAAAGATGTTGCAATAATTAAACACGCTACTTAACGTCTTAACTTGTGTACACTGAGAGGTCTAAATACTGTTCATTATGTGCAGTATTAAATTACCATTATTAACACATAATTAATACTTCACGTTACGCAAAAGACGACAAGGCTACATAAGCACCCGTCATGGCTCTCTTTATATCCTGTAACAAGACATACTTAGTATGAATTAATTTATAATTTGCAATGTGTCGCAGAACGCAAGAACTGTTCTCGAATGCAGAAACTATTAATCAAAATAATAGATGCTAAATGTAAGCTAGTAGCTCCCATACTCAATTAAAATTCTAATGCACAGAAATGTAAAGGAATACGTATGTTCTCCAATGTGTTATGTAAACATACGCGCTTTTTAAAATAGTAACTTTGTGTAACCATATTGCATCAATTGATTCACGTATTTTTCAAAAGATCAATAGTCCTTTGCATAACGCTCGAAAAAGGCCTGGTCGGTATAAAATTTGGGTCAAAGGATGACACATATCAAATGAAAGCTTGGAACGAGTACTTTTCAAAAAATTATGATATACCTCTGGCAAATCCAGCTTTCTATGTCAAAACCAGGGTCAAAGGTCAAATTTGTAATTTTTTAAATATTTTTTTATTAAATAACGAAAAATGTTTGCAAGTTTAAAAATACTCTTTTAGTAAGATAAATGTATAAAGTATATTAAAAAAAAAATTACCTACTTACCTTTTTTGGCCTTGATTGGGGTCAATTTCCTCAAAATGGGTAATTTCTAAAATTTTCTTCGATTTATTGGCCAATATTCATTATATCAACGTACTTACTCATAAATACGTTAAAATGAATAGTTCTTATTGTTATCACATTGTTTTCACGGTATTCATTCAAAATGGCGGTCAAAGGTCAATAGGTAAGTATCGTCAAACTAGGTCTAGTAACTAAAATATTACTTGTGGGTACTCTAAAGACGCAGAATTTTAACTGCAATTACAATAACGAATAATAATATCATGTTTTAATCGTAAGAGAATGTACTTATCATAAAACTTATAAACTACTTAAGATTGTTACTGAATTTCTAATTAATGTCCTCAGACATCAGGGTATTCTTGAATGGGTGTGCAACTGCAACAAAATACATTTTTAGAAAAGAGCATGATCATGCTGAGATACGTGATATGATACTAGTATTATGTTATATCTACCTTAGCAGTCACTGTCCAAGTTGTCAGATTAATCACCTTCTGACTCACTGGAATTCTCATGCTGGCTACTGGTACTGGTACTGGTATTTGTACAATCCTTCAGCTTACAAGCGTGGGTACACTTTTATTGATTGGCCAAACACTCACATGTCGGCATCTTGCAAACACGGCAACAGTTACAGGCTAGGAGATCCATAACGGTCAAAGGTACTGGAGTTCCAATCATCCACTCGTTGCTCAGATCTCCTTCTGCCGTGGTTTTCCATCTATAGCCGCATGGATCAGGAACGTCAGGGTTGGCGCCCAAACAACGTATCCAGACCGCTGTTTGGTGGTTAGCTCGCAGCCGCAGGATTTGAAGCAGTAGGCAATCGTTTCAAGGTGGTAGCTGATTAGACTTAATATCATCACATTTACTTTTAAAAAGCTCGTAGAGCAGCTGGTTGACGCTTGACTACCAAAAATCAAACACACTTCGAAGATGTGCAAAAACTAGCAAGTTCGTTGGGATTCGAAGTATGTAATACCCTCCCTGACCTCCATTCACTGCTTGTGACAAAGGTTGGAATTCATGGTCGGCCACTTCACTTAGAGGCACCCAATGTTGCTATGGATATGTTTTCTATATGGGAAATTACATGTATGAAACTGTTACCTTGTTAACAACGGGCGCATCTAGGTGTAGGGGACAACTATGAGTTCCAACCTGAGTGAGCTCATTCAGTGGTAAAGGGAAAAAGAGAACTTTGAGTATCACGAGAATTTCTGTGTCAAGCTTAGCAAGATGGGTCAGGACTGGAGAGTTTCTATCGATGTCATCAAAAAAACTCGAAGAGTTTGTCTGTAAACTCTGCTCTTTGACCACGACTCTGTCATGCGTCAACCTGCTGCGCTACGAGCTTTTTAGAAGTAAGTGTGATGATATGAAGTCTAATCAGCTACCACCAATTGTAACGATTGCTTACTGCTTCATATCCTGCAACTGTGAGTTATCAACCAAACACGATCTATTGATAGGTACGTTGCTTGGAAGACAACCCTGATGTTCCTGATCTGTGTGGCTATGGATGGAAAACCACGGCAGAAGGAGATCTGAGCAACGAGTGGATGATTGGAACTCCTGTACCTTAGAGCGTTATGGATCTCCTAGCCTGTAACTGTTGCCGTGTTTGCAAGATGCCGACCTATGAGTGTTTGGCCAATCAGCTGAAGTGTACCCACGCGTGTAAGCTGAAGGCATGTCCAAATATCGGTACCCAGCATGAGAATTCCAGTGAATCAGAAGGTGATTAATCTGACGACTTCAATTTTGAATGATTTTGACTTCAATTCTGATTGATTTGACGACTAGACAGTGACTGCTAGGACAGATATCATATCATACTATCATATCACGTATCTCAGCATGGTCATTTTCTTTTCTAAAAATGTATTTTGTGGCAGTTGCACACCCATTCAAGAATACCCTGATGTCTGAGGACATTAATTAGAAATTCAGTAACAATCTTAAGTAGTTTATAAGTAATATGATAATTACATTCTCTTACGATTAAAACATTATATTGTTATTCGTTATTGTAATTGCAGTTAAAATTCTGCGTCTTTAGAGTACCCACAAGTAATATTTTAGTTACTAGACCTAGTTTGACGATACTTACCTATTGACCTTTGACCGCCATTTTGAATGAATACCGTGAAAACAATGTGATAACAATAAGAACTATTCACTTTAACGTATTTATGAGTAAGTACGTTGATATAATGAATATTGGCCAATAATTTGAAGAAAATTTAAAAAATTACCCATTTTGAGGAAATTGACCTCAATTAAGGTCAAAAAAGGCTAAATGGTTAATTTAATTTTTTTTTAAAGAAACATAATACATTTACCTTACTAAAAGTGTATGATTAAACTTGCAAACATTTTTCGTTATTTAATTAAAAATTATTAAACAAATTACAAATTTGCCCTTTGACCCTAGTTTTGACATAGAAAGCTGGATTTGCCAGCGGTATATCATGGTTTGTTGAAAAGTACTCGTCTCAAGCTTTCATTTGATATATGTCATCCTTTGACCCAAATCTTATACCGTCATTCTCGTTATGCAAAGGACTACAAGTAACAACAGAAAACTGTTATTTTATTTTGAAAAAATCCTACGTTCACGGTTATTAACCTATTTGAAAATATTTTTCATTCAACATCTTTGAATGTAATTGATTAACGTAGGGGGTGTAATATTTAGTTAAACCTGAGCAATAGCAATGAAACAAATTAAGAGCCCTTAAGAACTCCCTACACAATAGTTAGTATTTGCATTCGGACCTATAAAGCTTTTACGTTGATTAGCTGGTTGATTAGCGTTGAAGTAGTTACAACGGAAAGTTTCGCATATGCGCAACTACACAAACCAAGCAAACTTGACCACAAAGTCAACAAAAAATCGCGATAAAATCTTAGCAAGAAACAAGAAAGGTCGGCTACGAAATATTAAATCTTTCTTGAAATAACAGCCAAAATTTTCTAGTTATTAATCCAAATTATTTTTAAGTGAAAATTTAATCGTGAGTTATAACTTGAAAACCATTGAGATAACTCTTAATTAACTAAAAGGAAATTAAGAACTCTCCGCAACTGCTCCCGGTAGCACCTGAAGCTTTGCGTAAAGCACGTTTCCTTTCGACAAAGCTTGCTTTGATGTCCTTTTAGATTAATAGGCTCAGATATATTATCCTTTATCAAGAAAGTATCAAGCAGTTGTTTTTGTAATGGTAATTATGTGCAAATTCACTGAGCTGATAATGCTTATCAATCCGTACACTTTTACCATCCTTGTTACTTGTTATTCGTCAGGCAGATTTAGGGTTTCTAAGAAACGATATTGTTCTTTTCTAAATAATCTAACTCAGTATTATTCTTATTTTTAATATGTTGTCCGATGTTATTGATATTTCGACCAGAATGGACGCACACAAAATATAAATACTAATATTTATCGAAACAAAATGCCCCCCCCACCCCCCCCCCCCCCCCACCCCTCCACCTCACTGAAAATCAGCATAAGTAACAAAACAGTAATCGCATTCAATTTTGTAAGGTGTTACTCCCTTTTGAAGTGGATCCATGAATATATTAATTTATCCTACCTGTTAAAAAAGCCAATACTGAAAATTTATTATACTACTGAGTTTTCGATACTAACAGAGTGTTGTGTTTTGCTTATTTAATTTATATATTAAGTATTTAAAACTTTCAATAGATTGTATACATTATTAACGTTCAATAAATTGTATAAATGCAAATAAAGGGGCATTGATTAGAATCCCATACAAACTGTGCATATACACATATTTACTGTACTAAACAATTAACTTAGTTTCTCCTAATGCGACAATTATTCCTAGGCTCCATATCAACGCTGATACATTGCAAGGTTTTGTAAAATGATACAATAAACGAACACAAAGCATTTAATATAGTCATAATATTATCTGCACATTTATCAGAAAGTAAATATTATACTCTTGTGGATTTCTATAAGCTTGGATACCCGATAAATGATATTCAGGAGACATTTGAAATCACCTTCAGTAGAAATCAGAGATATTACAGGAATTACCTGTATTAATATTTCATGCGACTTTTAATGTTTATATACATTATTCACGCAAGAAGTCTCAGCTTCACGATAACAATATTGCAAAGAGATATTTACAAAAATTCAAACCAAATATGTCAGTTGGAATTTCCATTAAGATTAATAACATTCTTGAACGTGCTGGGTTAAGTATATGTATTTGTTCGGTCTATTATCCCGTCTACACAAGTAGTTGTTGACCAAAACTTCTTATCTAAACCTAAAGCCTATGATTAGGCAGGCAAATTAATATAAAAAAAAACTCGGTGGGAAACAATTATAGTTGCACCCTGGCTCAGCTCATTAGTCTCCGCGCTGCCCTGGTAAGACGTTCGTGTGTCAGGCGACGCGAGTCAGAGGGTGATATTTATGATCTACGTCCACTCTCGACCTACATCATAAACATACGAGAAGTCTTAAAATGTGCGATTTTATTTTTAAGGTTGTATCTCCACCTATCGAAACCTGCGGAACCCCGATTTCTTCCGTTTAAAACAACATATTTTAAAATTTTCAAAAAGTTAACAAAAATATGCCCCCCCCCCCCTAGAGAATTTAGTGCTCGTTTAAGTCCAAGTCCAATAAATATTTCCCTTTTTCAAAAGTTTTTTTAAACTTTCGTAATTTGTTGTTGTAACACAAATTTCACAATTAAATAAGAACATCTGAAAACGGAAATATGTATTAGAACAAAGGAGCATTTATAAATAGGAATGGGTTCTGCTGCAGAAACTTTCTAATTTCTCTTGAGGGTGGCATATTTTAAGGTATTTTAAAGAAATTGGAACCGACAGAAATCAACGAGGACGCAAGGGAGGTGGCCATACTGGTAGGCGTTCTATGATCGCACTGAATTGATTATAAGGCGTAGCTCTGTAGTTCTAACGCGCGCATTGCCTTAGTCGATGTAGAAAAAATGTATTTTGACAAGAGTGTTTCTCAAGTCAATCTAGGTATCCCACTTTTTGTTTTCAAGTTGAGTAAAAGTGTACTTATGTTGAAAATATTGTGCATACGAATTTCAACTTTTATCAGCACGGAATATTGATAACACTAATGTTAGGCTGCACGCAAATCAGCTACCTTTTAGAAAACTGTTTTACGCCTCTGATTCTAGTGGCTTCTTCTCACATATTTCGACATCCACACTCAGTATTTTAATATTGTATATTTCATTTTTTCATTTTTTAATTCTTGTACGTTCTTTGCCTATATTTTTTTCTTTTCATTTGTTTTTTTTATAATACTGTTGTTTTTGTACAACGTTTTATGATATTTATTTTTTCAAATGATATACGAAATACATTAAAGATATATCAAAAATGTAGAAAAGCTAATATATGTGCTAATAAAAATCTATTGACACACACAGTTAGCTTGAAAGCGGATGCTTCATAGTAAGTGTCTATAGGGATGCACGAATATAATCGTGTTGCTTGTTATCTTGATTTATCGTTTCAACTTGGACTTAAATAAAGACACGCCACATCCTTAACCAATCACTTGCATGGGTTGTGTCAGAGGAGAAGAGCTTGCAGTGATCGAGAGGTAGCAGCACTAGACAGTACACAGTGTCAAACGGTCAAACAAAACAACAATATGTAATTTTGTAAGAGATATTTGACATTTCATCTTCCATGATTCTCGAGGTAAAACGTAACGTTTTAGTAATGGAAGCAAATATATACAAAGAAATTCAAAAGTGAAATGTTCTATATGTGATTAGTAAGATTATAGTTTCATATTTACCGCTAAATACAACTAGTGTTTTACTTTGTCTAAACAATTTTTCTACCCGAGAATTGTAAGCACTATAAATGAATGCACTTACTATTTGAACAGGTAGAAGTAAATACAGAGATACTCTGAAGAAGCAATTGTTTTAGTTTATACTGTGGTATTCGCTCGCGTCGATGGACTTATTGTCAATGCACGCGAGCAAGTTGTACCTCCCGTGGCAACTGCAAGCTTATATCTACACTGCGATCATGTAACTTTGGTAGATAACGTTCGATATCGTTGCAAATTGTACGTTTGAACGATCGTAGCTCTTAAATGCAATTATGTACAGCTCGGTAACGCTATTAAACGTTGAACACTCATCCCGGGGATGACAACTAGCCATAGTTGCAAAAATATGGGACGTAAACCCCAAATATAATTATTATCATCGTCATGGAAATCGTGCGCGCCTCTCGATCACAGGCACCCAGCCATTAACAGCTTTCGATACCGGTACAAAGAAATGGCGGAAACACCGGTGTTAAAACGACTTTATTTCACAAAACTAGAGTAGGACGGACTATACCTTTAGAGTTTAGACCTACCTCTAGAACACAGCGGAATATTAGAATAAATACTTGCTGTGAGTAGTAACTCTATGGATCTACTAAGTGAAGTGTAAATTTTGATACATTTTGACAGGCTTGCCAATGTTTCTCACAGCTTGCTGGATTTTTACTAGTTCCTGTGAACTTTTTCGAATTCTCGACTCTCATTGGCTACACAAAAACGATTTCAACGTTAGCGACCAAAGTTACATGATTGCAGTTATGACCCATCAGCTTACAGACACTTGTTTTCTCATGTTGCATGCATGAAGACTCAAATTACCCATAGATAACGCTGCTAAGCAATCTCACAGCGCCAGTGATGATTTAAAAATTGAACAACAATGCACAATTGACAGCTTAACTCCTCATCATAATAGTTCATTTTCTTGCCACCAGAATGCGCATACTCTATTTTGAGTGGTCACTAGCAAATATTATAAAGTTCATCCACCGTACCTCTGTGACATCAGATCGGAGTTCATTCATAGGCAGACGCAGCAGTATATATACGTCTCTTTTCATTATTGTGTATCCAAAACCCGAATTGTATATGCACATTCCAGTAAACATTCGATAAAAAAACAGTGTAAATACTAATTCTAAAATATAACACAAGCGTTTAACTAAATTAATAAACAGGACTATCAGATTAAAACTTCTAAAGTAAACGTAGCTAAAAGCAACTGCCACGCTTTTGTCACAAACACAAAACGTTGAAACAGACTTAATTAATTTCACATTGTCACTAAAAACAACTGGAGGAAATATGAACTCTTTAAACAAATTTTAGATCGCATTAAACACGCATACCACAGATAACGGATTGTAGGTGCGCATACTTTAAGTTGAATTCAACTAAGGGTTACGTGGATGAAGTAAAACTGTGTTACAAGACCATATTGCAGGAACATTTCAAGGAATTTACTCGATAATGATGATTCTTGTTGCTTTAGTTCGAGACGATGAGGGTGAGAGATGAATGCGAATGATAATGATTAACAACTAATGCATCATATGCAAACCACAGTCATATGTAGCAACCTCGGGCTAGGTCAGGAGGTGGATGGGTGACCACTTTTCTCTGAAACACTAGTAACCGTTGGTTACAGCAGATTGGAGGGTTCGAAAGCTTGTGTAACAGCTTCGTTCTTCTCGTCAACTGCTCGGCAGTCCAGGTTATTGGAGAAACCTCTATGACTGGTCAAAAATATACCGTCCTTTCGGATGTGACGTAAAGCCGATGGTTCCCTTGGTACTTTTCGACAGGTGTAAGCTACGTGCCGGTACCAGGCTTCCCCTCCTCCCTTTCTCATTATCATTCACCAATCATCACTCATCAGGCTAAAGAGGGCATTGTGCCCTACACTAGCCTTAATTACAATAAAATTAATAAATTCATAAATATGTATATGTATATGTTGTAGTAGTAGTATTCTTTATTATAGCATATCTTGCTATTTTTTCGGATTTTTCGGAGAGTGTGGTACACTCTCATGGCCTGGGTCCTAACTACATGACTGAGCTATCCGCCAACGTTTGTATCGTTTCACGTGCTTTTTTTTACAAAAATTATTAATGGTTGGCGTCCGTGCACGCACGCACGCATATCAGTACTCCCACTTAGTCGAGTGAAATAGACTTATTCGCTCTGCAGGGTCCCCTGTGTCAGGGGGTTGGCCATAACAGCACACGAATTTAAATAATAATTTTGTAGGAATACCCGTTCTAGGGTGCACACCAGCTTTACCTGATGTGTCCCTCTTCAGGTGACTAACTAGGTTATTAGGGTGTTTGGATAGTTGGGAAGGATTGTCCGAGGGCTGATAGTATGACTCAATCCCAGCATTCGCTTTTACGACTGAGGAAAACCTCGGAAAAAAACCTTCAGTCAGGACTGCCGGTGGCCGGAATCGAACCGGCGACCTCCCGAATTAGAGTCTCGCGTCTTACCGCTGAGCCACCTCCATCGGTACGAATTTAAAGTAACACCATCAGTAGATCGGGTTCAAAGAGATTGCAAATCAGTTTCGTTACTGAGTGGGTATACTCTAAATGTGAATTTATTTTATTTATTGTGCGAACGAAAGTTAAAGAAAAAAGTTTGTATTATTGAAAATATTTAGTTCATCAGCATATAATTTGCGGGGGACGGGATAAAGGAGTATTTAGGCAAAATACCATAAACAACAGAGATGTCAAAGAGGATTTGCAAAAAGTGACGAATTGTTATAGGTCCATACAATGGCAGAAAAAACTATTGAAATATCAACCTATTTTGCTTGCCCGGACTTTATGAGATGCTAAATTTTCCTTGAAGAGTGCTGCTGACGAGTCTGTGCTGACTTGACTGACGAGTCTATGCTGACGAGACTGACGCTCTGTGTTGACTTTACTGACGCGTCTGTGCTGACTTGAGTGACGAGTATGTGCTGACTTGTCTGACGAGTTTATTGCGGAGGGAACACTTTTGCGCTGACATAGACGCTAACGTGGGTATTCAACATGCGTCACTTTCGTTCATCGGCTCCGTAAATCTTCTTTACAAACATTTCGAACAAAACACAAATCAAAACGCAAATGTCGAAACCACAAAACAGATCACTCTCTACCGCGAAAACATTTTTAATCACAGATTCTGTCAATAAATATAGTTGTGAATTTCCCAATTCCTGAAATCCACTACTTGCTGTAGTTTTTTTTTAATTTTTTTTGGGTGGACATTTTTCTATAAAATACATATTGTAGTAACTTAGATTTAGTGATGTTTGTATGGGCAAACGTCTAAATAAAGTATAAGAAACTTCGATTTTACGCTGTATTGTAAAACCGTACAAGTAATAATTATGAAAATATAATGGTGGTGAGTCTGAAATAAATAACCCAGAGTTCTTGGAAATCCCTAACGGAATGGAAACAATTGCATCGACCTGTCCTTACGACGTAGCTGACTATGTCACTATAATTATTACATCCCTTGTGAAGCAACAACCTCGCAGGATATGTCGTCGCGACGAGTTCACTTTATGCAAATCGCCGTTGTTGGATATATACTTCCCAAGAAACTTGCAATGCAGTTCTTTAATTGCATCACCTAGAGGTGCCCAATATTTAATCACATGGATAACATGTTGAAATCGCGTTTGTTACATATATTATAAATATAACAAAAGCAATATGATAATAGATTAAGACGCTCCCGAGTTTAAACTTAGTTTTGATAAATCCAATTCTCGCTGTATGTTATCTCACAAAAAAGCTTGTAGGTATCAAATGTTTTTTCTAAAATTTTACCGAGAAATGATTTGCATCATAAGGAATAAATCTGAAATTATTACTTGTTTCGAATGTATATTATCTATTTTATAACAAGAAATTTAGTAATTTTCTTGGAAATTTCCAATTACAAATTTCTTTAGGTACAGGTATAGAATAAATTAGGCATACACATGAAACACGAATTTTTAACTAGTATTTATTTTTAGTCGACTAAAAGTGCACAATGCAAATAAGAAATTACAAAAATGAATCACACGCACAGTTTAGATGTATCATATAAATAAATACATTTTTTAAAATTAATTCCATACAATATTAAATATTAATCAAGAACATCTCCATGGATGTTTGTTCCCACTTCCCAGGGTTAGTACAACAGTTCAAATGCTTTGATGAAACCAAGACTCATACCGAGATGTTTTGATCCGTGTATAGCCACACTTTTTTACCATCTCAGCATTATTGTTGCAACGCCCCCACGTGTTCCTTATCTAATGACTCTTCTAAACACAACGATTAGCTTTATTTACTTAATGCAACTAAAGTCATTCATTGTAGAGCACAGTGCCCTATTTATTCTAATACGGACCGAAAAAAGAATATAATTTATACAGTAAAAATAAAATTAAAAATGAAACTTTTATTAGAAATATGTCAAGCAATGTAGAGCAGTGATTATGCTATCCTTCACTTAACTTGCCGTGACGCAATACAAACATGAAATGCAGATCTCAAGATACAACCTGGTTCCCGCGCGCAGTTAACTGGTGCACTGCCGCTTAACTAGACCACAGCCCCTGTATAATCGTGTTTGTTTTGACTTTGGGAATTTATGGTTATGTTTTAATATATCTTGTAATATCGTATGCTACTAATTAGCTAGTAATTATATCCACTTCCATAAAATATTAAGCCTGTATCGCAATGGAAATATATTTTACTTAAATACTGTTTCGGATAATGGAAAATTAGATGTATCTAATCTAAATAAACGTATTTTTGTATATATGTACACGAAGATCATCGCCACATAATTAACAAACGTGATTATCATTATAATTGTGCGGAGAAATAGTTTGCTTGGCCCATCATGTTCCGTGATTGGCTGTTGCAATAATTTAACGCTGGCAAGACAATGATATCATACAACGTCAGGCTTTGGTTCAGCTATAATACCTGTATGACGTCAACTATCTGTTCAATAACGATATGGTTCAGCTATGACAACTGTATGACGTCAAATATCTGCAACGATATGGTTCAGCTATGACAACTGTATGACGTCAACTATCTGTTCAATAACGATATTGTTCAGGTATGAAAACTGTATGACGTCAACTATCTGTTCAATAACGACATTGGATGTATTAAACATGATGGAGGCAGAACGATAATGCTTCCTTTGATATGACTAAAGGTCGCGCATAAATGGTCATTATCTCGGAGCTCGCGGGTATCCAAGAAATAATTACCGGGAAATCTATCTTCCATTATCCGCGCTTGAAAATGTCATTTTACGCTTTTAATGCATTCGTGGAGCGATTTTCATACAGTCGAATCGATTACACGTATGGCGTCGTAAGTTTTTTTAAACTCATGAGATTCCACTGAAACGTGTTTTTTAAAACAAAAGGTCAGAAATGCATATAATACAATACAAATTAAATTAAATTTGTAATGTACCGGTACTGATATAGACCCTAAACGATTAATTCGAAGAGTGCATATAATATCTACTAATTCAATCGCCCAATTGAAAATCATTACAATTAGTGAAAGTAAGTAAAACCTTGCTAAACATTTATTTTCAGAAGGCACATATAAATACGATAGTGATATTTATTTGTAAATTTACAAATTACCACCGATGTACCTTAAACACAAAACACACACTTTTTCATATTCAATTGTTTACGTCGCATGAAAAAAACATATCTAATATTTAATAGTTTATATATAATAATATAATTATGTATACAAAAAACTGAAAACCTTGTTATGGGAAGCTCGCTTAATGAACGGAATTCTTGTGGTCGAGCTGACAATGTAAATTAAATATTTATACATAACAGAAAGTCAGTGGAAAGAAAGTAATCAAATCAAAGCTTGATCACTGATACCGTAGGCTTCATACCATGGATATAAATATTGTTACCAAGATACGTAACTCACTGCTATCTGGACGTACCAAACCTGATTCTCTTTTGATATTTCAACAATGGATTATTCTCGGAACGTCGCAAAATTGTATATTTAGAAATTATTATTTTCAATGCTGAAATTACTACTTAATAACCAATGGATATACAGATACTCGCATACTTTCTTTTTATAGCCATCAATATCAATGACATACGCCAGGCGATGTATAACACATTGAAAAACACACATGTTAAAATGTAAACAAACAGGCAATCATACAATATGGCGGGCATCGAGGAACGAGCATAGGTCCTCAGACCTCCATTCAGTTACATATCTTGGTAACAACATTTATATCTATGTACATACAAAGTAAAAAAAAAACAATAAAGAATCAACCCCTGCATTGTAGCATGAGAAGCAGAAAAAAATCCACACCACGTATATGATCTCTGCCCACACAATACAAATCACACTCAGACCTCCATTCAGTTACATATCTTGGTAACAACATTTATATCTATGTACATACAAAGTAAAAAAAAAACAATAAAGAATCAACCCCTGCATTGTAGCATGAGAAGCAGAAAAAAATCCACACCACGTATATGATCTCTGCCCACACAATACAAATCACATTTAAAGCAAGTTCTCTATCCGCCATTAAAGGTAACGTAATTTTTCGCTTCGCCAAATTCTTCACGCTTGTCCTGTTTTACGTGAAATTAGGCGTGGCATGACTGGAGGCGTTTTGAGCGCGTAGACAGTGGCAACGGATCTCAACCGTAAGGAAGGAACAATAAGGGTAGGAGGGCAGGGAAGCTCACCGAAGACACCCCCTCACCTTTCTAAATTTCGCACCTTCAAGATAGTTGGGTTGAAAACCTACTAATGTTGGAGAATTTGTTAAAAGAGGTTCTCTTTCGAAATTTCTGTAAAAATGTGAAAGTTTTAAAGGTGGAAGTTATGTTTTAAAATACATATCTGAGTTTCATATCATATGTGTATCTGTGTATCAGGTATGTTTGTCTTAATATCTGCGAAAATCAACCACACTCTTTTTCAACGACCTTTTATTTTTTTGAGCAACGATGCGTCAACTGAAACATAAACATAACGGAGGCTGAAACTACGAATGCGCAAATTGAACGTACGTTTCATCCCTCAGAGTTTAAAATAAACTCTGTAATAACATAAGCAAGGATGTGAAAACCAAAACATAAAAAGGAAGTGCTTAAATAGCACACCAAACTAAACAAAATATTTAAGAAATTCAATTGAGTGCAAATTAACAAAAGTTTGAACAACACTAATGGTCCCGGCATGGCAATGCACCAAGAAATGCTAAGAACATTCGCCCCCAGTTTCTGCACCAGTGAATGAGCAGCCATTGTGAAAACTTACATCAATTGGGCGCGAGTGCTTCTTGGACTTTGGCTGGGCTGACTTCATGGAAAACACAATTTCTCAACTTTTAACCGCGAGTTTTTTGTTTGTTTGTTGATTAACATAAAAGAAATCTTGCTTTATTATTTCAGACAATGCCGTCTAGAACTTCGTCACATTAGGAAAATGTGCACTGGTTTTTCATAAATTTGAAAAAAGAATAATTTTCTCTAGTAGTTTTCTTTTATGAGCTGGAGAAACGCTCATCAAAAAATATGAGCTGTGGCCCAAGAGTACAGGCTGCACCAAAACCTACGACACACAACGAACTCGACAAACTCTAAGAAGACTGATTTAGGGGACCCATCCGTCCCTATACTAGCAATGTTAAATTAGCCAACTTTCGGTACCTTTTCTGAAGATATGGCTAGAGTAAGGAGGCTGATATTTACAACTCTTTTAGACACATCTATTTTAACAAATCGCAGCGGAAAAAAAATTTATATTTTAGTTTGGTTTAAAAGTTGCAATTTTTTTACAATTGGCAGTAATTTTGATCAAAATATTGACATTTCCTAATACAAACGACAATAGAAAAAATACTTTGAAGACGTTTATCACAATTTCCTGTGCTGCGTTTCTGTAAAACAGTTGTATTTACATGCTCCAAAAAAAATCATGAAATTCTGTTTGGTTATTCTCTAGATAAATGTACCGTAGCACAAAAAAAAAATGTTCTGAGATAATCCAGTTTGAAGTGGGACATAGATTTTTCATCTGTTTTAGGGGCTACCATCATATCGCCGCTCCCTTTCTTAACTGGTGCAACCAAATCAGTTAAAATTTTAAACACATCAAGATAAAAGTAAAGTTTATATGAAAATCATAGAACATATTAAAATATTTTAATATTTCGAAATTAAAAAAAAAAAAAAAAAAAAAAAAAATTTTTTTTTTTTTTTTTTTTTTAAATGTCAAACAGCCTGAGAGCTTTGGGGAATGGGCATATATGTAGACTAAGGTTGCAATTCATAGTCGGCCCCTACACCTAGGGGCGCCCATTGTTACCAAGGTAACAATTGTTTCCAAGGTAACAATTGTTTCCATGTTATTTCCCATAAACAAAACAAATCCATAGCAACAATGGGCGCCCCTAGGTGTAGTGCATAGTCGGCCCGACTATGAATTCCAGCCTAAAGCACTACTTCTTCATTGCAGTATGGCAGTATGTTGAGGGGCGGGGGGGGGGCCCACACTGGCACGTAATGCACGTAATGCTTTTAGCTGCAGCCATTTGCGCTGAAAAAGACCAGATATTGAAGTTATGCTTATACGCATACGTGTCTTTAAAAGATAACTGTGAATTAAGCTATCACTCTATGGCCAAACAAATGGTATCATTGAGTTCAGGAGACATAGACGCTTGAATTAGCAAAACAAAACAAAAAACACGTAATTTTGAAATTTGCGACGGATGGGTCCCCTTAAGCAAAAATAAATTATCCTTTTTATTTTTTATTTTTAACTGCATTTTTTATTACTAGCTTTGAACTCATAAATATCCGAAGTCAAAACTGTTGAATAATTACCTGCCAATAATGTTCTGCAAGGAATTGTATAAATACTTAATTACTTCGTCAAAGGCGAATGCCATTCTTTATCTTCACTCTAAAGTGAGTAGTATTTACTTTTTACATTTTGTCACACTTCTATAAATTTGCAATAAGGTATTGATCTATTCAAAATTGTACTGAACTTATTTGAGAAAAAAGTGTTTAAAAACTAGAAAGAAAGGAAAAGATACAACCCATTTTTATTTCATCTAAACTATGGTTTGTTAAACGTGGTCAAATCAATGAACATTCTCTTTCAGAAAAAAACTAAAATGAGATAGCAAAATGCAAAAGAGACTGGACATATTGTAGTGACTCGCCTATTTAAAGGGTTGTAACGATATTTTTATTCTCAACATAATTTTTAAGTGTGTGAGTTTTTGGTTGTGTAAAACAAGCACACTGTCTTCTATTACGTATTTCAAAATATAATAATAATAACAACCTATATTGGTTACTGCAGCCATAGCTGTTGCCGGAAGAATTACAAACAAATTGTAATGTAACAAACAATTTAATGTAAGTTATAGACTTGAAATAGCCTAAGCTAAAGTTCAATCACATTTAGAGAGGCTATAATAAAATATCGCAAGCTTATTTTAATAATACATCCACGACCAAAGATTAAAAAGTTTCAGTACGCAATACAAATAAACAATCACACATCAATGAACTAGTTATGAACTACCCCAAACAGGTGTTTGTAGAAAATGTATTATTACTACCCTTTACTACCCTTTACTATTATTACTACACTTCATTGATATATCTCGCTGAATGTTTATGGACAACTTTGTATGTTTTAGCTTTATTTCTAGAAGAACCTTGTCTCATCTTTCATTTACAAAGTGGCACATTGCCAACAACCCACTTTGTTTCTAGCACACTTGAAACATGCCCAAATCTGATAGGCTATTTTATTCTTATAGAATTTATTTCATTTCATTAATTTTTTAGAACGAATTAACATGTATGTTACGTATTAATTATGGAAAGTGCCGCGCTCAATATTAACTGAAATTTAACATATTAGTATTTAGTAAATTATTGTATTTATTTATTTACATAAAATATGTGAATTTTGAATGTGTTTTCAAATCAATCACAATTCGTTTTGGAACACATGCTTTCAAAGTGGCTGCATGTGTACATTTCGTATGGATGTTTTCGTTTGTTTTGTGATTAACGTTATTTAATATCTCCTGCTCGGTTTAAGCCGGGCTAATACAATTACCAACACAATTCACGAGGATTAGAATACCGTGCAGTCGCACACCGATTTCATGAATACTTACAGAGAAGTCCTTTCACGTGAGATTACGTTTTTCAACACCGATTATTCAATACCTTAATCCATTCCCGTATACAGTCCACTCATAAATGTACGCGATAACAGACTGTTATTCTATTGACTGTCCGTCAAGCTGAGTTTCGGAATTGTTTTCTAAAAGAGGAAACCAAAATACGAAGTGTAATAGAATAATCAACTTGTTAAAATAAAGGAATGGAAAAAGAAGAATGAAAAATACGATTTTGCCGGGAAGCCTGCGGGAATATGGGTGGGTGGACGAGTAAAAATAAACAAACCGGGAACCACAATGAGGCAGGGATGGATGAATTGAGCTTTTCACATTTTTCACAGAGGAGATCCCAGATCTCGCTCTCAAGAAATATTGCTACTGCATGACCGTTTTGAAGAGATAGCTATGTGTATTTTCAACATTAAAAACTAGTTATAATTTCGCAATTACTTTTGGAAAATATGTGTTGATCGGCATTTGTAAATTAATCGGTAAAAACGTTAATTTTAATACAAATTTTAACTTGTTTAATTAAAAAGAAAAATGGAACTACTCACCCGCTTGCATCAAATTAAGTATGCAAAATTGATTTGTTTAAATTATTATTATGTATAGAAGACTAAAAGGTAAATATTAACTTAATAATTAGCACTTGTTTGCTGAATTTAGTAGCAAATATTAAAAACAACATATTCAAGCATTTATGCTACGTTTTACCATAAACGAGCAAAAATGAAAATTACTAAATACTTATGAAACCAATTAAAAGTTCGACAACTTAATACTAAACCTGATTATCTTATATTTAGTATTTATAATTTAAACGAAAAAGCACATATCTTACGATATCTCCTTCTGTTGGCCGGTGCGGACTGAACTATTTGTAAGCGCTGAAAAAAAAAACCAATCGGATGCTCCGAGTCATTTCATAAATTAGAAAAACACCAGCGCTTACAACTCCAATCGATAACTAAAAGTACTTGTTATATTTTATTGAGAGCTTTCAACGACGCCATAACGGGCAAGACCAGTCATTAACTCGGCTCAAATCTTTCATGAACTATAACAAGCATGTCTTCACTTGCAAGCCCAACAATAGAACTAGAACTCCCTAATTGTTAATGAACTATACCGGTGCCAACTACCCCGTGAATATGATTATCTGGTCAGGAAACATTGATAACGGATCAACCAAGGCAGGAGTTAATGGTATAGTCCCGTCAAATTAACTTGCAAGGTATTGTCGTCACGGATTATGTAATAGTGAAGTGATGCATGTGACAACTACCAACATGTCTAGTTGCATCCCGTTCTCTTGCCTAAGGTATTATAGTGACAATATCCTCCGCGTGTTGTCAGACGTGGTGGTTGCATTCCATTCACGGTTGGTGCAGTCAATGCAGTGGAGCAGTGCAGGTATCGGGAAATCTCGAGTTGAATACCGTTGAAATAGACCGTGTGGAGGTACAGTCTCTTTTCAGTATTTTAGGGGTAACCTTACTTCTTACGGCGTGGCTAGTATATTAACGATAAACGCGACTTTCTTTGAAAACTTTTCCAAACACAGATGTGGACGTTTTAGGCACTTGTGGAGCTGGAAATTAGCCTTTTTCCTGCGAATTTCCGCGATTTGGAAGTAAGTATTTTTGAAATATAAATGTAGAAGAGGTGTACACTTCTGTTTGTAATCATTTAGACATTAATAATAATTTTTCGTAGGAATATCTGTTACAGGGTGCACACCAGCTTTACCTGATGTGGCCCTCTTCAGTTGACTATCTAGGTATGTATAAGGGTGTAATGAAGACATAACATAACATGACGACACAGACAAAACTAAGAAGAACAATTTCAGAAGTAGTAAGTTTCGCTTCTGCTTTAGAGGCATTATTTTGTTTGTATACTCGATTAGAGCTACATTGTAGTAGCACGGTTAAACACATCGACCAATTCTCTGCAAGTGAGATTAAACTCTCTGAAAATACTCTCTGAAAATACTCTCTGAAAATACTCTCTAAAAATACTCTCTGGAAATACTCCCCCAGAGAAGAGAACTTTTGTTTCAGCACGTTTTTTTTTAGATTTACCAACAAAGGACGAGAAAAATAATTGTCCGTGAAGTTCTATAGAAATTGGTAAGCTAAATCTCTTTGCGTAGAGTATTATTATCATCTCTCTTTTCACCTATGTGCATATACTCGGAAATGTTTATACTCGGTGGAATATATATATGTAAAGAAATATGTGATCTGATATCAAACCATTTATCATGCACATATAATAAAACGGATCGTTTTGAGCTTCGGTACTGTATTGTCTTTTAACACGTGCTTATAGTGCTTGCTATCTAGTGTAGGGGGTATCCACTCGTACTTCTCATAAAATTATTCAGATAAAAATGATTTAAACCCTCAGTATTGCGAGATGTGATATTTATTAAGATAATCATAAGTACTTTATAATTTATTATTCGCATTATCAAGGGGATATATTTTGTGTTTATTTGACCCGACAAAGTTTTGGAAATCACATCGTGCAGCTTTATTAGCTGTACCGAAAACGCTAACATTATTTAGAACACACATATCTATTCATAAGCAGTTAAATTACCATATTAATATTATTGTTTCAATAACAAAATATGTATTTTTGCATTATTATTGTGTCCACTTTCATTCGAACCCCGATTTACATTGATAGACCACAATACAAACTTACGTTTTCGATAGTACAAAACTCTGTTCAATTATACAAAAATGATCTTTGTATCCATAACTATCTTTGTACCTGTTTGAAAAGAAAGAGTCAATTTTAAAAATAGAATTATCATTTACTGATATTTCCTGGAACCTAAATTTTTATGGTATAGCGAAATGTGATAATATATGCGAGAATCCATCGTTTTTTCTTATTCTAATTAAGAAATCATAACAAATTGTGTTGTTATTCTTGTATCTGTTAAATGTCGTCTACAACATGCTCATACTTATAAGAATAGAACGCAACTTTAGTCGCTTAGCAGAGTAACTACTAAAGTTTGTTGCTTTATCTTTAAAATTGTCGCTTACATTAACTTAAACTTGAGCTTTTGTGTCAATGTTTGCTTATAATGTTTTAATGGCTTTTAAAGTATGAGCGTTGTCATATTGCTTGCTACAAGCTTTGTTTTGTTTATATAATATTAAGGCCGCGTTTAAGTACCGTGTAAATTTCTTATACGCACTGGAATTACTAATTTGACACGCATTATCAAGAATTAACCAATGATACATAATATGCTTACGCATATTTGAACTCAATTAATTATAGTGACGGGAAGTGAGGCCTTATCATTTCCAAAAATAATTTACTTTTGAAATAAGCGACTTGATCTTCTCCGTTATTACAACTAACTCAAAAGTAACGTGTGAGCTCGAAACCACACATTTTTGCTGAAAAGAGTTGTGAATTTGCGGAACACAAACTACAAAGAAACTAGACATGTTCCGCTCTAATAGACATAGCACGCCAGATATACAATGGTCTATTTCAACGCGAGGAAAACTTGAACCATCCTCTATTGAAACAACTTCTGTTTTAACTACAGACATGTGACATGTTCAGTCACTGATGGTCATGTTCAGTCACTGATGGTCATGTTCAGTCACTGATGGTCATGTTCAGTCACTGATGGTCATGTTCAGTCACTGATGGTTATGTTCAGTCACTGATGGTCATGTTCAGTCACTGATGGTCATGTTCAGTCACTGATGGTCATGTTCAGTATCTGATGGTTAGATTCAGTCACTGAGGGTCATGTTCAGTCACTGATGGTCATGTTCAGTATCTGATGGTTAGATTCAGTCACTGAGGGTCATGTTCAGTCACTGATGATCAGGTTCAGTCACTGATGGTCATGTTCAATCACTGATGGTTATGTTCAGCCACTGATGGTCAGGTTCAGTCACTGATGGTCAGGTTCAGTCACTGATGTCATGTTCAGTCACTGATGGTCATGTTCAGTCACTGATGGCCATGATTAGTCACTGATGGGGATGTTCAGTCACTGATGGTCATGTTCAGTCACTGATGGCCATGATTAGTCACTGATGGTCATGTTCAGTCACTGATGGTCATGTTCAGTCACTGATGGTCATGATCAGTCACTGATGGCCATGATTAGTCACTGATGGTCATGTTCAGTCACTGATAGTCATGTTCAGTCACTGATGGTCATGATCAGTCACTGATGGTCATGTTCAGTCACTGATGGTCAGGTTCAGTGTACACAATATATATATATTGTTGATAAATATCCAATATTTATCAAAATACCAATCATAAATAAAATTAATAGTAGCCTATACATACTTGCAACACATTTAGAAAAACATATTTTCCAAAAAGTCAACATAAAACAAAATTTTACTCCACATGAAACCTGACTTTTATTCCAAGGTCTGAATGTCCAATTACGTTACATAACGATGCGTGATAACCACGAAATATTTTCTTAATGTTGTTATTTTATGAGCCATAGTATAACCATCATACCGAGGTAATGATCATATAACATCTAGTATATGACCGAATGTAAAATCGTGATGTGCAATATATTAAAAAGTAATGTTTTATGTGTACATTGTGCGTGTGGATAAAGGACGTTTTAATAGGATGTGTTTGATTTATTTACTTGAGGACGGTTTCGTCAACTTTTGAACTCTGATTAGCTAGTAACGGAGATCCTCCATGAGCAAACATGGCAACTGCAATGTAATGTTTGTTGAAACCATGGTAAGCAAACCAAGTTTACTAAATCGGAGCTTAACAATATAGGTTGTGGCACCTGTGGTCATGATTACCCAGGAAGCTTAGAGAAGGTGTAATTGTAGAAGGCAGTGTAGTAATTGTTATGAAAACTGAAAGAATATTGTTGGTGAAGTAACTAGGGTTTTAAAACAAAACAAATAATAACAAATCAGTTTGCTAGTTGGGCCTTCGTGGTGGGAGAGATAAGGTTGTCAGTTCTGAAGTCTGTATAGTGTGGTCATGTTTGAGCTGAGAGATGGAAGTAGATAGGCTTGGATTTGTTGAAAGGAAAAAGCTCAGTTTGATTTGGTTTTTCGTCAAGTACAGGCATCTTTTCGGTGCGACGAACGAAAGCGGGACTTCAAAGGAAGTATACTTCCTTCGAATCATCGCCGTTTTCGTTCCATGTGGAGCAGCCTACCAGCAAATCGTAAGTACTACCGATCATTCTGAGCTAGATAAAAATATATATTAATGTCTACCTGAGACTGGGCTAGGGTGAGTGTGACAATTTGGCGGCCCAACGTTTGGGACTCGATATTTAACCACGACCGAGAGGAGTAGGAGCTTGTCCATAGGTGAGAGTTGTTTAGGGAAAATATAAACAAATTTTCGTGAATCAGTGAAGTTATATTCAAGATGGTTTGAAGTATAGGATCGTGTGAGCGAGTGTATGATTAGAATAGGGTTGTTGTGTAGGGTTGTAAGGCAGTAGAAAGTCTAGGGGTCTAGGGTATAAACATGGAGATGGAATTGGAGAATATTGAAGGAATTGAATCTGAGGAGTTAATCGGAGGAATCGAATCGGAGGAGGTGATCTTGGAGGGTCCAACTGGGGATATTGATATCAAGAGTATGTTTAAGAGCTTAATGAAAGAGATAAAGAAGGGACAGGATGAACAAGCTAGGGCTTTGAAGAAAGGACAGGATGAACAAGCTAGGGCTTTGAAGAAAGGGCAGGATGAACAAGCCAGGGCTTTGAAGAAAGGGCAGGAAGAACAAGCCAGGGTTTTGGAGGAATTAAAGAAGGATTCGGCAGAATTAAAGAGAGATATGGTTAAACAGAGGGATATGGAGAAGATGAGTGAAGACATGAACGTGGAAATGAGGATGATATTTTTGGGAAAGCAGGTAGAGGTAGGAGATGCAGGAGGTCTAGGAGACGGAGAGGATGATTTAAGGGGCGTAAGAGAGGTGGAGGGTGAAAAGATAGAGGTGGAGATGGTGAAGAGGCTGGTAGACAGGGTGGATGATAAGGAAGATGTGAAGACAGGTGAAGAGCAAGGAGGTAGGGTGGATGATAAGGAAGATGTGAAGATAGGTGAAGAGCAAGGAGGTGGGGTGAATGATAAGGAAGATGTGAAGATGGTTGGGGAGCAGGGTGATGTGATGTCTGGTAGGAGAGATGTGGTTGTTGGAGGGCAGCAAGAGGACAGAGTGATTGATGAAGATGTGAGAATAGATGAGGATGACGTGGGTGATGAGGAGAATAATAATTTGACTGTAGGGCAAGATAATTGGGACAATAATAAGAAGGAATGGGTGTGTTATGAAAAAAAATGGGTTAAAGGAAGAGACTGGAGGAAGTTTAGAGGTGGAACTTGTGGAAGAAAAATTCGTTGGTAGATCGACAATAGGCAACATGTGAGTTTTTTGTGGTTGAAGTAATGTTTTTTTGTTGTTTTGTTGAAGTAATGTTTTTTTCTCTTTGAAGGTATGTTTTTTTTTAATTTTTAGGCAAGGAATTTTAAATTGGGCTAAAAATAAAAAAAAATCATGGGGGGTACATAGGGTTGGTTGTCATCATAAATTTTAAATTTTAAAACAATGTAGAATCATGGGGGGTACATAGGGTTGTCATCAGGGTTGTCATCATAAATTTAAAAAAAAAAAAACAATGTGGTTATATAGGGATGTTGTGATGAAGAGTGTTGTCAAGTAGGTCATGTTGTTGTTGTCACGTCAGAGTAATGTCAAATGGTACAGAATGTTGTCGAGTAGGTCATGTTGTTGTTGCTATGTTATAGTGTGGTCATAAATAATGTTTTTGGAGTGTTGTCAGGTTATAGTGTTTTTTTAGGGTTGTCATCATGTTGAGTGTTGTTATAAAATGTTGTCATGTCATATGGTAGGGTCATAATGTTGACGAGTGGTGGGGTAGCTATAAAAAAAAAAAAAAGATTTTTTCTGCACATGGTGGATTTTTTTGGCTAAAGGAATGTTGTATTGTTGGAGATGACAGATTGGTATTGTTGATTTAGAGGTGGAATTACGTAACGGTATTGTTGGGGATTGTTGAAGTTCTTGGTTGGTTGTCAATAGGCTCTAAGAATTGAGATTAGTAGGAATTCAAGCATTATCGTCAAGGGTATTTCCATATTCATCAAGGATTGAAAGAATATGGGAAATAGGGGGGTAATTGTGGCACCTGTGGTCATGATTACCCAGGAAGCTTAGAGAAGGTGTAATTGTAGAAGGCAGTGTAGTAATTGTTATGAAAACTGAAAGAATATTGTTGGTGAAGTAACTAGGGTTTTAAAACAAAACAAATAATAACAAATCAGTTTGCTAGTTGGGCCTTCGTGGTGGGAGAGATAAGGTTGTCAGTTCTGAAGTCTGTAGTGTGGTCATGTTTGAGCTGAGAGATGGAAGTAGATAGGCTTGGATTTGTTGAAAGGAAAAAGCTCAGTTTGATTTGGTTTTTCGTCAAGTACAGGCATCTTTTCGGTGCGACGAACGAAAGCGGGACTTCAAAGGAAGTATACTTCCTTCGAATCATCGCCGTTTTCGTTCCATGTGGAGCAGCCTACCAGCAAATCGTAAGTACTACCGATCATTCTGAGCTAGATAAAAATATATATTAATGTCTACCTGAGACTGGGCTAGGGTGAGTGTGACAAGGTGAATTGGACCCTTAGAATTAGAGTCAACTCATGACGATGACAGAATTAAAAAGACAATGTGATTTGATAATCAAATAAATTGTACTATTGAAGTTCAAAAAGCAGGAGATAGAAGCGTGTTACTAAACAAGGTAAATGTTATCCCCATTTTTATTGGTATCTATGGTATCGTTGACGGTTGACCTATGATCTTTGATATCCATGGTATCTATGGTCTTGTTGACACACATTTTTTTTAAACACATTCTCTCCCATACTATGACGTTTTTCTACATGTTTATATAATCTCACCACCTCTTTTGGTTTGTTGTCCGATTTGCAGCCAATATTGTCAATGGTTCCAAAATTGCAAACTCATGAATGTGCTTTAAAATATTTTTTTAACAGCTGTTATTGATAACCGTGAATATCACGAACAATTCGGATGTGTGAATAGAAGTTGATATAATTTATGTTGGGCACAATCTCATGTAATTAATTATGTTATATATGTAATTTTTAACTAATTGATAACCAATTTTGTAAAGATACTGATAATATTTCCAACTTTTTCATACACTCTTTCTCTTTAGAAATCATATCCTACATTTTAAAATTCTTCAGAATATTAAAACTACCCATTGCTGCACGGCTAATTATAAATCATACTATTGAGCCACTAACTTTTTAGACAACAGTTTACGCTAGGAAAACTTTATAAGCGTCTTTAATATCCCGTAATTGGAGGACTAAACGCCAACTAGAGTGTATTTTCAAAACCTTTTCACAAGAATATTCCACTAGACTAGAAGTAATAACACTCCACATTCCCATATTGTACAAAAACGATGCTCCAATCTATATATCTTCTCATCTGGCTGAAAGCGCACTTCTGCTGAGTACCCATCTTCATACACTAAATATCATCTCTGAGATTCGTTTCTAAGAAAAGAATACTCTCATTTCGTAGAGTGGTGATTAACGATAAGTGAAAGTCTAACAATATGTAATGAACACCGTAAAAAGTATTCTTAAATATCTACAAAGTGCTTGTATATTTACGATGTATGTGTAACTAGTTTCTGAATACCTTTAAAGTAAATGTTTTGTACGATTGCGAACACACATTATATAATTAATCAACTTCAACAGTTCGGGTATATAACAATCTACATTGGAATCTAAAATAATGATCACATAATATTATATAAAAAAAACCTACAAGCTAATAATTTTGGCATTACATTGTACTCGTAAATTTAAGCAACTTGAGGTTACACTTTTCTGAACTGTTTACTTATAAAAACATACTGTAGTTCTAAGGTTATATACACGCAATTGTATTGTAAAATTTAACAGAATGCTAGGCAACTCGTGTAACATAGACACATCTGTTTCCAGTATAATTTTAAAGCCCAAGTTCAATTGTAACATATCGACACTGTTGACCTAATAATAACGGTACTATTTATACATTTACATAGTATAGTTAAACTTACGATGAAAATGTGTGCAATGTATTGTATTCGTCATAACGTTGAGAGTGATATTGTTGCCACCAGCCATACCACACTCGCCAAGCAGTCAATAGTAGTTTGTCTTGCGATTAGCTGCGAAGTTTGACCGCAGGATGTCGCATTCACTGATGTGTAAACGCTGATCCATGGTCGGTGTGTAACCGACAACTGCTGCAGCTGGGAAGCCACGCGACGCCATGTTGTAATGGCTGCAGATGGGAAGCCATGTTGGAGGATCGCTGGCCGGAAAATCTTCGCGCGTTGTGGGTTAACTGTTTAGCGCACCTTGTATCAGTCACTAGGACTCACTACACAAGTTGTTTCATTGTTTTTGTTGCGGTTGTTTTTGTTAGGTTCTTTACTTGCTGTTATGATTTTTTTTTATTGATTATTTTTTGTTTATAACGACGTATTTTACAACTATGATGATTTCGGGGGGTGTTTGGAGGAATGGGTCAAGTAGGACGTAAAGGGGAGGTAAAGGGAAAGGAAGGACGTGGACTGCCTTTCGTCTGGCTTCTCCTCTTCGACCTGTCCGGCTAGGGTGGCCCTTTCAGAAGCATACGCTTCCGCCGGCATTGCTCTCAAAATCAACAAAAGCACGCTGTAGCAGTCCCTGGGCAGGTTGTCTGTCATATTCATCCCCTCATCGTCTCGAATACCACGATTGTAATAATAAATACGTGAACCAACAAGAATCATGGTCATATAATTTGTTTGGTTCGTTCCGACGTCACGATTTGTTCCCCGAAGGTTAATTAAAATAATTTTTATGAGTGGTTTATGCATGTTCAATGATCATTAATATAATTTATGCAACATAGTGTTGTAAAATAAAGAAGCATGGTTTGAGTACTGTACAGCAAAGATAGATAAAAATGTATTCATGTTGTGCCCATTTCATCCAGTTAAACGTGGTCTGATAATACGTAGACAATAAAAATCTTACACCTGAGTAAGTGTATTGACAAAGATGAACCCCAAGATGTTATATCTCAATATGAAAGATGTATTGAAGTGATTTTCTGATAAAACCAAGGAAATACTTAGAGACAAAAGTAAGAAAAACAATGTTATGATATCGTGATTCAGAAAAAGTTATACATCCAACTTCGGCTCGTTTATATATAAAATACGTGTTCCCTTAGACGTATAGCTTTCGTCTCGTCACACTTCGCAATTTATAATTAGCTATCAACATCAGTAACTAATTACCCAGATACTAATTACTACTGGACAGCGAGCACCATGGTTGGGTTCGTTTTCCTTGATTACACCTCTATATGATCAGAAACGCTGATGTATATTATGTTCTTGTGAAGTGTTATTATATTGCCCAAAGTTTTAAAACGGTGCTTTATTTCTTTGCCATACTAGAGTATATACATACAAAATATTGTAATCAAACTTAAACTCTTGTTAATAAATCTGGGTTACACCTAATTATAAAGTTTGTGGATACTTCGGAACACCGCATTAAAAAACAACACCGTTGAGCTAACTCGCTGTCTCGTAAAGAAGACGTTGGAAATTGCGCAACCCTGTATAAAGCGTTATCGTGACGTCAGCCGTTCGCAGAGTGTCATGTTTCTTGTAAACTCTTTAAAAAATGTTCATTAGTCAAAAACAGAAATCGTGACACAAAAATCAGGAAAAAAGCCGATTTAAAGCATAATCGATTTTTTCGATTTTAAATTTTGTTCGAAATACCATAAAAATCGAAATAATCTTGATTAGCCACTTACTAATCAGATCGATAATTTACATTTTTGCCAACACTTATGTTTGATCGAATAAAAGAAAAGTTTAACATACGAGTGAGACATTTCACCATAGATGCACTAGATAATTATATACTTTTCCTCTAACCACAGTTGTCTACAGCCTTACCAAAAAGAAATATCCCAGAATGTCCGAATTTCAAAATTTTATTTCAAGAAAATCTTTGCAAGAATCGAACTTCAAATAGAGTAAAGTTATGACTTATTAAATGTGTTTTTAAACGTCAAGATATCAACATGGACTTACAACTTTCTGGATGTGCAACATGGTTAGAATATGCGTCTGCGATTCTCATTTCCCGTTTTTGACATTCTCGGACATTTTAGCCCCTATCGCTAAGCAATTACACATCGACATTCACAACAACAATGTGAACAATGTCAAAATCCGAAACTTAAGGGCTAAAATGGCTGCCCACCGCCTTCTTCCGTGGCTATTTCATTGGTACATTGGCTTGTAAGCTGATTCAGGTCCAGTAACGAAGTTACTATTATAAGTCCATGATATCAAAGTGAAACAAGAGTCGATAAAGAAGTTCTCCCTATGGCGGATACTTCTTTATTGACTCTGGTGAAACTATAAGAATATGTTAATAATATTGTAATCCAATTATTTAACACTACCTTGTATCATTGTACGTAGTTTTGATTTATATTAAAATTAAATAATGTTTTCCTCAATAACAGAGTATAATGTCATATTATTTAATTTCAATGTCAAGAAGATACTAAGTTATCGAAGTGCCGAAGTGACTACGACTACGATCGTTTGAAATGATTCCTAGATCAAGATTCCTAGAACTACAGACAGCCTACTCAATATTGAATAGCCACCAGCTTTACGAACTCTACGATAATGACATTTGTTTCTCCAGGCTCCTTCACCAACCCATTCTTCCTTACATTGACCTAAAATCGACTAGGGAAACGTGTTGATGTTTCTCCACATAATACAACTCGATGCAGCGTTTCGTCAATATTTTCCAGTAACACTTTGTTTATTATGCAGTCAAGGGTAACGTCACCCTTATCATAAATACATAACATTTGAGAGGTAGTTGTGTTGAAGATTTCTGGATCTCATAATACTGCCTTTACTACAGTAAACCAGTTCTCACTGCAGGTGTTTATGAGTTTGATGTTTAAGAGGTATTTTTTATAACCTACATACATGATGTACTATCGGACTAAAAAAGTTGAAAACATACACAAATAATACTTGTAATTACGAAAGAGAGATACCACCGTAAATTAAAATTGTCCTGGTACTCAGTGCCTATGTGATATAATCTGTCTTCGGGGGTGTAGGGGAAGAATAAGAGTTCGGAGGACCAGCACTGAGGCAATAAATAGGTGGACTGTAAACACTAGGTCGAGTTCAGCAATAATCCGCACATACACAAAATACACTTGAAAGCAAAAGGAATATATTAACACAAATAACACATTACACTTATATTCTTGAGTTACAATTACAATACATGAATTATGTGTGTTGTACACATGTGAAAATGAGAATAAAAGCGAGAATAATTCTACACGACGCGAGCATGTAAAAATGGACGACAAAAGTACAACAATGGTAAAATGCAAAGATCTTAGAAAAGATAAAATAGCTCAACATTCGCTTTCCTCACGCATGGATCCAAAGACATTGAAAGAGTAAAGTGACAGCTGATGCGATCTGTCGGGCGTAACTAAAATTACAACACATTTGCATGAACATACTGGGGCCCAAAAATGAATATTTTTTAATAATGAAAAAAGGAGTGCAAAAAGTTGCTTATATAGGAAGGGGACACAGTTTAACTATTGGGCGCTTGAAGTGTCCACGAGGAGTCTTGATGGTAACCACTCGAACTTTTCCATCTTGACCAGGATGCAGAGCAGTGATTATGGCGAGTTCCCACTGTAGAGGTTGTAGGTTCTCTTCTTTCACAAGAACCACGGTGCCTTCAACAAGGTTTGGGCTGGAACTGGACCATTTCTGTCTCTGCTGCATAGTGTGAAGGTAGTCGGTGGACCATTTCTTCCAGATGAGCTGCATGTATTGTTGAAGCTGTTGCCATCTATTTAAAGCATGAACTGAACTGTCAATTAGGTTAGGTTCAGGTATAGAGGTAATAGCTTCACCAATGAGAAAATGACCCGGACTAAGATAAGATATATCATGAGGATCATTGGAGTTTACGATAAGTGGGCGTGAATTTAAACAAGCTTCAATTTGTGTGAGTATTGTGCACATTTGTTCAAATGTGAGTGAGTTATTTCCTATCACCCTTTTGAGATGATATTTGAGAGATTTAACCGCAGCCTCCCACAGGCCTCCGAAGTGAGGAGAGCGAGGTGGTATGAAAAACCAATTACAATTTTCATGAGAATTGTAATTTTGCAGAGTTTCTTGATGAGACCTTGACTTCAGTAGTTTGCTGAGATCAGCTAGCTGATGATTAGCACCAACAAAGTTTGTTCCGTTATCGCTATATATGTTGGAACATTTTCCTCTTCGTGACGTGAAACGCTTTAACGCAGCGATGAATGCTTCAGTAGTCATGTCGCTGACTAATTCAATGTGTACAGCCTTAGTAGCAAGGCAAACGAAGATAGCAATATATGCCTTCAATTTTATTTTACTGCGTGTGGATCCTTGCTTTATGAAAAAGGGTCCTGCATAATCAATTCCTGTGTTTAAGAAAGGTCGAGCCGGTTGTATTCTGGGAGTAGGTAATTCTCCCATGAGTTGCTGTGTAGTTGTGGTTTTCAACTTGTAGCATGGTAAACATTGATGCAATGTTGATCGAAGTATTCGTCTAATGGACGGTATCCAGTAGCGTTGTTGAAGTGATGACGTCAACATTTGTGATGAAGCATGTAATAATCGTAAATGCTCGTGCATAATGAGAAGTTTGGTGAGATGATGCCGTGTTGGAATAATCATTTGATGTTTAGATTCGAATGGCAGCAAAGATTTTTGAAGTCTTCCTCCGAGTCTTAGGATACCTTCACTGTCCAAGAAAGGACATTTACAAGTTTTTTATACTGCTTTTGTTGGAGAGTTCTCTTGATGATGACAATGCATGAATTTCTGATGAGTACACAACACCTTGAGCTAGTTTGATGCATGCTTTTAATGAGTTATTTAACTCTGTGACAGAGAGTGTCGAATGATTTCTCTCCGAAGGTGGCCTTCTGGAATTGTAGCAAAATCGAATGCAATAAGCAATGACTCGTTGCAATTTAGTCAGCCTTGAAAATGTATGGATGATGTCATCTTTTGGCTTAATTGCCATGAGGGTGATGGTTGAAGTTTGTTGTTCTGGCATGTCTTCTAACGCGATGGGCTGCATGATTGATATTGGCCATAATGATGGGTCTTGTGACAACCATTGAGGTCCATGCCACCACAATTTACAAGTAGCAAGAATGTCTGGAGAGGTTCCTCTAGAAATCAAATCTGCAGGATTTTGTGATGATGCGATGTGTGCCCATTTTGCATTTGCAGTGAGTTCTTGTATTTCTGTGACTCTGTTTGCAATGAATGTTTTCCATTTGTACGGATGAGCTTTAATCCAAGCAGAAACGAGTGTTGAGTCTGTCCAGAGGAAACTGGAATTAATGTCAAGATGAAGCGATTCAACTGTTTTGTTAAAAAGTTTGGCGAGTAAAAGTGCGCCGCATAATTCCAATCGTGGAAGTGTGATTCGTTTCAAAGGTGCTACCTTTGATTTAGAGTAAAGTAAGTGGGTAGAAGTATGACCTTCATTGTTGGTCGATCGGAGATATATGCAAGCTCCGAAAGCTTTTTCAGAAGCATCAGAAAAGCCGTGGCATTGGATATCGGTGATGACTCCTTTCACTAATACTAGTCGTTGAACCTTTATGTTGCTTATGGTAGGAAGTTGATTGCAGATATTCTGCCATTTTGTGTTTAGAGAGACGGGTAAGACATCATCCCAGTCTAACCGTTCTATCCACAGGTGCTGTAGAAAGATCTTGCAATTGATGACAATAGGACTAATTAGTCCTAGTGGATCGAAAATGGCAGAAATAATAGATAACACTTTGCGTTTAGTAGCTAGTGATACTTGTTGTAACTGTGGCTTGGTTGAACCATTGATTATTTGAAAGATATCAGAAGCAGGATGCCAAAGCAGTCCTAGAGTTTTGATACAATCTTCTCGTTCGAATTGCAGCGGAAGGTTAATTTCACGATCTTCTTCTGGAACCGACTCCAAAAGAGCAGAATGGTTTGAGCACCATTTACGTAGTGGAAAGCCTCCACTGGCCAGTAAAGATTTCAAATCTTGCTGAAGTTTTAGAGCGTCTTCTAAATTGTTTGCTCCTGAAAGACAGTCATCTACGTAAAAATCATTTTTGAGTATCAAAGATGCCTTAGGATAATTTTTAGCTTCCAAGTCTGCTAAATGGTGTAAGCATCGTGTAGCTAAAAAGGGTGCAGTTTTTGTACCATAAGTTACTGTAGTCAGTTGGTATTCTCTTATGGGTTCATTAGTAGATTCTCTCCATAAGATGCGTTGTAAATTCCAATCGTCAGGATGCATATTTATTTGTCTGTACATTTTAGCAATGTCGGCGCTGAAAGCTATCAGATGTGTTCTGAAACGCAAGACACTTGAGCACAAGTCGTCTTGTATTGTAGGTCCTAGTTTTAGTAAATCATTTAGTGACTTGCCGGTGCTAGATTTGGCCGATCCATCGAAAACGACACGTATATGACTTGTAGTAGATTGTTTGAATACTGCGTGGTGAGGTAAGTAGTAACAAGTACCAGTTTCATCTGGTGCACTGTCGACAAGTTGCATATGACCAAGTTCTTGGTATTCATGAAGAAACTTATTGTAGTCTTCCTTTGCGACGCTATTTGAATTAAGGTGACGTTCCAATTGTTGATACCGCCGCATTGCTTGAGGTCTCGAGTCACCGAGTTGACTCCTGTCTTCTTTCAATGGAAGACGAACAATAAATTTTCCTTGAGCGTTACGAGTCGTATTGTTTAAGAAATGATTTTCGCAATCACGTTCTTCCTTTGTAGTGATAGGTTTTGGAATACCTTCAATTTCCCAAAAGCGCTTAAGTTGTTGATCAATTTTTTCCGTACTAACGTAATACGTATGTGCAGGTTTCGGAGACTGCTCGAGAGTCAAACCGGGAACCCTTCCACCGAGGACCCAACCAAGTTTTGTCTCTTGAATTGTAGGGAAACCTAGGCGAATGAGTGAATTCGATTGGAGAAGGTCGTAGTAGTGTTCTGCACCTATCAACAGTTGGATTTCACCTGGATTGTCGAAATCAGGATCTGCTAGTAGGCCTACAATGTTATGAGGAATGTTCCATGTGCTACAATCGATGGGAACCGACGGTAAATTTCCCGTAATTTTTGGCAAGATGAAACAATCGATTTTAGTTGTGTGATTGCTAATAGTTGATTTTACTGTTACACTAACAGTGTAGGTTGTTGTTGAACTTGTGTTGTTAATACCCTGAATAGATGTGTGACTGACTTCTTTTTTGAGTTGAAGTTTGTTAGCCAACTCAAGAGTGATGAAAGAGGCTTGACTTGCTGAGTCGAGCAGTGCTCGACATTTGATTAAATTACGAAATTTATTTAGAGCATAGACTTGTGCTGTAGCTAACAACACTTGGTGTGTAGGTTTAGCCTTAAAGGAACAGTAGCTTCCTGCACTAGCATCGCTAGTAGACCTATTGTTTTCTGAATGATTGGTAAAGTGATTGTTACTTTGCATTGACGCAGGTGTGCGGTTGCTATATTGAGTATTGGTCAGTTGTTTGTTTATCTGCGTTTGACCTTGAGGCCCTTGTTTAGAATCATGTAATAAGATGCTGTGCTTTTTTCCACACTTACAATAGCTAGGAAATTCGCATGCGTTGACCTCATGATCGATAGCAAAGCAGTTGGCACAAGCATTATTAGAATTAATGAGTTGCCATCTATGTGCTACTGACAGATCGCGAAATGATTTACAATTGTATAAGTAATGTTTATAACCACAATGCAAACATTCGGTATTGTTAGTACCGGTAGTGACATACGTATGTTTATTAGGCTTGCTTTGAGGAATGTCAACCCTTGCTTGAGTAAGCTCTATAGTCTGTGACCTCTTGTCAAGAAAGTCACATAAGCACTTGAGTGTGGAACATTCCGATTCCGATTGTGATGTTTCAAAATCACGCCTAGTTTGCATGTCTAGTTTCCCTAGGGTGAGTTGAATCAGTAGAAGCTCATGAATTTCGATATTCAAATTGAGCGCTTGAATAGCATTGAGATTGCTTATAAGTTCATTAACTAACTGTCTAAGTTCATGAGCGGAGTTTGCTCGTGCATGTGGAAGATTAAGAAGAGTATTGATATGTTTCTGAGATATCAATTTTTTGTTTTCGTATCTTTTGACAATCATTTCCCATGCAATGATGTAATTAGCTGAGGATAATGGGAGATTTTTTATCAGCTGTAGAGGTTCATCTTGTAATGATGATAGAAGATAATGAAACTTCTGAACATCCGTAAGAGTTGCATTGTTATGTATGAGTGCGACATATGTGTCTTTGTATTGTGACCAACGAGTGTAGTCACCTGAGAAATCTGGTAGATTTATATTTGGCAGTTTTAGAATATGTTTGTGTACTTGAGCGCCATTGACAGTGCTAGCATCACTCAACAACGTAACATGAGCAAATAAGTCGTTTGATTTCGCATTAGTGTCAAAATATAAACTTTCAAATTCTGATCTATACATTTCATGCTCTGAGTCAGCTTCAGTGTCTTCTATTTCAAGACGTGTTTGTATTTCTTCAAACTGACCATAAATTGAAGAAAGAGTTTCAAATCTAACTCTGATTGCACTTAGATTTGACTGATTGTCTACGTTGTTTATGAACGTGTGTATGCGTGTAAGCCTAGCCTTGACTACGCCACGCCGTTTAATTAACTCACTTTTCATTTGGTCATTCATGGTGCCAGAAACAAAGAACTAGGATAGAACAGAAATGAGAGACAGTAAATAGCTTATCTGAGTTGTGACGACTGCGACTAGAAGAAGTCTGTCCATGACCGGAGAAGTTCCACGAGAGTTGCAAGATGTACTTTCAGCTGGGGCCCCATGGGAAGGCCGGGTGCAGATGAACTAGGCCTAGCGTAGGCCTATGCCCTAGGCTATGTAGAAGGATAACGAAGGTGCCGTCGACGAAGAATTCAATAACAGTTTATAATTTCCACGTGGAAATAATGTAAATTGTATATGCGGCCCGGTGCGACCAAAATGTAGGGGAAGAATAAGAGTTCGGAGGACCAGCACTGAGGCAATAAATAGGTGGACTGTAAACACTAGGTCGAGTTCAGCAATAATCCGCACATACACAAAATACACTTGAAAGCAAAAGGAATATATTAACACAAATAACACATTACACTTATATTCTTGAGTTACAATTACAATACATGAATTATGTGTGTTGTACACATGTGAAAATGAGAATAAAAGCGAGAATAATTCTACACGACGCGAGCATGTAAAAATGGACGACAAAAGTACAACAATGGTAAAATGCAAAGATCTTAGAAAAGATAAAATAGCTCAACATTCGCTTTCCTCACGCATGGATCCAAAGACATTGAAAGAGTAAAGTGACAGCTGATGCGATCTGTCGGGCGTAACTAAAATTACAACACATTTGCATGAACAGGGGGTGTTGAGAGTTTCTCATTGTTTTATTGTAGTAACAATAATAATACAGATTACATCAATTAAAGAATTTTCAAGAATGTAATGAAATCATTGTACACGTTTTTTAATTGTATTGCACATTTCATCATTATGTAATATTGGTGAATATATGGATAGATTTTAAAATAGAGAAAAACACCTTTTTGAATCCGATAGTGTATATTCATGCATTTTAATGTTTTACGTGGCATTGTGATTAAGATATCGGCTAGATTTATTCCATATTGTTACAGTTTATCTTCAACCGTTCTTTGTAAAATTTAATAATTAGTATATACGAGCTATTGACTATATAAACCGAAATCCACGACATTTTTTATATCATACGTTTTTGTGAAAACTTAAAAACGTTCATAAAACCCCAACGAAAGGCGTTGATTTCAGCCCAGCATGTTACAAAGTTCAATGTTTATGAACATTAAGGGCCGTATAACCGCCGATGAGGGCTGATATGTCCAGTAGTCGCTCGCCTCATGGAAGCACCAATCCTTACGAGCTGGCTTTATTGCAATCATGCCGGTGCCTTCAGCCCGTAAACTAAGGCCTCACAATTTATTGTTACTGAAGGCAATAAGAGGAGATTTTCTACCAGATAATGACCGAACATAAATGAGAAAATATAGAATGATTTACAATTTGCGAGGGGATGGTCAGTTGAGAGGGTGATGGGAGTTTTGTAATGGTTGCACCCTGCCTGCCTATGTCAGTTCCGTGGACACCGTTAGCGTTAAACTTGGTTTAATATTCTGTCGATGTGCGAGCGAAACAATACATTGCGCTGACGAACAGCTTCGTTTAACCAACCGACAAATTAACTAGAATCAACACATTCGGACAGGAAAAAATAATTGTAACAAAACAAATAGTTGTTGTTATAGCGGAACAATACAAATCGTGGTAGGTTTCAACAATTAATGGGGCTGTTGTAGGAACAACAAACCACGCTAAATTTCAATTAGGCCCTACAGACTAAAGGCCCCGAGTTTGGCCACTGAGGGCGCTAGTGAAAACGAATGAAGCGTTGAAGTGGCAATGTCATACAACTTTCTGGTGAAGCAGCGTCGTTCTTCCTACGTCGATAATGTCAAAATTGTGAAAATTGACAACTCATAGTACATTTTATTTTTAACGGTAGGATACTCAAAAGTACACCATACACGAACAATTCTACGTTATTACAATCCACACTGTTCACGCACAACATGATTATCAGTAGGCTCGTCTAGGTTCGCCAGCATTTACATATTGCCAATCGTTCAAATTACAATTAATTCAATTTTAATCTCCTTCACTGCGTCACGGTCTAAACGAAGTTTGATACAATTTAAAAATTATTACGATTTCGTGGAAATGTTGAAAATGCTGACGCGAGTACTTTTCAGTAGATTTTTCCCATCCAAAAAAACGACTTCGTCAGCAATGAACAAATAATAGATAGACGGAATGTTTTCTTTCAATTCCTACGGTAATAAATTCTGTGTAGATCCCTGCTCATGTTTTCGTTTTGAATTCGCTTTTTGGTTTAGTTTCAACTTTGTCTCATACTGAGTGGATGCTGCGCTTTTGGTCCACTGCCAATATCGATCATACGCTGGAGAACTATCTACATCGTTCGTCAGAGTATGAATATCCATCTCAGGCTTTTCCGAGTTATGAAGGCATCATAAAATTCATATTTTGATATAATCCCGCTTTTCGATCAAATATACGTAGGTTTGCGTGGCGGGCCACTAAGCTCGCAATATGGCCTCTTTGAGGTTAGGTATCCGGTTCCTTAACTCTCCCTAGTGATTGATGGTCCAGTCATCGGCGGGAAAGGGGGTGAGAGGGGAAAGGGGTGGGGGGGGGGGGGGGTAATGTGAGTGAGATCTGGTGGTTTCATCAGATTAAAACTATGCCCATCCAGGACACAGTTTGAACTTCAGATGGAAAGCCAACGAAAGGCCAAACGTGGTTCCACTAATGCGCTGACTAACAAACCACGAACCAATAATATTAGTGAAGTGGGGTTAGAGAGCAAAGCAAATAAACACCTGTTTATGCGCACCTGTTTATTTTGTGTAAACCCTCTTCAGGGATGATCTCTCATATATAAACGCGTTTAAAAAACATTTGAGTTTAAAACGTGGTTTTTTATCAGTTAATTTATTTTTGTAATAGGCCTACATAATGCAGTTAATTTTGAATTTAATTTATTGTTTCCAATATAAAATTGGAATGATGTAGTGTAACATATGAACACGTTTACAATGTTTCTGGTGAAAAACGTTCGCTTTTATTGTATCAGCGGAACGTATTCGTAAATTTTGTATTATGAATGGCTGATATTTACAATATTGAAACGGGTGGTAGTAATATAAAATACAACGAATATAACCCTAATAACAAAACAGTAAAAAAGAAAGTACATAATTAAAAGAACGGTGTTTCTGAGTTGAGGTTCATTGGGAATATAAAAATAAACATTTCTGAATTTGATGAAATCAAGTTCGTCACATGTTTACACATTTATGTTCACACAGTACAAATCAATCGAGATCGCTTTACATTATTCCACATTTGAAATGTGCCGACCTTGCATGTGAGTAAAACGTGTTTACTATTTTGAACTACGATCCAATTTTCATTTTCAATTGTAGACAGACCACAATTTAGTACAATGCGAGCCCGACGTGAAGTTGCATATTAATAACTTGGAAAATTATTCAGTGTTAATGCCTTCAGGTGAAACAGTTGAATAGATAACGTGCTTGAATAAATCGCTGCAGAGAGAGAACTATAATATAGTACGGCAGTGTTATTATAATTAAATAGTTTGATACCTAGTATCACTACTTTATGGTAAAGCTTGGACGCCGGACTCTATTGTTATAGTCCTCCCAACGAATCTATTCTCATGCTTTCATCACAGGCCATGTCCAGAATGGCAACTTAACTTGTCATTCCTCCGTGTGCTTGATGGAAGATTGCGTCGGATTGTCTCAGTTCGTGAGTTGGCCAACTTGTCCGACGTTGATAAATGGTAATTCTCTCATTTGTGTAAGTTGCTATTAATAATATTACACGAGGAATATTTTTAAAAATTAAATACAAATATAAGTTTGTAGTAACAAAACCAATAAATCCTGTGTGGAGAGAAGTGATAATTGAAAATAGATCACGGGAACCCAGCCATTCACAGCTTTCGATACCAAGAAATGGCGGAAACGCCGATGTTTAAACAACTTATTTCATAAAACTAAAGTTTTGACCTATCTCTAGAACACACTGGAACCAGCACTGGAATATTAGAATAAATACTTGCTGCGAGTAGTTACTTTATGGATCTATGCAGTAAAGTGCATGTAAAGTGTGAATTTTGATACATTTTGACAGGCTTTCAATAAAAACAAAATACTGCCAATGTTGCTCACAGCTTGCTGGATTTTGATAGTTCCTGTGAACTTCTTCGAATTCTCGAACTCTCATTGGCTACACAACAAGGTCTACTTGATCTCCACCTAGCGGAGGCTCGTCGAACTCCCGAGTTCGACCAGCCTCCGCCAGGAAAGTTACGTGATTGCGTCTGCGCCATCTAAGTATTCGGCAATATGGCGCGCATAAACACAGGCAGTAAACCGTCCGCGGAAGTTTATTTCTAGGCCTCAGGGGTTATGACGAAAGCATGAGAATAGTTTCGTTGGGAGGACTATACAAGGGAACTTCAAGGTGAATAGTTATATGCTAATATCGTAAATACCAACCCATGTAATAGTTCGCCACTACTTTGTAGCTGTATCTAGCAAATTGGAAGTAGATAGCGTGCAGTTGAAAAAAAAAGATCAAAAGTAATATAGAATGTATTTTAACGGGGATGGTTAACGGTTTGTTGATAATATCTATCTTGAGAACATTACTTTAAACATTGCATTAAGAAAGTTTCAAACATAGTTATTTTGGAAGCCAATTAAAAAATAAAAATATATTTATTACCAAAATGACAACCGTAATCATTTCAATGTTTGACATTTCGTTAATCATATTTTTATTACTCGTGGACGTAAGTGTTAGCTAGAAACCACCAATTTAATTTTATGTATCGTTCTAAAGATATTAATAAAATCATCAAAATATGTATGTATTAATCTCTTAAGAAGCTATAGCGTTTAATGTTTTATCCACTAAGCCATTGTGACGTCATCAAAGCTGACGGCTTCACACTGTATTCGCTCGTGTGACGTCACCAATCTAGGCTACCATGTACAAAAGTGGTCGTATCTCGTAGAATATTTTGCTTAATTATTTTCAGAGTCTTGTTGCCACTTGGTGAGTATTTAACAATCCTACAACCATAAATCACAATTTGGTCTATACTATGCCCTTTGCCTTTATGTCTCTGGTGTAACTGGTGAAGAGACGGAAGAAGAAGACATGGAAGAAGATATCAGAGGGACAAGTGCTATGGGAAGATCAAGAAGAAGGGGTGAAACGTCAAGCATGGCTGGCTTAGGCTTAGGTAGAACCGAGGCCCATGTGAGTGGTGGGTTAACCTCCCACCCCTTACCCGACTTGGAAACAGGGACAGATGTTGATTGATGTCTTTTAAAAGTGCTTGTCATGTATCAATTCACGACAACGGAAGAGTGTTCAGTTGAGGCTATATAATAATGAATCGGATATTAAAATTATTAAAACGTTTTTGTATGTTAAACAATAATTCCAGTTCTATCCCTGGTTGTTCAATAGTCAAGGCTTAAACCCTTCCGGAACTTAGTCGGGGACTGGTGATGTGATATCTGTAATTCATCCATATCATTTTGCCATTAGAAAACAAGTGTTCCCCAATTTTTCTGTCAAGAGTTCTCTTAGTAGACAAAGTATTGAACTACAATTAATAAAACGGCTCAATATAGATAGTTTAAGCTGTAAACTTATTGCAATTGCAAATATTTTCAACAATAGCAAAATATTGAGAACGTCCCTATTCTGGGAGGATCCGTTCCTTATTCCGTTTGCACACTAAAGAATTAATTGTGGGGTATTTTTGTTTACTTAACTTAAGTGTCTTTAAATTGTGTTTGTACTATGTATTGAATCAACAATAATGTGTGAACAATTGTATTTAATTTTGTGAACAAAATCTTAATCATGCTGGCACACTAACGATGGTTATTACATTTGTTTTGAAAAATGTATTCACGATTAGATTCATGTTTGACATGTCATATACAAAGGCACACATAAAAAACAAAGAGCATACTTTCACTAGAGATATGTGAAGGAATCGAGCTCTTCTCTTGTTCACAATTATCAAAATTTCTTCTCTGTATCCGATCCAAGTTGTGTGTGTGGCCGAAATGCTATCACCATTTGCACGAACCTATATACATCACATAAGTTCTTATTTAACGCCTAACACCTTATCTCATATTCACGAGTTTCGGGGCAACACTTTTCCCCAACAACTTTTACATTGCATCCTTTGAGATCGATAAATCCACATATGAATTTTTAGATATTCGGGAGTGGAGAAGTGGTGGTCCAACTTTCAGTAAGCCGATCAAGGTTCAATTTTTTTTAAGGTGTACGAAACTTGTTTCAAGGTGACCTGTCACTGGGGTGAAACATAAATTGTACAACTGAAGTACCGCTCGAAATTTTATCGTTCCCTGGTGCTTTGGTGAGCTCAAGGATCAATCGAGATGCATAATTACGTGATTATTTCAGTCAAAAGCTTGGAAGAACAAGCTATTATGTCTCTACTTACTCTGCGTGCCAACCTAAGAAGCACCCTGCCCATCACTACTAACATAGGGCGACTTAGCCATTGCCTCTTTTGTTGACAGTTGTACATGTCAATCTTGTCTAAAATCTCAAGCGGCAGTCAACGGGGTGGACACAGTTACAAAAAGCGGACCTTCCACTATATACAGGGAGCGATACCCGTCCGTAGTCGAGTCGAGGCGACATTCTTTACAATTAGCTGTCGGTACCGGCTAAGATGAGTGCTTTGCTGAATAATGGGGATGATTGGCATTTATGATATCCACAACACCATCGCCTTTCTTTGCGGTTAGTGACTGGAAAGGTGCTTCTAAGGTTGGCACTCAGAGTAGTCTGTGGAACACTCGACTTCGGCCTCTTACGTCTTTGAAATGTGTCAAACACAAAGTATTTTTATTGACACATTTCTTGTACTCGTAAAAATTATTTCAATGCTCTGTCTGTGAGTGTGATCCATCACCTCTCAAAGCAAGATTTTAACGCCTATAATTCCACTGTTGTCTTAATTCTGTCGCCATGAAATGAATTTGTCATTCTCTAGAGAATATGATGCCCTTTTTTGTTTTAAATTAACCATTTTGCTATACTGCTTGGTGTCAAAAATATTAATAATATATTGTCCTTTTTTATTCGATTTAAAATTGGATGTGCCAATATATATATATATATATATGATCTAACTTGCGTAGAGTGCTTGTTAAACACCCTCTCAAAATTCAATATTACCAGCAAAAAAAACTATTATTGGAACTAAGCAACATAAATTCTTAAAGCTAGTGAGTCATTCTCAAGAATGACATGGTTTTTCCTTTCTTACGACCATGTTAAGGCAATATAGAGCAATTTTAAGTGTCAGAAATCAAGCTTTGCGCGACATTGGACGACACAAAGTCTTATGAACGACCGGCACGAGAAAATTATTCTCACAAATTCCTTTGCTTCATCTAGAGCTGTTGTGTACTGTACATAACTACAGATGACTACAGATCCGTTTAAATGTCCAAGAGCCAGCAACATAAAAGCTCCCCTCATAAGGTACATATGTTTTGACTATTGGAATAGGAGCGGAAAAACTACTCTACTAACAAAACGCGCGTCTTACTCCTCAACGTGGGGGCTTTTAGGCCCCACAGGGGGCCAAAAAAGCCGAAAAAAGGCCCAAGGTTCCCCTCATAAGGTACATGGATCGAGTAAACGCCATTTTGTAGAGATAAGTGTCCCAAATAGGAATTCGAAGAGTAAGACTGGATATTAGGGGGCGTTTACCGATCAGACGCCATTTTACCTAAAAAGGGCCATTTTTTATTTTCGCACATGCATGCGCTTAAATACTCAAATCATATCCGGAAATGTCTCGAGACGTAGAAAAACATACATTATAAAGAAATTTTGGGTTATTGCCCTCGCCAGACGCCCTCAAAAGCGGCCCAAAAAGGCCAAGGTTCCCCTCATAAGGTACATGAATGGAGTAAACGCCATTTTGTAGAGATAAGTGTCCCAAATACGAATTCGAAGAGTAAGACGGGATATTAGGGGGCGTTTACCGATCAGACGCCATTTTGTCCAAAAAGGGCCACTTTTTATTTTCACACGTGCACGCGCTTTAACACCCAAAACATATCCTTAAATGCCCCTAAAGGTGAATACATTTCTAAGATATTGAGTGATGTCCTCGCCAGCCCCCCCCCCCCCGCCCCCACAGCCTCGATCCGGATGCGATAGTTTTGAAGCTCCGCCTACCCCCAACTTTAATATACCAGTATTTATTATTATTAATGTCAGGATTTAAGAATATGTTTTGGGTGTTAAGTGCGTGCATGTGTGAAAATAAAAAGTGGACCTTTTTGGGTAAAATGGCGTCTGATCGGTAAACGCCCCCTAATATCCCGTCTTACTCTTCAAATTCCTATTTGGGACACTTATCTCTACAAAATGGCGTTTACTCCATTCATGTACCTTATGAGGGGAATCTTGGCCTTTTTGGGCCCCTTTTGAGGGCGTCTGGCGAGGACAATAACCCAAAATTTCTATAAAATGTATGTTTTTCTACGTCTCGAGACATTTCCGGATATGTTTTGAGTGTTTAAACGCATGCATGTGCGAAAATAAAAAATGGCCCAATTGGGTAAAATGGCGTCTGATCGGTAAACGCCCCCTAATATCCCGTCTTACTCTTCGAATTCCTATTTGGGACACTTATCTCTACAAAATGGCGTTTACTCCATTCATGTACCTTATGAGGGGAACCTTGGCCTTTTTGGGCCCCTTTTGAGGGCGTCTGGCGAGGACAATAACCCCAAATTTCTTTAAAATGTATGTTTTTCTACGTCTCGAGACATTTTCGGATATGTTTTGAGTGTTTAAGCGCATGCATGTGCGAAAATAAAAAATGGCCCTTTTTGGGTAAAATGGCGTCTGATCGGTAAACGCCCCCTAATATCCCGTCTTACTCTTCGAATTCCTATTTGGGACACTTATCTCTACAAAATGGCGTTTACTCCATCCATGTACCTTATGAGGGAAACCTTGGGCCTTTTTTCGGCTTTTTTGGCCCCCTGTGGGGCCTAAAAGCCCCCACGTTGAGGAGTAAGACGCGCGTTTTGTTAGTAGAGTAGTTTTTCCGCTCCTATTTTAAATGTCAAAACATATGTACCTTATGAGGGGAGCTTTTATGTTGCTGTCCCTTTTCCAGCTGTGAAGTAGTTTGGGGGTGGGAGGTTTCCACTATTCACTTAGCCCTCGGGTCTACCTAAATGGACTAGCTATGACTCTTCACCACTTTCGTCTATATCACTTTAGTATTAAAAATAATAAGATTAATACCTATTATTTCCAAATCATTGTTTGGAATATAAAACACGGACTACTGGGCCGTATGCAGAGTCGAGTGTCAAGTTAAGTACAGAATTTGTTGCTTTGGAAACGTTTTATTACATAAACAAACTCCATAGCAACCATAAACTTAGCTTCATACTTGACTCGACTGTGCATCTCGCAAATGCATTTTCCTCACAGGTAGTCCACCTGTAAGCAAACATCTCTACAATTAGTTTAATTTTTTATCGAAGTATGTAATTATTATTTAAAAAAATACATATGAACCTAGGTTCATATGTATTCTTGATCTAATTTCTAATTGTAATTCTTATTTCTTCTAAAAAAAAAAAAAATGGAAATACATTAGTGTTTCCATTGAAAACTTTCACACAATATTCTGTTTGGAATGATTTCCGTCCCCTTGTTGCTACCATGGCAACACTTGATACGGGCTTTGTTATTGAATAAACGCTTCAAGGCGCGCGGTCAACTGTTTTCGTGACCCGAATATTTGCGATTTGCAGATAGCGTGAACAACGAAGCTCTGTTCACAGGGACACGGAAGCACTGTTCACAGATTAGTTTACTCATTTAGCCGTTTTAGTGGGGTTACTTTAGCCCAATTTCCTATACCGACCCGGACAAAATTAGGAGAAAGCTGATTTTTTCAGGGTCGCTTACAAATATCATTTTATATAACATACTTCGGGTCCGCCAAAATCCGCCTTGTGCGTTAGCCGCCATCTTGGAAAATGTCGGCGATCATGGTATTACACTAAATCACTTGTTGTGAGTGCTCTATGTAAGATGAAATTAAGTGAGTGGTGTCAAATGAAAGATAATATTATGATCAATATTAATAAAGTATGGAATTCTTGTTATTAATCATATTACAATAGGAGGAAGTAATTAAGTGATCCACCGCATAAGTGGATATTTGTATTTTGATGATTTGCGATAAAAGTAATAACGTATTCATAATTAAGTTTATACAAAACATTAAGCTTATTCTGTCTAGAACACACGTGCCAAGTCTTATTTACATAACTTTAAAAATGTTTGGCATACGAGCTATTGTATATCTGCATGTGTCGTGGCCGCCATCGCCCCGGACAGAGCAAAACTCATGACCTTAGCCCATCGGTCAGTAACAACACATAAAAAGAAACTTGCTTTACATGATGACTAAAGAATGTAATTGAGCTTCACTTAGACCAAAGTCACGCATGTGCTTTAGTCGCCATTTTGAAAAATGGCGACGGTTACAGTTTTGTCTTCAAACATGCTTTGTGAAGGCTACATATAACATAAAATAACATTAAGAATCTTAATTGAAAGATATGATTGGGAACTTCTATAAACAGGGGGAAAATTGTAAGTAATTAGATGAGCGTAGCGAATGTATCAATCAATTCAAATGGTTCATTCTCTAAATCCACGAATTTTGTCCGTCGCACACCGGTCAAACGGTTCGACGGATTTGACCAAAATTTTAAACCAACGCTCTTTAATACTCAAATTGACGATGTCAAGATGAACAGAAAAAGCCGTCAAGATGACAACCTACAAAAAAATAAATTACCGAAAACATTTAAGTTTTAATTTCTGTTAATTGAAGCTTACGGACGGATTTAAGTAATGTTTTGAGCTCGTGGTAGAATGGGCCCATGGTAAGTCTGAAAAATGAGACCCTGTTCTCCCCCCCCTCCTTCTCTTCTGGCCCACTTAAAATTCCTTCTTCTGCAATTTGCCCTGCCCTTCCTAGCTTCTGGACTCTCCTTATGACGACCCCCACGATATAAGAAAAATGGATCTGATTCGGAAGACGCCATGTGGCCTAAGCTGTCGCGTAAGTTACTAAATGCCAAATAATAACAATGTTTTATATTTATTTATATCCACAACAAAGGTATTGCCACTGTCTTGGTGAAAGTTAGATTAACGTTGTTACTGTTACCGTCATTTTGTAAGCGCATTTTTAGTTGATATTTACGGCAATTTCCCAAACACTGCCGAACTATAATTATTCACATATTCACACATTATTCACAATTATTCACATATTATTTCCTTTATTGACTGTGTTGGCAGATCCTCGCGATACCATTAAAATGACAACGTCTTGAGAATTTTGACCAATTAAGATAACTAGTAATCTGTATCATTACCAACTTCTGCAACTGGGGGACCACTGTCTGCCAAGTTTAATGTTGTATCCACTATTAGAGTGCATGCAGCAGTTTTTGCATTGACAATGTTTATATCTTGAAACATTAACCGATTAGAAAACTTTTAAATAAGCCGGGCTTTATTCTGCCAATTCCCAGGAATGCGGCCGCTGACGTAAGCTTAGTACGCCTAGTAATATGCAATGCATGAGCGAATCTCCAAAGACAATTTCGTGTGAGGTGGTCGAGGCCATGTACGCGATGGAGAAGGACCCCCCCCCCCCCCAACCCCCCCAACTATTATGTTGGTACTCTTTGCATATCTCAGTTCGTGGGTGCAAGTAACCGTTGATTGATGCAATAGCCTGTTCAAAATGTTTCGTTCTACTTATCATACCGTTATCATCAAATAGTGATGGTGATGGATAACAGACAAGAGTTTCTCTATCGCATTTGACTGTTTATCATCATGGGGGTCGTCATAAGGAGAGTCCAGCAGAAGAAGGGCAAATTGCAGAAGAATGAATCTTAAGTGGGACAGAGGAGAAAGGGGGGGGGGGGGGGGGGGGGGGGACCGGGTCTCCTTTTTCAGACTTACCATGGGTTACTTAGAATGGGCCATTCTACCACGAACCCAAAACATTTTAAATCCATCCGTAAGTTTCAATTAACAGACATTAAAACTTAAATGTTTTCGGTAAATAATTTTTTTTAGGTTGTCATCTTGACGGATTTTTCTGTTCATCTTGACATCGTCAATTTGAGTATTAAAGAGTGTTGGTTTAAAATTTTGGTCAAATACGTCGGACCGTTTGACCGGAGTCTGACGAACACAATTCGCGTATGGAGAGAATGAACCATTTGAATTGATTGATTCATTCGCTACGCTCATCTAATTACTTACAATTTTTCCCCTGTTTATAGAAGTTCCCAACCATATCTTTCAATTAAGATTATTCATGTTATTTTATGTTATATGTAGCCTTCACAAAGCATGTTTGAAGACAAAACTGTAACCGTCGCCATTTTTCAAAATGGCGACTAAAGCACATATGTGACTTTGGTCTAAGTGACGCTCAATTACATACTTTAGTCATCATGTAAAAAACAAGTTTCTTTTAATGTGTTGTTACTGACCGATGGGCTAAGGTAATGAGTTTTCTCTGTCCGGGGCGATGGCGGCCACGACACATGCAGATATACAATAGCTCGTATCTCAAACATTTTTAAAGTTATGTAAATAAGACTTGGCACGTGTGTTCTAGACAGAATAAGATTTATGTTTTGTATGAACTTAAAGTCGATCGATGAAGTGAACCACCCATTCAACACAAACACTAAACTATTCAAATTAAATGGACATGAAAAAATACTTTTTTTTATACTAAATTATGAATTTCAAGAATTATTACATGTAAGTAGCATTTGATACTGAACGTCTTGAAATTATATATTTTTTTTTATTAATAAAGTATATTTATAGTTTCTAATTTGAGTAGATTTGAGGTAAAATTGACACACCAGCGCAAATATCTCGAAAACGGTTCGCGTTCGACCATCTTTTTCAAACGTATTCATGTTAGTCATGAAGTTATCTACATTTAGGACGAAAATGTGTTACAATATATTACTTTTTGAAGGTGCTATGCAAAGTTATACGATTGAAAGTGTAGGTTTTTGTTCAGTTACAATGTATAACATAGGGAATTCCAACGCATTTCAACACTCAATAAATAAAAAACTAATAGCGGTAGGTGCATATTTTTTCTACAATATTCACAAGCTTAATCTCAACTTGCAGTACGTACAATTTGAATGATTTATATTACATGTGCAGTTATCATCGATCGACTTTAATTATGAATATGTTATTACTTTTATCGCAAATCATTAAAATACAAATATCCACTTATGCGGTGGACCACTTAATTACTTCCTTCTATTGTAATATGATAAATAACTAAAATTCCATACATTATTATTATTGATCATAATTGTATCTTTAATTTCACACCACTCACGTAATTTAATGTTACATAGAGCACTCACAACAAGTGATTTAATGAAATACTGTAATCGCCGACATTTTCCAAGATGGCGGCTAACGCACAAGGCGGATTTTGGCGGACCCGAAGTATGTTATATAAAATAAAATTTGTAAGCGACCCTGAAAAAATCAGCTTTCTCCTAATTTTGTCCGGGTTAAAACCTAAAATTCCTCCTCTATTTGAAGCCACCGTTCACCGCAAAGAAAATATAGACAATTTCCCCGTCATTGCATAATAAAACATCGGAAATATATATTATGTTATTTCTTTAGGTTGATAATTATAATTGTAATATATTCACATCGTTTTGATAGATAAATGCAAAGTGATGCCTTGAAAACGTCGTTTGGTCTATTGGATTCACGTATTGCGCACAGTGGCCATACTGGAGGCCACAATGGCATGTGATGTAGTTTGTTTCAGCTGGCATTTGGTTGAAGTTGAACTGTTGAACTGTTTTCCAACTTTGGTTTCCTATTATTACTGAAAAGCAACAAATAAATTCTCTCTTAATTCGCTCACTCTTTTTGTTGTTTACAATTGCACACATAATCATTTCCTTAAACTTTGTCTGGGGATATACGTGTTCAAACTCATAATTTCCCATAAACTATATTATTCGTTTTCTATTGACAGTTAAATTAAGTTACACATACATACTTTGCGCGACCATTTGTCCCATTGTCTAGGGACCTGTCCCGGTGTTCAGACAACTGTTCACACGGGACGCTGTTTTGTCCCGTTTTGGTTAACATATCGATTTCACACTGGTTCGTATAAGTGTAAAACACCATATATTGTTAATATTTGAATTTGATTATTTACCCAAAATAAACCTTCCTTGCTTCCTCAGATCGTTGTAAATGCTGTCTTGAGGATAAAAATAGCCACACAAATTGTAACCTTCGGCGGCTGGGGCTCTGCTCCAAAACTCTTACCGTCTGCACAACTACAAGGCACGTAGGCTTACCACTAACCGGTAGCTACTCGGTCCCACTTTTACACTATTTAAATATGGACACCCATGCAAAACCCTGTTATTATTATTATTGAGGAGCAAGACTCCTGCCCCCCCCCCCCCCCGAACCAAAATCCTCACAGCGTCCCTGTTTAATACAATTTTTTTATTTTTATTCTCATCAAAATATTAAGATTAAAACCACCCCACGAAACCACGGCGTGAACATTCTTTTTAACAAAATAATTAATTAATTTTCAATATAGATGATGTCAAACTTTCTAGAGAGATTAAATAACGTTGTGTTCTGACTTGATGATATTTTAATCTGTTTAGCTCTGCTAAGTTCATTCCTTCAATCTTACTTTGTTTTCTAGCTTAGTCGCTTGAAGAAAGAACTTTATAAACATATTAGGGTCAAAGTATAGCTTCAACTATAAGAGATACTTGTAGACGAAATTCAATCAACGGTTAGATCATAACTAATTAAGTAACTAACTATAAGTAAGTAAATAAGTTAATAAGTAAGTAAGAAAGTAAGTAGCTAAGTAAGTTTATTTCCATACATATTGCATAATACATATACATATAGTGCACTAAATACTTGTGTTAACCCCTAAGCTTACTTTGCATAACATAAGTTCTATAGTACTTAGTCATAAACACTTTTTATTCCGATATTTAAAAAAAATAGATACAGTAGTGATAACAAGATCTAGCAGGCTTTAGTTATGTAATACGTCTTCTTATAACTCATATCAATCATTCATAGAGAATAAAGACAGTTAAAAGTGCAAATGCATTGCTAAATAAATCACGTTTAAATTAAAGTTCAGCTTGATATTTTTTCATTTAAAGGTCTTTGATCAAGTAGTATAAATTATATAAACTAATTATATTATTAATTATTACGCTGAACAGTCCCACGAGTTACTAAGTATGGTATCCAATCAAGGAATTGATTCATGTTTTCATGGTACGTTGCCTCTCTGGGATGTAATATGAAAGTCGATACCATTCGAGGGTACGTTATTAAAATGAATCTAGTTAATATTTCCATAGTTACGTCCATCTATGAGAAGCTCTTTGAGGGATAATAATTAATGAGTTGCTTAGTAGAGCAGAAATATCCTCTCTAGGTTGGTCAAAACCACCTGACGTAGTTCTACAGGACAAGGCAAGTGGGAGTGCACACTGTAGGGTCGATATGGAACAAACCGCTCGTATGGGGATATTTTATTTTGTAGTCCTCTATATATTATCCTTTGATATTAAATTCTGATAGTGACTTTACATTGTCTATGTTTCAGCTAACGTTTTTGCAATTTTTCACTATCAGATATTCAATTTTGTAGCATCGTCAATCGTCGATTACAGATTCGTTTCGGGGTTTTGTCATATAGACAATTTATGTTATAAAAAAAAACGTGTTTAATTTTAAAGACGTAATAATATACGAACAATATTTTATTTAAAAAATTAAAAATTATTCAATTTTATGGAATACATTTTAATTATTAAATGTCTATGAAGTCTACAGACATTGAGAAATTTATTTATTTATTTTCTGACGAATGTTCCAATAATTTGTATAAGCAATATACAAATGCACATTTTATGTCTGTATAATTTATCTGTTCAGTCAATCACAGTTGAGCTACACACATAATTGATAGTCGTCAATTTTCAAAAACTTCTAAACAAATGTAGCATCGTTTAATATTTTTAGAAAAAAGTTGGTTTGGTTTAACTGCCCTGAATCCACTGCGGCTTCAAAATCGTCAATAACTGTCAGAACTTGGAGAAATACTATACTACCGTGGTCTGTGTAATGTCCGTGCTACTCGGTGGTTTGTGTATGTGTATAATTATTTAGAGATCAACTGATTGTATGTTCAAATCCGCTTTGCGATACGTTGTAACACGCTACAATATATGTGTAATTCTTTTGTCCGAATGTGGAGAAAGAAAACGTATATTATGTGTGTGTATTTGTACCGTTAGTCTCGTAAAATAAGAGCCAAAGTAAAATTCGCTGATTCTTCCACTGATTTCTTAGGTAAAAGAACTTTCTAACCACGTGGAATATAAATGTGAGTTGATGGAAATTTTTGATTTACAAAGTACAATATTATTTTTTTCTGTGAATTTTCCCTAACTTCATTTGAACACCTGGTACATTAAAAAAACAGTTGTTTTATTACTGTTTTTTATCCCTGATGATTTTGAGACTACGTTCTTAGCTTAAATATAATATTCTTTTTTACCTAACTATTACCAGTTTTGTAAGCAAAATACATGCTTTACAATAAGTTTTATATTTTTATAATACAATTCTGTTCATATACTAATGTAAGGTGTATTATATACAAATCTTATAATTGTATAATTATATTCACTATATTAATTTTACCCCGGCTAAAACTCGAAGAAAAACTAACGGTAACACAAGTAAACAGCAAAACAGTAATTTGCATGTATTTGTACATCACAACACTATGAAGGTAAATGTAATACTTTTACTCTAATTTATATCCGCGCTCACCCTCACCTCATATCCATCAACTGGCATTCCACGACGTTGGAGCGATTTCCTGCCATTTAAATACGAGCATGTAAAAATAGTACCTGCATGTGTATATTCGTCACACAGCAAAAACACTCGGCATGTTGTTTTAGGCAAATCACAAGTGAGAGATTAATTCATAACATTTTCAGTTCAGGGTAATGGATTACCCCCCACGCCCCTTCGATTGTTTGTTTACGTTTCCCCTTTCGGACTGTTATTATATTGGGTTGAGAACACGCTGCGGTCGGTCTAAAATGCCCTCCAAGAATTATTGTCACAAAGCAAAGTGGAAATAACGTCAACATTATTCGAGATAAAACGATTCAATTTTGAAATTAAATTGAAAACATGATTCACGATTGAATTTGTTATATAATTGCGTCACAGATACTCGAACATGTTTTGCAATATAGTTAACAGAACGAAACATCTCAATAAGCCCGAGAAATTTGATGTATGAAATGTTTTCAATGTTTATTTTTTTACCGTTTTCTAGTGAGGAAGATTTACACGATTATTTATTACCCCCGTTAATATCCGCAGCAGTAGTGGGTGTAAATTCTCTGCCGGTGTCACATAAATTTTTGCGATATGACTGACAATATTCTTATGGCCAACAAACACGAGAAAACGTTCATAAAACATAAGTGATCAGTATCCTTACAATTATCACGAGTATCATTATTAAAATCATAACACTTTCGCAGTATATACAAGCTATCGGAAGAAATCAACATTTGTTAATAACCATCTAAAATAAAAAAAAATTGCCACATATGTTTGATATAATTATTGGTCCTTCGTTATATTCCTCCTTAAAAACAATAACGTGGGGTAAAATAGTAAAATAATGAGGTTGTTTCCAAATCCAACCCATTTCTTGCTTCTTGAAAAATTCGAAATTAATTATTATAACCAACATTGTGTAATATTCTTTAGAATTTAATTCCTATTCCTCTTGTAGCAAATATTTAATTAAAGAAGTTCTTCCAGTCTTCAAAACTAATTAAGGTACACATCCAAATCCGAGATAGAAAAAGGTCAACATATTTAATATAAAGCGGAATAATATAATTGTTCATACCAGCTACGAAATAGACCGAATTTCAAAGAAATTTTAATTAAATGTAATCATACTTGTCTTTTGGTATCTGTCTGTACTCTTATACTTGTCGGACATACGTTTTACTGGTTGGAAACCCGAGAATTTTATCGTGACATTAATTGTTCCGACTTTTGTGCAAAGTTTATGTAAGTTGGCATTTGCGCTTTTATAACGGCACAACATGGCCTGCATATCGATTCGCAGACTGTTTAACATGGGGTGCATTCTACTAGGAATTGTGAACAGTTGAATGTAAAACCTACTAGGTCAAAGGAATTTATGGAGTTCTACTTTTATGTAGCAAACGTTGTTGAACAACCATTTTACAAAATTAGTAATAAAATAAAAAACACTTAAAAAAATAGTTAGAAGATAAGAATTAAGTGAAAATTGAAAACAACAATTACTGTTTGCGTGTGATAATTTGACTCTGATTAGAGATGCAATTATCATATTTGGTTAGTTATTTTTATTAACTGCCTTTTTCAAACATTTGAAATTCTGTTCAGCGATCAAATTGGCGTACATTTTATTTTTTAACTAATTCATTTTTGAAACCAGAATCTGCAATAATTGCATCTGCAAATTATGTAAGCATCTAAAATTGCGAATATCATCCGTGTTAATACTAAAATGAAGTATTAGAGATAAAATTATCATATTTGATTACTTATTTTAATAACTGTCGTTTTTAAACAGTTTAAATTCTCTCTAGCGATCAAATTTGCGTTTATTGTATTTTTAATTCATTTTTGTAGAAAGTATCTGCAATAATTTCATCTGTAAATAATTGTGTCTTAAGTTACGAATATCCTCGTTAATATTTAAATGATGTACGAACCCCGATTCCATGGTGTTGTTTCTCGCGTTACGGTAATATGTTTAAATGAGTGTTATGAAAGTGTGATAACATACTAACGTAATTTACGTTATTTAATCTACGGCGATAGTTATTAATGAATTCTGTTAGAATGTGTAAATTGTTCTCAAAGTCCACTTTAGACAAGTTAATAGCTTTATTCTGGTAGCTAATTGTTCGATACTTCATCGCTTTACCAATAAACAAGTGAAACAACACTTTTAAAACTTTTTAATTGGTTTTAGAAGTTCGACTATAGCTTTACCACATAAACACAAAAATACTTTATAGCTTGGAAGCTGGATATAAAATCCAGAGCACGTTATTTTACGAAGATAAACTTGAGAACATGAGTTCTAAAATTGGGTTATATTGCCTTAAAAATCAGTAGGAAGTAATTGAAATTCGATATTATTTCATCCGGCAGGTGATTATCTACAGTCAAGAAGTTCAGTTCGTCTTTCGCAAGATTAAGAAGGATATTTTGTGTGTCTAATTTAAAGGAAAACTTAATACCTCGTGTAAAATGAGATGAAAGGTATTTTCTGCCATTAATCATGAAATTCAATCTTGAAAATGAATGCGAGCTCCAAAGACGCATCTAAACAAACGATTACGTAATTCAATTTAATTAAGAATTCCCGAAGCGAAAACGGGAAAGATTCTCTATTGAACGAACGAGAGTGACGAGTAAGAATATATGCATTGTTTTATAAAATGGTTTTCTATTTGTTTTGAAAATGTATAATGGGACATTTAAAAAACCTGCTGAGATAGAAACAGGTACAAATATATAAGTGGAAGAAATGTTCATAATATTGTTCGCGATTTTTACACCCCAATACGCCGCTTTATTTCCGAGGGTTGGGGTGGTGGGAGTGGCGGGAGGGCTGGTGGGGGGAGGGGGTAGAAACGGTTGAATCTCTTTAGCTCTTTTGGAAAAATATGAAGAGCTTACTATCATGCCAAGCTTTTAAGGAAATTAATTCTATTAAAAAATTATTAAAGCACTGAAATAGAAATGCTCATCGGTTTATATTTATATTATACACATAATATGGAATCCTACTAACTTTTTAACAAAGAGTAAAGATAATAGTGATTGTTAAACACTTATGATTGTGCAATCAAAATTAATTCAGAATAGTTCATTGAATTATCAAACAAAAACATCTTAAAATTCAGCAGCTTGTAAGTGAATGTTAATAATTTTACAATGCGCAATGTCAAGCTCAGTACATTTTGTCAACGCTGTCTATGAACTCATACAGGTTCGATTTGCAAACATTTTGATTAAATTGCTGGGCAATCATATTTGTTTTTAAATCATATGGATCTGTTTTGGAATTTATTTTAATCTGCAAAACGTATTAGCCTAATTATTTCCTCTGGTTAGTGTATGGTAATATTTCAGAAATGTACAAGTATTTATGTCTTTATTTGTAAACCCTTAGGATATATGCACAATTTTAGAAACATGTCCACTGACAAAAACGACGCAAACACCAAATACCAAAAATTCGTTCTAACAGAGACAAGTTCACAGAACTTTCCCTGCGGCGAAACTAATTGCTAAGTAAACACAGATGTAACACCCAAACTCACGCATACATTGAACCTAAAGCCTCTCAGACAAAAAGCGCAACCGAGCACCGCCCTTCTGTTTTCGAATGACCACCATCTCAAAGTCGGCTGTGACATATGTTGTCAACGCCGCTCTTCTCTTTGTAAAGTAGCAGGTTTATACGTACAACTTGTGGCGGGGGAAGAGGGGAGGGGGCGGCAGGGGGAAAGGGCAGTCCTCTTATTAAAAACTTTGGCATGCGGACAGCAGTTTGGAACTAGGATTGCAAATTTCATCGCCATCGTCCGCAAATTATTCGTCGTCTCACCGCTTCTGTAGAGGGTCTGAATAGAGATAGAGTCGCATAAAGTTAGAGGGATTGCTCAGTGGCCATCAGACCACATCGAGTGACCTCCCCACTAGAATAGGATGGATGCTACTCTATACCAAGACAGCAGCCGGTTCTATGGGAATCTCGATACCATTCAAAGAACGCCAACAAATTGGAATCGTAACGAATAAGCCCGTACACATATAATCATTACCTGTATGTCGATGCTGGGAAGGCAATTTTCACAAATAAGTTGTTTTAGAACGGTGAGTTTATCACGGAAGCTGTAATTTTGTCGTTAGACGGAGAGAATGAGCGGAATATGGGAGATGCATAGTCAATATTAATTGCCAAGTTATGAAAGGAATATATTTGTATTAGCTATAAACGCACAAAGATCGATTATGAAAGCAATCTTGAGTATGTCTCGAATCTTGGTCTCGCCATTCATGAGATGATCAACTTGTGTCCTCGAATATCAATAAATGTAACTTTGTAGCTGACGTAGCCGGTAGTAGTGACTTCCGAGTATACTATATTATAAAAGCAAAGTATGTTCAAGTGACTGAGCGTGTACGATATAATATATTACTTTCGAAAGATAACTGAACAGTTACCCAATGTTAACGGTATCTTTATAAAACATACTAAACACAAACAATATATTAAAGCATATTTTAAATAAACCTGTAATCAATCTAAAATGTCTATTACAAAAAAATAGTATATAATATGTCGCTTTCTAGATCAAACATTTATTATAATATTTCGTCTTCACTTCAATGTGTAAACGTTTTTAAAGACAAATCAAAAACAATTTAAAATGTCCAATAAAATATTTCTTAACCTAGGCATACTAAGTGTTAATATTGTCAACAATAAACAATTTTTTAATATAAGCTTACATTTTTGCAGAACTCATCTACTGGGGCACTCAACCAACCTGTAAACGGTCTACTATTAGACCGTGCTTAAAACTTTCTCGCAAATAAATCCGAATCTGAGAAAGCAACAATTGCTTTTAATTTGCTAAGGTCAATAATCTCATGATCATACTTTCTTGCTACAGTTCATTGTAGTCGCCGATATTAAATGCGTTTAGCATCTAGCTTGGGCTTACGTTCCACAATATCTGGTGTGTGTGCAAGATTAAAATGTTTACTCCACTCCTCCACCTTTGTCCTATACGTTACGCATGTTTCCACTGTTAATTTTGTCTGAAACATGACCGTGTATAAGATAACATTATGTAAATTCCCTCGGCCAGTGTGTACGCAGAAAGGTAGTTTTGCCAGGCTATTGTTACACTTCTAGATTTTACCTGTTGTTAAAAAACGGATATCCTCAAGTTGTCGCAAAACCATTGCAGATTTTGGAAAAGTCGGTTCACAAAACATGGACCTCTGGCTTTATACCACTGTTATATATTTACCGTGGGTTCTATTTACCAGCTGTTATCAAAACAGTTAACATGTAGCGGCGTTAAAACAAAAAATAATAATAACCACAAAGTATTTACTTTGAAACCAACTGAATTTGACGCAATCTTGTGTCGTTGTTTTAGTACACGTTTATTAGCAAAATTAATTTGTCGGTACAAGTTAAGTGGTGTGAGGGTAATTAAGTGTTTTACAAATCAAAAATTGTTTGACAATTCTTGTATCAACAATTATTTATTTCAATGATAAGTGAAAAAAAGAACAAGTTTGGAATGTCGTGGTACGTTAAAGTCGCTTTACACACATTTAAGATTAAATGAACTGTTTTACTAAGAATCTCTACAATTGGTCGGATTTATTGAACGTCGCCTCACTAAGGCTAGGCTAAGAATTTTGGGTATAAGAGATAACGATGGTATGGTTTCCTTAATTCTTAAATTCTAGAAAAGTGTGTAAACACCATAATGCTTTTGGCTTGATTTGATTTGATTTTGCTAAATCTTAAATCTTAAATAAGTGTGTAAACCGAACTTTAAAAGAGTTACATGCACTGCAGTCCACTTTTCTTCCAAGTAACTTTGTTTTGAGTACAGCTATGCAAATGTTGTTTTTCTGCCAAGAGTTACACCCAATGATTACATTGGGCAATATCAGAATATGTTATCGCCGCTGAACCGAAATGTTGGTCGAGGTAGGAGTTGAACGTGTCCCGTCCTCTGTTCTAAGAAACAACTTGTGAAGGCGGTGAGTCTGTCGTTGAAGTTGCGGTGATGTGGCTACCGTGCTCGGGCTCGCCAGAAACCGAACCCATTTTGAAAAAGCCATTCATGCAAACAATACTATTTATTACGATTTACGACTGAACTGTGAGAAATTCTCAGACTAAATAAACAATGGGCTTATGCATGCATATAAAAAGCAAAAACAGTTCTGATGTATGCCCGAGTATGAAATACTTTGGAAGAGCAATATTGTATTATCACTTCTTACTAAGAATGAATAATACAAGTCACTTCCAGTCGTAAGTGGAGACGAAATAAGGACCTACCGCTTTCTCTTTTCTCCCCTTATCGTCTTTGAATATTAATTAACTCACTCTTTTCTCCACTTAACGTTTTTGACGTCTTCTCACTCGTCCCCTTTTCACCCCTAGACCTCATATGACCTAGTTGTCGAGTATGCGATCGTAAAACACCAAATAATAATTGACAATATTAATAAGTATTTTTTAATGTTCGTTAGTGCTCCAACTTATTGCACCAGCCTTAGAATAATTTGCGACCAGTCCTTCTCAAAGTGCTAACGAAAAGTGGTAAACATTCTAATCTGTCCCTCTAAAAGTGCTACAAGTAATAAACATTCCAAATATAAACCAACATCTGTTGTCTGCAGGTATCGTTGCAAAGTGTTGAATAGAATACGTGCGCCTACATGTCAATACTGTTTGACGCTTTTAGTCTATTGAAGTTTCAGTAAAAATTAATAAAGCTAAAAGGTCCTTTGACATTATCTAAAATAGAACAAAAATTCCTCTATCTCTACAATAAAAAGTGCATACATACTGTTTGAACGTACGGACGGTAATGACAAACATGCAAACAATTGTGACCCGTGGCCATATTGCCAATAACTCAACATGAACGAACAGCTAATCAAATTCGAAATTTCCAATGAACATACACAATAGACAGTTTAGCCTCTGGTGTGACGAAATTCTCTCAAATATTGTCACTTCAAATGAATCTAGAACACGGTAAATCCTATTTAGTAATACACAATGTGATTGACGTGTATATTGTTAGTATGTGGAAGGTATTGATACTTAGCACAAATGAAATGCATGCATATTGGCTCTATAGTTGTAATATCGTAATAACTGTGGCGTTTTGATAGATTTGTGACATGTGAGCGTGTAGAGATTACTAGGTGATCCAAGATAAACATCATATTATTAGCTATACTGTCAACTCATGTCAGAATAGGTCAACTAGAGTAATTGCGATTATTGAAGAGTGTTGCATTGTTTAGTGGTACAGATCAGCTTTACTGGAGTGGTTAATGTAAGTCATACAGGGAATAAGTTTGTTGTTCAAACCATGGGACATTCCAAATAGTGTCCAGAAGTCTATGTGACGATAACCTACATCTTTACATACAACAATGCAATTAAAAATGTAAAATACTGCAGAAGATTAAGGAGCCTAAATCGGGGAGCCTAAATAGGTCTTCTTGATCACCTTTTAGTGGAGCTTCGTCGAACTCCCAAGTATGGTCTCGTCACATAGGATCCGAATTTCCGTTTTAAATCCTGAAAATACCTAAAACTCGAAAATAAAACATTTGAATAAAAATGTTTAAAATAATAAAAATTAAGATTTTGTCTATTCTTGCAGTAATTTACTTTTGACTGTTCACTTCATTTTACTTAACTTAGTGTGTCTCCATTTTAAATAACATGTGACTTTTAGCAATGTGGAGTGGACTGCAATGACCTGACAGAAGATAAAGAAGAATGTGAACACTGCATAGTCTCTAACCAGGACTTCCAAACAACAAACTCAACAAAAGCTGTTGATATTGCCGCATTGCGCATATTATTATGCACGTATTTTGTATGTCGATGATGTCCCATTTTAGTACCTGTGTCTCCATAGAACGTAGACTGGAGATTTACAAAAGATTTACATTTACAACCTCGAACAAAGAAAAACTCGCTAAAATAGCTAATTCAGGCCTTGAGCCACGTTTTTGAAAGTTATTTCTTGGATTGGAATCAAGTATAGCCATCAGTCAACGTCTAGATAATTTGATATGAATTTGTTTTTTTAAACATTTGTGTACTTTCATGCGGATGTCCATGGGATGGTCTGGAAAAATAATAATTTCTCAAGGAATGCCTGCTGTAAGCGGTACACATCAGCGTTAACTAATTAATAATGTGGTCTGGTAATACAAAATAGGCCTACTGTTCTAAGGCCCAGTTTTTCAATCGGTTAACGGGTCGTTAAAGGGGCCGTTAGCTGACGGTCCGTTATCTGCAACCCAACAAACCCTATGCAGATAAAGAACCGTCAGCTAACGGCCCCGTTAATGACCGATTAAAAAACCGGGTCCTTATCAAAAAATCAACGAAGTTCGCCTGACGTTGATTTCATACACTACATTTCGCGACAGTTTTGCCAACATCAAGCGTCACCGATTGACCTACAATGAATCGAGGTCGATTACAATAATGTAAACTATTCCATGCATATAGATACAGCTGATTATTTACATTTTCCAACATTTTAATAATGTTGTATGTATTATCATTGATTAGTAATGTATTGTAGCCGTATGGTCACCAAATACTCGTAACGAGCCATATAATTGGTTTAAGCTCGTTATGTGTAATAAATACATGCATGCCAACCAAAAACAAATGTCAACGGATGACTTATTGAACTGAACGCGTCATAGCGCGGTGGCCGTGAGAATGCAACTCGCAATGGAATGATGTATTTCGTTACCCAGATCAGCTCGTCAGCAATCCACCCTAGCTCATTGCGCGCATCTACGTCACTTAGGTTGGAATTCATAGTCGGCCCCTACACCTAGGGGCGCCCATTGTTACCAAGGTAACAGTTGTTTCCATGTTATTTACCATAAACAAAACAAATCCATAGCAACAATGGGTGCCCCTAGGTGTAGGGGCCGACTATGAATTCCAACCTTAGTCCATCGCTAAGGAGTAGAATCGCGTTGTGGGAAAGAGGGACATCCTGCATTTTATATTAACTAAACATCTGAGCAATACGGCACTAATGGGAGACTGTATGAATTCTAGTAGCAACAAAATGAACTAATGCAAAGGTACGTTGTTAAACTGGTCCCTTGTATTACCACAGTATAAGGAGGATACAGTAGCGAAGGCGCTATGCCTGGCACAGCAGACGACTTGCGGCACGGAAGCGGGTGGCGTTCGTAGCGGTGGGTTAGACCAAACTCAAGGAGACCATGGACGAGACCTTTGGGGAGGGGGAGAGGGATACCTCCTCGCCACTCCTCGCCGCTCTCCTCGCCTACAATATGAGCTAACTCGGATAACTCGCCGCCAGGGCGACCGTAGCTGCGCGCGCAGGAGTTTGCCGATGGAATCTCTCCCCAGTTTCGCTACTGTATCCTCCTTATACTGTGGTATTACTGAGCATTGGTTGAGCAGCGCTATCTCTTGACTGTTTTAGGAGGCTTGATCAATGAATAATCGAAGCACGGTTAGAAGTTAGATCTTGTCCAAGGTCTACTGAATTTACTCCTAGCGGAGTAATTGCGAAGCGTGGCCATCGGCCTGTGCCGCTACCAGCGAAGTCCAGCGGCAGTCCAGTAGACCTTGGATTTTGTCTAGAATCAAAATGATCATGTGTTGCAGTGGCGTTTTAAACAATTTTACTGAAAAAGTGTTGAATAAAAGAACTACAAATAAAAAAACAGGATTTAGTAATACCGCCACTAAAATAATAACATAAAAGTCATAAAACATGACAGGTTCCTTGTTGAGGTTGAGCCTCCCTTATTTCAAACATAGCCGCCACTGGGAGGTTGATAGAATCAGCTCTCTTGCACAAAGGTAAAATGCGCTCAGATAAGGTTATACGTCAAAGTCAATGAGCAATATGGCACCTCCAGCTGTTAGATTAGATTCTTCTAGACGTACAGACTGTGAATGAGGAGTGAGGTTATTTGTCTTATTAACTTTTTGAACTATCGGATTAAAACATATAAGTAGAAAACTATAAAAATGTGACCCATTTTGAAAGTTAAAGTAAGCTTTCAAAACTTATATGTTTGAATGGCATACTTTATGGCACCCAATTATAGTTTACAATTGAAACGCTTAAATTTGATTAATTTTGTTTCAACTACTTGATATTTAATGTAAGCCGTAGAAGTTACGATGTTTTACTTGCTAGAAAGAGTTTTCATCTCATATTTATGCAACGCCGGGTAATCAAAGTGAAGACCATTAATAACGTCCCCGTGTTTTGTTTATAAAACTTTCAAAGTTAAAATTTCCCTAAAAAATTAATTCCGAGTATGGTTCATTAACAGATTTTTTTCTAAAAGTCAAGACGGCCAATTTCCGTACCATCAAGCGCTCGTTAACAGAGTTTCGGGTGTGAAAGTATGAAAATATGATGCTGGTATGATTAAGGGGTGAAAAGGCGATGAGAAGGGTATTGCGAGATATATATCGCCATGTTTGTTTTTGGAAAAAGATGGCACATGTGAAAGACTAATGATAATACAGAGTATTGAATTGCCATCACTTGAAAATACGTGTCGATATGATTTTATTTGGTTAAGGACCAGTTTTTTAATCACTAGTTAGTATTAACGGGACGTTATGTTTATGCTAATCAAGCATCTGCAACTGTGTGACAAAGTCGGTGTAACTGAAGAAGCATCCAATTCAAAGTCTAAGTCAAAGATAAAATAAAGTTGTACTTTAAAAATGTCTTTATTATGAGAAGAAAGGGAACGTTTCAATGAATATTTACGAAGAAATTTGACACAGTCGAAATCACCTTTCCCTATTACATTACATTGATGATTTTATTGTTTGTTGTGTACACAACTAAGATATTTTTTGCTATACAATGATTTATATAGGTACTTTAAATTTAACACTTCACAATGTTACCCACAGAAATCAGGGTTCAAATTTTACATTACACTATTAAAATACTAATTCTGTCTACGTGATCTCGGCACAATATTTACGGCATGAACAGCAAAAATTAAGACAAAATAGTTTAAGGCAATCGTTAGAAAAACAATAGTGGATATTTGTAATCAAAACGTGGGATAACCGCTTCCGTCCCAGTAAACTTTCCTCGAGATGGAAAGATTGGCGCCATTTGTGTGAAGACGAGATATTGGCAGCTTGCCCCGAGGAAAAAACTTGGCTTTAGTTCAAGTTACTCTACTTTACTCCATGGAAGATCCACATATGCGTATTTGGAAAAAAGTTGAATGTCGATACTTTTCTCGTAAAGTGTTTTATTTTTTAAAACGCGCAACCTTGTAGAATGTAGCGCATTTCTTTTGCAGCCTTCAGTCTATACCTTCTTAGTAACTTAATTTTGTACGTCCACCTACCCTTTGGAACCACCAATTTTTGTCGCTTAAAAATCCGTTGAAAACTTTAAAATTGTTTAAAATTAAGCCAAAATATGTCTTCCGCTACAGACGTAAGTGCTCTTTTTATGAAAGTTTCATTGTTCTATAAATGTTCCTGTTTTTTTAAACCTTGTGATTTACTTGTGAAAAGAGTGTGGATTGCAACACTGCACTGCACTGCACATCATTTAAATAACAACATTTGAAAACGGTATTCGTATTGGAACAAAGAAACATTCTTAAGAAAGAGTTCTGAATTCTCTAGAGGATGACAAATTTTGGTGTAATTTCGAATAATTTTTCACGCAGTTACAATCGACAGAAATTTGGGGTTCCACAAGGAAGACATACTACTTTAACTGTTTCAGCTTTATACAGGTGAGTATTTTTTTCAAAAAATTCGTTCTGAATAATGTGAAATTGCACCTTTTCCACGTGCTTTCTGCTCTTATTTAAGAGTATGCCTACAGTGTTCACTTAAAACAAAAGATCCTTTTAAATGTTTTACACTCCATAAACTTTCTTGGTATGTGAATCATCGCGCATTTTATTTAGCCAAGAGGTTGTTTTATTACAAACGCGATGGCAAAACAGAGAAAATTAAACATTCCTTGTTTTACTTACTCTATAGCTGTGAATTGTCAACGGCGTCAGCGAGCAAAGCAAATTATTTCGAATTATTGTGTACTTCTGTTGATTGAAGGGGAGATAGTTAAAAGATAGCATCAACAATACATACAAGATCCAAGACTATAGCAACAACAGCAACAACGTTAACTAAAGCGTGTTTATACCAGTCAAAATTATTGTATTTTTCTTTATAATATAATTCAAGAATAACTATTATTGGGGAGTAAACACACAAAATTGTATTTGTATTTATTAAATCTCATAATATAATTTTATGGATGATAATTGTTTGAGGCTGTTGGCATCGCCTGATGAAGGCATCGATATGACTTCCGAAATACTGAATTATTATTATTGATACAATATAGAAACTGTTGTAAGATGTTAGTGTATTGCGTCATTGTTTAGATAATATTAACAGACGATTTATTGCATTCATGTGTCAATGTTAAACACCACAATCTAGAGTAGTCAATATATTATGCACATTCCGATTATATCCCGGAAATAATGGTTTGATTCGATCATTTTTACAACGACTGTGACAATGGATCAATAAATAATATTCTAAAGGCCAATTAAATATACAAATAAACCAAAAACCCCAACTCTGCGCATCATTGCATCGCCACACAAAGAAAATAAACAAAATCCAATTTATGTATGTGCTGTAAATGGTTAAACTAAATGCACGATCTACCATCTTTTATTGTTTCCATTATGAAACGCAATTTGCAACTGAGTATGGAAGTAAAATTGGGTTAATCCTTCAACAAACGCTGCATTCTAGGTGTGTTATTTCTGCACGGAAATAATTGACTAAGCCAAAGCTGCTGTACGTTATTATATGATGGATATTAAAACGGAAGGCAAATATGGAAACCGATCGTAATCCTTTTAGAGTGTAGCAAATGTCAAAACATGGCAACACAGGAGTATAGAAACTATGCTGATTGCAATTCGTTGTTGCTACATTGCTTCGAACGGAAGTTGATTGACTGGTTAATCGAAATAGTTACGATACCCTATATTACAACTACTCGCCATTTGCAACTTTTCGTTTAGCTGAAACTAAAACCCTTCACACAGTTCATAATCTGTTATCGAAAATGTAAATGTAGTCTATTACATAGAACAAAGCGGAGAATAAAGTGGATTTTTTATGAAATAACGTGTTTATTTTTTACTTACGGCGTATCACAAAATGTTGATTTTGATATACTAGTCGGCCGTAGCTTTGTGGACCCTTTTTGCAACAATTAGTGACAATTAAATACAACTATCATTGTTGATGTGAAAAATAGATTGAAATAGAGATTTGAGATACGCGTCCTTAACGTCATATTCAATGTAACGCTGATTAAGAAAGAAGGACGAAAAATAAAAATAAAAAATGTTCAGTAAAACGATAATAAAAAAACAAATGATATGACTTCGAAAAAAAATGTTTTCGAAGAATGGGGCAACATTGATCGGAAGTCTAACATTTTGTTGAAAAATTAACAAATTAACTTTTTCCTAATTTTTCAGTGGCTTCTACCGCACTATTTAATCAGTTTCGAAATAAATAACAGCGTGTGATAAACCATTCTATTGAGCTACATTATAAGATAACATATTTTACATTCTTTATCTTAAATACCATTTCGTTTGTGAGCTTTGTCTTCCAGCGCGACCACCCGTACAAATGAGCTCGCCATACTTGTAAATGAAACAAAACATAATTCTATACAAGATAACCCCTGCAAATGTGTTTTGATGTAGTACAAAGTATGTATTTTAACCTAAGCGCAAGTTGTTTCATCACCAACTTTGCGTTTCTTGAGAAACATTGTAAGGCGGTTTAGCAATATTTATTTTCCAAGCAGCTGAAAACTTAAGAAAAACACAATGGTGGTTCTCCTTCAACTAAAATATTTTAATTTTGTACATACAAAACTGTATACTGTGAGTATTTTAGAAAACTGAAAATAACATGTTACAGAATTTTGCGTGGAATTGCAACAAAGTGTGTGTGTGTGTTAAAATCTAAGGGTTCCATTTTATAAGGTTGTTAACAGGCATGGGGGACCAAATCCGTAAAGTAACATTGGAATTACACTGGTGATTTATATAGAGCGCTTTTGAATCCACGTTGAGCTGGCAAACGTCTAGCCAACTATTTGTGGCTCTGGAGAGGTTTCTTAGCTATTCAGATTAAGGAAAGAACCCGTGTTAAATATACGCTATCGTAGATAAGGGACAACACGATCAAATACGCGAATAGGCGCCATCAATCAATCGAAAAACTCTTCAATTTGTCGTTTCAAAGGAACATACGAAGAAATTGTCACAAAAACATATTCTTATTATAATATAACAACGATTTTACTTCGTTAACAGAAGATTAATTTACGACGGTAAATTGCGTTTAAATAAAACCATGCATAACTCCAATTTATCAATCGAAATACAAAACCATTCATGTATGGATGTATACTAACATTGTCCTGCTTTTATTTTGTATGTTTAAATTTTTCAATGACAAAGATTTCCTTTGAAAGAAAGAGAATGTTTTAAGGCGGATCTTGTTTTTGAATGGGGTAACACATGAATAATTGTTGTAAATTGAAGAGACTGGAATACAATATGTAGTTTATCAACCTGTTCATTTATTTATTAGTTTATTTCGCCCATTCAAAATCCCATGAAATGCTGCTTCAGTGGCAAATTCACTTTCGGTGGCTGATGATTTGAAAATTGCCGGTGTGCCGTAACGGTACATTTGTTAAATTCAAGCTCTACTTACAAGGATTTAAACCTAGATTGTCTACTCTCAATGGGCTCTTCAGACGCCATGTTTGCACCAAGGTCAACTTGATCTCCGCCTAGCAGATGCTCGTCGAACTCAACTTGGGAGTTTGAGCCTCCGCTAGGCGGAGATCAAGTAGACCTGCACTTAGAGATCCTATATAAATCTTTGTATAGGGTCTCTACCTGCACTACACTCACATACAGGAAAGTACTGACACCCCAACAGCCTCCCCCCGCAAAATTTAGGTGACTGTATTTCCTAATTTCTATTTCACATTTTGTTCGGTTACTCCCAGTATTATGTTTTTCGAACAACTTCAAATTTGCAAGCGGAGACTGGACGATTAAATTCAACAGTTGTCAGGAAGAAATATCCGGTATCATCACAAGATCAGTTCATGAAAGAAATTATTGCGTCAGCGACAAAACATACCACGTAGAGTCGTTGGAAATTGAAGTATAGCTCTTTGAAACGAAAATGTTCAGGTAAATGTTACATCAAAGAGAAGATGATGAAACTGATGTGCCGCAGTGGAGGTCAAGACACACACATTTATTTCGTACAAGTAAATGCAGGACCAATGTTTCAAAGTTTTCCATTTTAAATAGATTACAAAATTCCTACAATAACTTGCCGCCTACTGTTGACATTGATTTAGGTAAGGACTCTGTCTTACGCGTGAAACATGTTTTAAAATGTCATGTGTAACTACATAATATTGTTTTTTTGTGAGTGTCTATGTATGTTTGATTTGTTTTTCATGACTGTCATTGTTATTTCTATTTTTAGTTATAGCCATATTGACTAACCTGTTTTCTTGTTAAGTTTTACTGTGTATGTTTTTGTCCTTTGTTGTCTTTATTATATTTACCATTGTGGAATTGTTTTAATTCTGTGTAAATAAAGGCATAATAATTAAAAAACAAATTCTGATTCCATATCTCTTATTATTATTATCTTCTTCTACTTATATTCTTTCATACTTTTTAAGTGGCGTTTCATTCTGGTAGAGAAACAGTTATTGTACACCTTTGCAGTAAAGTTTATTACAATTACTTTCCCAATCAGTAAAAAACTCTACATCTCTTCCTATTTTTAAATACAGATTGAAACCTTTTCTCTTAATTAAACCACTCTACACTTTGAAAGAATTTTTTGATAATTAACAACTTAAATTCCCATTCACTGACCCATCCTTAATGTTATTTCTGAATGTAGGTCTATATGTGTATTTTGTAATTTAGTATGTACATTTTATTTTGTATGTATAGTAGGACCTACCTTTATTTGTAGTTTGTACCAATATTTGTATTCTGTACAAATCACATGGTGAAATAAAATAAATAAAATAAATAATACAGTCAAGAATTGAAGTGCCTTGCTCCTCGAACTCGACGAAATAAAAAGTAAAAATATATCAGATTCTTTGTTTCATCGTTCTATTATATTAAATATGATTTGCATTTGCATTCATATTATATGACGCACATGCATCTCACACTAATGTCACACCACAACCTATCATTGGAGAAACCACGATGTTGAATGAAGTTGACAAATAAAACATATTTATAATGTGATTCTTTTTTTATTTCAGGGAGAGAGCCGAATGAATTGGATACGACTTTTTCTAATTTCGACGAAGGTAAGAAACCAAATTCCTGTCTATTCTTCTACAAACACGTGTGTGCCAATTGTTAGCCTTTATCATAGTAAAAAACAATTTCGAAAAGGAATGTTTGAAATCTCATTTAATACAATAGTTCCCAGAAAAAAACGGTTGGCATTTTTACACGAAAGAAAGGTCGAGTAACGAAAAAAAAATAGTAGGTTAACTTTCATTTTCAAAGGCATTTCTTTATTGCATCACATTCTTTACTTAGACTGTGAATACATTCGATAACGTTACATTGAAAAAAGAATACAATTCATAGTTCCCACGTGACGTCACAGCGGCCATGATTGCGACACAATTGATGAGAACCAATCCTAGATTATTGACAAATACTATTCAAATTCGATAAATAAGCCTAACTTAGAATTTAAAAAGTAAACATAAGTAATAAAAAAATAAAAATTACGACACATACTTATTTTATTTAAAAAAACACGCTGAATTTTAAAGAACTTAGAATGCATGTGTTCTACCACAACAGCATTCAATTGTTTCTCCATGGCAACGTCAAAGTTTGATCACAAATGTGGCCGCCACGCGCAAAGATGTGACGTACGTGCAACCTATGAATAGTATTACACAGTACAATGGCAATGGCACAGTACAATGGCTTCCATTATAATATGGTTTTAAGGCATTGTGCTGCGTTAAGCTTCAACCACAATTGTCGGCATCGTGATCATAATCGGGATCGGGATTGCAATCGTACATTTTCCCATGCTATATTATTACGACATTACGATGTTATTGTGAACAGCGCCGTAAGAACCAAGTAAGTTAACTTATTCACGATTTCCAGATTGCGATGACGATCCCGAATCCCGATACCAGAAATTATGGATGTGATTATATAGGACATAAGCCTACCTGTAATATACAACACAAGGCTGTAGTGAGACTTGTCACTACTAATAAACGCAGGTTTACCAACAACATCTGGAGAAAACCCTGTATGAAGTTGTCAATTTGATAATACCTATTCTACAGTATATACTTAAGTAAAGTACTTAAGTAAAAGTAAACGTGTAGTCGACCTATGAGGTACTCAAGTATCATAAATTCTGAAGTATTTTTTTCAAAGTCGAAAATACTCAACACATGCCCTAGTCACCGATAGAGTTGGCTCAGCAGTAATACGCGAGACTCTAATTCGGGAAATCGTCGGTTCGATTCCGGCCACCGGCATTTCTGACTGAAGTTTTATTCCCGAGGTTTTCCTCAGTCGTAACGGTGAAATCTGGGACTTAGTCATACTACCAGCCCTCGGACATTCCTTTCCATTTGTCCTATCACCAAAATATCCTTAAAGTTCAATCAGCCTTGGGAACCACAAGTCGGACCCTATTGTACCCGCTAGAAGCGGCCATAAAAAGAAGGTTTACAGACGTCTTGATAACATTCGCCTACAGATCAAAGTGCGGTCAATAACAGAGCACTGAATATTAATTTCTGTAGATGCCGATTGAGTGGGATGGAAATAGCATAAGACGAGAGGTTACAACAAATCGAGGATCCATTCATCCACTTTGTTTTCGAACGCTGATTCCACTGTAGTTATGGTCACCTGAAGAGGGGCACATACATCAGGTAAAGTTGGTGTGCACCCTATAATAGGGATTCCTACGAAAATTTTTTATGCCTTAGTGCAATTAGGATTATTACCCTGAAAAAATATTAAATTTAATATGAACGAAACGTGTATTCATATTTTTATCACACTTTTCAACCGAATTGACATTTGGAATGTAACTCTTTTGTGACAATTGTGTGTGCCATGTTGCGTGCTAATTAAGTATTGAAGTCTTCTCCCCAATACGATATCGTATTTGCCGAGTGTTTGTCCCAATGCATTTCACGTGCGCATCATGTTTAGCCAGTCGGTTTCATTTGCTCTGATTTATGCAAAGTAATCATTTTTCAATCTCACGATATTGATCTTGCGTTGATGTCTCTCGGCTGTGTAAGCGAGCCGTTGTCGGTCCTATAACATCCCACCAGCATTCTATGTACACGGAGTACCGAGCCGTTGTCGGTCCTATAACGTCCAACCAGCATTCTATGTACACGGAATACCGAGCCGTTGTCAGTCCTATAACATCCAACTAGCGTTCAATGTACACGGAGTACCCAGCTGTTGTCGGTTCTAACATCCAACCATAAAAATATAACATTTTTTAAATGTTTGAACAATAACCAACAACAAATTTGATAATTTGATTTATTTTTTTGAAAAAAACAAAACAAAAAACACACACACACAAAGTGCAATTATAAATTGTTTAAAACTCACTAGAGCATAACATTGCTATGATTATTGTTTCTGTTCCCGAGAAATGTATTTTAATTTTGTCGATTTTAAATTCGAAAAAAATGAGAATATTACTTGTCTGGAATAATAAAATCAGAAACTTTAAATCTTATGAATACTGGTAACAAAACCATTATTGGCAATCTCCAAAAGCGTGCGTGAATTGCACTATATAGCCTGTCTACCTCCCCATAATTGACTGCGAGTTCATAATTAATAATTAATGAGAGAACTACACCTTTCTGCGTGATGCCAGACGGAGGCCTTCATCATTAGCTTGTTCCCTATAGGGATTATCAGGCCTCACCGCAGTAACTTTCAACCGAGGTCAACTATGTGGGGTGTGTTTGTGTTAGTGTTAGTATTCCACTATACCACGGAGCGTTGTCAACTCATAGATCAACTTTGTTTGTCTAACTTCTGCAGCTCAAGCTCTTGCTCATCAGTCATTGGCTTTTTGTAATCAATATAGCACAGGTTTGGTTTTAACTATCGTGGCCTGACTTTTATAGTTTACTATTATCTCTATAATACTCCTTGCTCTAAGACGGTTTAAACTTCTAAAAGGCAGAAAAACAGTAGATTTATATCAAGAAATGTATAATATGGTTACGTTATCAAATGTATACTTATATAGAAATAATATAGCTCCAATATAATATTTTTTGTTGTGTGGTGTGACCAATGTTGGAAACGCTTCAAAATAGACAGTAACACAGTAATTTAAAATGATAGGTATTCATTTATTTACATATTCATTATATATGCTCTCGGTCAAACTATGTTTTTGAGGGCAGCTTACCAGATAACATCTATTAACCAATTGCATTTACCTGTAATGTACTGATTAAATAAATAAAAATAAATAAAATAAAATAAATCAATATACAACCCCATTATATATACACTGTATTATTACTCTTACAAAAATGTATTTGTTGCTAAATTTTTGGACGATCCATAAGAACATGAATCAATGAAAATGAAATCAAACAAATTTCATAAAAAGTATTCGAACAGCAGCTTTATGTGTGATGTTAAACGGAAGCCCTCATCATAAGCTTGTTCCCCTTACACCGACAACGACAGTGTTCTATCAGGCCTGGCCGCAGTAACTTTCAACCAAGGTCAACTATCTGGGGTGTGTTAGTGTTAGTGTTTCACGCGGCCACGCAGCGTTGTCGCCGCACAGATAAACTTTGTTTGTCTGACTTCTGCAGCTCTAGCTCTTGCTCATCAGTCATTGGCTTTTGTAATCAATATAGCTTGGGTTTTACACTTTATCTCTTGTAAGTGTGGCTGGTAGAAGCTATCTTCGTGGTTTACTTTTTTCTACTGATACTGCTAGTGCTAACATGGTACAAACTTTTAACAAGCCATGCAAACATTTTCAAGAAACGAACATTGTACGATTACTAAATTTAAATGTAGGTACTTACATTGGATGTTGTTCTTCTCAACTATTCTTTGTTGAGTGGGCCTGGCCAGTTTTCCTGGATATAGAAGTAAAAAAAGTTATTTAAAAAAAGGAATGTATTTAAATAGCATTAATGTTCAAAAGAATTTGTATTTGTTGGAAAATGTGTGGAAATGTCCGTAAGAACACGAAATACTGAAAATGAAATGTACACATTGGTCAAAATGGTACTTGATACGAAATGTGATGTTATGAAACCACAACACACAATTATACATTTCTTACGTAGATGTGTTGAAAAATAGTTTCCTCAACATCCATTAAAAACATAGGATTTATGCTTTTTGTTATAGTTAAAATCCAGCTACTTCGCTATTTGGTTTTTTGTTTGTAAAATATGAATGTTTTAATTAATACACAATATAAAACACAGGTTAATCTATTGACTCTAGTGATGACTGATGCCAGTTGACTTTTACCTCCTTCGGTATAGAAACTGGTGTTTTCGCAATTCTTCTCGTGCCCAGGTCAAGACAATAGGGAATTGAGAGGAGTTTCATTTTTCCCAAGGTTCTATCTGGAATACAATCGATGTTTTGACAGCGAACAAAGCGGTCGTCCATGACAAACAACATTGTCAGATGATTTTCATTAATAACAATTTATACTTCGGTGATTTATGGGATGTGTTAGAGCAAAGATCCTCGCTTGGAGGATGTGGAGCATTTTGCGTCGTGTGGATTTAAAAATGGATAAGAAACAAAATATTATATACCTATATGTTTCACGTAAAATTATAGTTTGATAAAAAGTGTGTAATTAACTTTGTAACACAATAGAATGTTAAATAAAATTTGGCCATTTTATATATAAGTCTAAATCGAAGACTTTGTAACACAAACTTGAATGGTATGCTTTATTGGCTGAGGCATAATTTGTTGGACTAACAAAAATTCTTTACATTAAGGAACAAATTATTGAATGTTCTTTATAATAAATACAGCTATCTTTTGTGAATTTGACATAATAAAGATCCATCTACAGGAACGCTAAAGTTTAGGTTAAATAAAAGCCAAACTATACTAAGTTAGTTAACAAGATTATATTTGACCTATAGCAACGCATTAAATATAGCAATCATAGTTTCTGATGGCAACCAACCCCAATTTTACGGTCTGCTGCTCAAGGAAACCACAAATCACAGACATCGAATTTAGTTATCTGAGAAATATATGTTTATTTGTTTCTCGTCTAGTTGGTTAGCCAAAATCTTGCAACCGCGTTAAACGCTGGTTGGCTTTCACCTCATCTTCACTTCGTAATGTTACTGCCAAACGCCCTACTAATAATTCTCCAGTAAGTATTCAGTAAGTGTAAGAACATGAAAGATGCTTGTAGATGGAAGTCAATTTATTCAAAAGCACAGTCAAAAGAATTCTTTTAAAAAAACCTGGAAATTCTATACCGTAAACATGCAGTGTTGAGTAGCAAAGAGAAAACTAGGAATGTTTCTTTTGATGACGTATTTGGTTGGTTCGTTGGCCCCAATTAAATTTTTTTTTTTTTTTTTTTTTGTATTGTATTGTATTCTTTATTTCTTATAGCTCGGTTGGAGCTAGTAGCACTTTTTGCATTACACATTATACATTATATATTACACACTAGACATATATTAAGCAATACATCATATAATATTATTAGTTATACATATAAAAATAAGAAAAACACAATTTAGGTTCCCCTATGCCTACAGACTTTCATTACATATTTATCACAACTAAGGCATTATTTATACTCCCAGTGGGAATTCTCTTTTAACAAATTCTACTACATGCCTTCTAAACTTACCACCTGTCATTTGCCCTATACTGCCCATTCTGTTATACAATTTAATACCATTGACAAAAATTGATTTTTGCGCATTCGTGAACTGTTGATTTTGCAGGTGTATTGTGTTACAGTTTCTTGTTTCATGTTTATGTATTGACGACTTTTTGATAATAAATTTCTTAAAATAATTTTCTTCCTTAGTAGTTATGCAATAATTTAAGAACATAATAGTTCTGTATTGAATCCTTTGTTCCACAGACATAAAATGCAATGTTTGCAGCATCAAATTCCTGCTGGTTCTTATACCACAACATAATATAATTCTCATTGCTTTACATTGAAGTTTCTGTAATCGCTCAAAATTTGTTCTACTCATGCTAAACATTATTGTAGCAGCATATTCAAAGTGGGGTGCTATTATTGTTTTGTAAATAAGTAGCTTTGCCCACATTGAAAGTGTACTACCACTTCTTTTCAACACTCCAATTTTTTTTGCAATCTTCTTACAAATATAATCTACATGCTCATTAAAAGTTAATGTTTTATCGATAATTACTCCTAAGTATTTTACACTATCTTGAAAAATAATTACCTCCCCTCCAACTACAATATTTGTATAACAGGCATTTTTCAGTTTTCTTTCTTTACTGCACGAGTTGGATATACACATAGCACATGTCTTCTCTACATTTAGTTTCAGTCTATTTTTTAGGAACCATTTTTCAATTTTCTGCAATGCTACATTCATTTTATCACACAGGTCATTGATGTCCGTACCCGTAATGTAAACCAACGCATCATCAGCAAATAACTTGACAAAAACATTCTTACAGCACAACGGTAAATCGTTTATAAAAATTAAGAATAGAAAACCTCCCAACACTGATCCCTGTGGGACCCCTATATTGCATTCTTGCTCATTAGATACACATGTTTTTATTTTAGTTTTCTGGAATCTTCCATTTAGATAATCAATGAACCACTTCAATACCTTACCACCTATACCATACATCTTAAGTTTCTCTATTAATATTTTTCTGTCAACCACTTCGAAGGCACGTTTTAGGTCAAGCATCACGGTAACAATAGCGTTGCCTTGGTTCATTTCAACCCTCCAGTTAGACATCACTAATTGCAGCGCAGATTCTGTTGATTTACCTTTTCTAAAACCTGACTGGAATTGGTAGAACAAATTGTTATCTTCAAAATATCTACACACTTGTTTATGCACCCATTTTTCTATTACTTTATCGACTATAGGAAGCAAATTAATTGGTCTTAGTTCTTCTGGCTTTGTAACTTTTTGTTTTTTGGGTATAGGTATAACTGTTGAGCATTTCCATCCGTTATATAACTTCCCTTCTGACAACGACAGATTAATTAGTTTCAATAACTCTTCACCATATACATCAAATGACTCCTTCAGTAACTTTATATCAATCCCATCTGAGCTACATTTACCATTTTTAAATTCACTAATGATACTTTTAAGGTCCTTTAGTGTGATCTCCTGAAATGTATCAAAGTTTAAACCTTCCGGCTTTTCGGGCATAGGCCACTCATTGTTTCCTATTACATTTATGTACTTATCATCATTTACAATACTAGCACTAATTTCTTCAACACTCTCAACAATGTACTTATTAATTTTTTTGCTAAACTCCATATCACTGCAGCATGTTTTTCCATCTTTAAATACAATATTCGAGTAGTCTATTTTTTGTTGTACATTACCAGACATTATTGATTTTAGTACTTGCCACATGTTTTTTGCATCATGCTTATTATTGTCAATTTTTCTCTCGTAATACTTCTTCTTCTCACATCTTAACATACTTGTATATTTATTCCTAACTTGTTTGTACATTTTCCATATTTCTGACCCACAATCAATGTTACTATTAATAATTCTTCTTAGTCTATCTCTCTCTAACTTAAATTTTCTTATACTTTTATTGTTTGACAGCCATGGTTTATAAAAATTGTTTGTTTTATTTATTTGCCTACTTCTTGTTGCAGCTTCTTTTGCTTCACAGAACGCTGTCATTAAAGTCTCACCTTGTTCATTCACATCGTCACAATCTGGCAACCATAATTCTTTTCCTAACATTTCATTTTTAAAAGTATCCAAATCGAAAGCCTTCAATACTTTCTCTTTAGGAACTGATCTGTTGTGCAAATTTGCACTACAACCTTTTTTGCTTAAATTATATTCACATACTACTGCCTCGTGGTCCGAGACATTATATTTCTCATCATTATGTACTAAAAAATTATCAATATTGGTAAACACTAAATCTATCATTGTTTGTGATTTCTCAGTGATTCTTGTGGGTCTATCATTTCTCAACTTTAACCCTGCTGTAGTCATCACTGTACTTAGCCTACTAGTATTTAAATCATTCTTTAACATATTAATGTTGAAATCCCCTGTTATAATAACGTCCTTACTCTTGTCAACTATTGTTTCTATCAAGCCATCCAGAAAATTTATAAAGTCTATATGTGATTGGTTAGGCGAATGATACAGATTAATTATAGTAATATACCTGTTTTTGACTAATAATTTAGCACCAGTTATCCAACAGTTCCGCTCGTTCAATACATATTTGTATGTTGAAACTATTTTAATATCTTCCCTAATGTAAATAGTACTTCCACCAGTGTGGCAGCTATTTGAACTTACACTAACCATGTTATAACCCTTAATAACTATTTCATGTTCTTCTTCATCCGTAACATGAGTCTCTGTTGTACATAATATTGCTGGTCTGTTGTCAGATATTAATACCCTTAATTCATCTATGTGCCTCGTTAGGCCATTGACATTTACACAGATTATTTTGTTTAAAGACTGTAGGCTCCTTACCTATTCATTGTGGCTTCCGAGCCTGTCCTTTATTTCCATGTATATGGAACATATAGGGCTATGAGCCTGGTGATGACAATCACGTTCTTCGTGACCTTTGCTCCGTTGATTTTGCCTCCAGCAGTTAATGCAGAAAGGGTGTTGGCTCATACACTCCCTCCACAAATGCTCATCTCCACAGAAGTTGCAGATAGGTCTCATACTTCGGCATACATCACTCTTATGACCATATCCTTGGCACTTGTAACAATGTATGACATTTACACTATTCTTTACCTGACACATCTCCCATCCTACAGAAAGTTTACCATTCTTCACACCCAAAATGAACTTGTTTGTAAGGTCATTTGCTTCAAACACCACTAGCGTTTTCCTCTTCTCTTGCATAACCCTACTATATGTTATTTTAAACAACAAGTCCTTCCCTAGCGAGTCCAAGCTATTGTGTTTTATAATACTTTGCTCCATTTCTTCCCTGCTTACTTCATCCAGTTTCCATGTTTGATCTATTACCATTTCAAGTCGCTTGTTTCGTTTATTCCCTTCAGTTACACTTACTCTTTCCCCAATTGTTTCGTTCATTTTTTCTTTTAGTTTCTTTTTTGTCGCACTGTCTCCACATGTAATAACAACTCCTGTCTTTGTAGTCATCATGCCCACGATATTAGCATTAATCTCCACAGGATCTACATTCTCTTGGATAAACTTAGCAATGTTCTTTATACCGTTGTCCTTTGTCTTCACGATAAGTATATCACGATCTTTCGACTCGGGATATTTCTCTCGCTTTTCTTCACTTCTCTTTGTTGCTTTAACATATGTATCCCTCTCAGTATTAGCTTCCAGCAAGAACTCTCTAACTTGCCCACCTCGCACTAGGTCTGGATTTGAGCCTAGGCCTGGGCCTAGCCCTATACCCGCTAGACCTTGTTGCTCGCACCTAGATTCACTTTCTCTATCTTTCACGTCCCGCACATATTTCAGCACGGCATTTTCTCTTTCCAGTTCAACAATCCTTTTCCTAGCATCGTTTAATTCATCAATTAAACGAATACACACAATGTCACTACTATGGTTGCTCATGCTAGGCCTAGGCCTACATTCGTAGCTTATTTGGTTTGTTTTACTTGCTTGCCCTAGGCCTAGGCCTAGGCCTACCAGTTCAACACTTCTGTTAAGATCTAGGCCTATGCACTCCGTACACCACATGATGTCCTCTATCTCTGAACCACATTTTTTGTGCATTACTCCTCCACACTTCTGACACAGTGCCGCCTTAGATACCCTTTTCACCTTCTTCTGACACACCACGCACACCACGCATTCTTGATTAATCTCTTCCCCGCTTGTTTCAATATTATTTACTAGCAAATAATCGTCACTAGGCTGCCCCATTAACGCGATGGAGCTGTTGTGTGTGTTGTTCGAGTTCGGGGCTATCAGGTCTTGGTCCGATCTAACCTCACTTATCCTATTGCACTGATCGCATGGTTCACATGTCCACTCACTTTCCCCTGTTCGGCCGTTGTTATTGTCTTGTTCACCCAAGCATTTTACATGAATGTGACTACCACACATATCTTTGCAACTGAAACATTTCACTCTTTTCCCTATGTTTAAAGCACATACCACGCACCGCTTAATTTTTCTTTCCACATCTGACGCCATCTTACGCCTCTAGATGGCTCTCTCTAGGGAGGAACCAACCACCTCCGTTGAAAGCCGACAGAAAAAGAGTTGTTCATTTCGCCCCTGAAAATATTAAAACTATTTGATATTTAAGTTACAGCATTTGGGGAGAACTTGATTAATTTCGGTAGGCTTTACTTTATAGTACTTCGTTATAAAATGTTTTTGTCTACATACAGATACATTATCTTACTTTATTTTCTTATATTTAAATTTATACGGCGATTTGATTTCAATCCGTTATTATTGTTCTTCGTTTTTCAATAGTAGAACAGTGGTGTGGTTTTGTTATTCTTGCTTATTTATGATTTTTCTATTAATAATAACGTATCTCTATATGTTATTGGCCTTTGTTAATCAGTCAAAACTGAATAGGATAGATATTACATTAATTAATTAATAAATAAACTATTGTTTTTGATACAGGTAACTTCAATGGGGTCCGGCGACTTATGCTCTTTCCTCTATGCCAGCCATGTAGTTATGTAGTTTACATAATTAAATAAAGGGCAGGTGGGAACAAGTATTAACTCAAAAAACTCTTCGGCGCTCATCTTTATCTGATTTGGTTACCAATTCATATTTCTCATGAACTTGTGTTACCTATTGAAGCTGCTCAAGAATATATTTAGGATAAAATACTTTTTAAAAGTATATTCATGACCAACAATGTAACAGCTTCATTGTTCGTTCTCCCTCTTTCGCTGTACAAGCTAACCATTATATCCAAACCAATAATGTTCCATAGAATTTACCATCTAATCAAGATAACACTATGTTTTCAACTCCATCAATCATCTATCGTTGCCTTTATCTTCTTCGTTCAACACTTGAAGCAACTCAATAGAAAAGAGAGACTATAGTGTGGTCATATAAATAGATAGATACCCATCTAGTTTACATAGATGGTACTTAGGGATATTAGTAAAAGCAGCACGCTTTACATCATATATACTGAATTACTGTATATTGTGTTGTGTGTTTTGGGTCTACATGCACTCACCATTAATAAGTTTAATATGCCAACAGTGTTGGTCAATACAATCTAAACATAATAACAGGTGTGATGTTACTTTATTTTACTATATTATACTATTATATATTTTAATAATGTAATGTAATGTAGAAAATGAAAAAAAGTTTCAATAAAAATGTATTTTATCTTATTTTTATCTTTTATTAAGGTGATGGACCGTTCAAAACATTTCTAAAGTAAAATGTATAAGACAATTTATTAAAAATGATAGTTTTAATACTACAAGCATTTCTACCGGCGAACAACTTTTATTCTTATATTATACTATTCTATATTCTATTCTATTTTTATAATGAAATGTAATGTTAAAAAGGAAAAAGTAAATACAAATGTATTTTATCTTATGTTTATCTTTCATTAAGGTGATGGACCGTTCAAAACATTTCTAAAGTAAAATGTTCAAGACAATAATTAACTTTAAACGATAGTTTTAATACTACTAGCATTTCTACCGGAGAACAAAACAAAATGAGCTCACAAAGTATACTAGCCCCAAGGAATCTAGTTTCATACGACTTCTAATTCATATCTACTGTCCCTTTCATGCACAGTGTTTGAAAGAAAACCAACAGGGGCAGTTTTCAACTTGGTGCACAAACATTGCTAGCCCGCTAGGGATGCAACCCATAGCCGTAACATATTATCCCCAATGAACCTGTTAGAGAAGTAGAACATTAATTTGGTTCTCTACTATTTCCTGTGAATGAGGATACTTATGATTGGACGAATTAATGATATGTACTTCATAATTATCCTGCTGGCGTAGTAACTGGGATGAATGACGTGTGTCCACGGTACACCATGGTTCCTGACCTTCATAATCGATTTCTGTTGTGTGATGGATGTGGCGATTTTCGTCTATGTTCATCACAAATTATCGTATCGACTAGCAGCGTTGCCAAAATATGAGTTCTACATATCGTAAAATAGATGTAAACAGTAGGCCTAATTGTAGTATAAGTAAAAACAGGTATTCTAATAAAATTATTGAAGATTGGCGTAGTTACGATGAGTTCAAATTTAAATCGGATTTGGCCGTATGTGACTGGGAACTTCACCGGAGTGATGTTAATTGTATGACTGATAGATTGATGGTTAATATTATTGAGTGTAAAAATAAACAGGTTGTAAAAAAAGAAATCAAGGAATTTCAGTCTAATAAACCGTGGATAAACGGGGAAATAAGGAAATTGATAAGAGAAAAAAACTATAAATACAAGCAGGCTAAGGTGCAAGGTACCATGGAAGCGTGGGAAAGGTATAAAACCGACAGGAATTTGATAAAGTCATTAATTAGAAAAAATGAAAGGGAATACTACCATATGAAAATAGATAAGGTTAAACATGATACACAGCTTTTGTGGAAAACACTGAAAAAAGTTATTAGTACAGGTACAGGTAAAAATAATAGTGAACCTAGTGTAGTGGTTAACGTTGATGGGATTGAGATTTCGAACACTAAAAACATGGCGAATGCTTTCAACGATTACTTTCTTCAAAGCATTGAGGATATTATAGTAAGTATCAGAGACTGTGATGATGAAGAGTTGAATAAGAGTAAGTTGCAAGACTTAAATAGAAATGAGACGTGTACTTTAACAGAATTTAGAGAAATAACGATAGGCGAATTGGATTGTATGATAAGGAAAATTAAAAATAAGAAGGGATCTATTGATGGAATCACTTACAGGTTATTCATGGATTCGTATTCGGTAGTCAAATTTAAGGTGCTAGATCTCCTTAACTCATCTTTCAGGAAAGGTATTTTTCCTAGCAGACTGAAAGTAGCTGTGATTAAACCAATAAGTAAGGTTACGGGTTCAATTAAAATATCTGATTTCAGACCGATAAACATGCTATCGATTTTGGACAAATTATTTGAAATAGTTGTGCATGATCAATTGTATGAGTATATGGAAATAAATAATCTTATAGATGTAAACCAATCAGGATTCCGCAAACACTATTCATGTGAGTCGGCAATTCAAAATGTACTGAGTAAATGGTTGGCTGATAAAGATGCCAAGTTATCAACTATTATTATTTTTCTGGATATGAAAAGAGCTTTCGAGACTGTTAACATTGCTAGGCTGTTAGATAAACTTAAATATATGTATGGAGTCGAAGGGAAAGCTATTGCATGGATTAAAGATTTTCTCACTGAAAGAAAGCAGAGGGTAAGGTGTGGTATGGAGGAATCCAAAATTAGGGATAGTACAAATGGAGTACCTCAGGGATCAATTTTGGGACCTTTATTGTTTATAATTTATCTAAATGATGTGAACAAGGTGTGCAAGATTGCGTTTTTAAATATGTATGCTGATGATATGGTGCTATCCATTAGTGGATATGATTGTCAAGAGTTAATTATATTGATAAATGAGGAGCTGGTAAGATTAGCAAATTGGTTAGCATTAAATAAACTTAAATTGAATATTGCTAAGACTAAGGGAATGTTTTTAGCATATGGAAAAATATGTAAGGAGGCTTGGGATAGCCCGTTAAGGAAACCGATTGTAATTGATAACTCCATTATAGAGATTGTAAGGGATTTCAAATACTTAGGAATTATTATAGACAATAATCTCGATTTTAAGGAACATGTCAATTGTATGATCAAAAAAATAGGTAGGAAGATTGGTTTTCTTAGACGTATAAGTGGTAAACTGTCACGTTGGACTAGGTTAATGGTGTATAATTCCATTATTAAGCCTCATTTTGAATATGGAGCAACCATTCTTTATCAAGCATGTAAAAATGATATTGGAAAACTCCAGGTGCTACAAAATAAAGGTATGAGGTGTGTTCTTAGATGTGATCGGGAGGTACCGATCAATGAAATGCTTCAACGGCTTGATTGGTTAAATGTGAAAGAAACCATTTTTCTGTTAGTATTAGTGTTTATTTTTAAGGTAAAAAATGGTCTAATGCCTGGATATATGGATAATAAGTTAACAAATGTCTCCCTAGTTCATAACTGTAACACTAGATATGCCAAGGAGGGAAAAGTTTTTCGTATTAATTGTAACAGTAAAAAATGGCTTAGCTCTATTTTCAACTCAGGGGCCATTATGTTTGATAAACTTCCTTTTAGTATTAAGCTGGCAAAAAATCCTGAAATGTTCAAGCACAAATGTACGAGCTGGGTAAGAGAACAGCGTGATATATAATACTGGTATATTTTTAAAATTAATTTAATGTTAGTTACGGTACTATAATTTTTGTAGTATATGCATTGTACCATGCAATGGGCATGGCCTTTCATTTTGTTTTTTTTGTTATTTTGTTATTTTTTTAATTATTAATGTGTCTTCTGTCCCTTTTTTAGGGAATTTTATGTATTAATTGTTCAATACTGTATAACTGGCTACATAAGCTACTAAATAAAGACAATACAATACAATACAAAATATATTGTCGTCATTAAAATTTAAATAAGGATGTCATTATATTATACGTGAGTTTCAAATCAGTTAGAAATGTAACGTAGAGAAATGTAATTTTGACTGCACAATTCACTTTCCCCTATGAAACAAGGTGGGCATTTATTATACAAATTTTACAATTTTAATTGATTGTTTTTATCTTTTTTAAATTTGTCATATAAAGAGCTAAGAATAATATGTATTAGTTTGATATATTTGCCAGTACTGTTTGTGTATTGTTAACGTATTCGTCTCTAGAGAAATGTAAATTAACTGTTTAAAAAAAAAAGAATGCACAGTTACTTCGTCACCCTTTTAGGCATCGGATAATTATATAACGTTTCATATGTTAATTGGGACAGCATTAATAACATGATGCAAACCATGGTATTCTCTCTTAATGTTGTGAAATTTTATATAAATAATTGAGTGTTACAATTTACAAGTTAGATCTGTGAGAAATATTCTAGACTGCGACGGTAAACGATAATGAGATTAATTTTGTATTTATTAAAATTCATCAGCAACGTTAACGTTGTAATAGAGATATGAAGTCTTAACGTTCAAATTCAATAGTGTCCACATTCTCAATACGATAATCATTTAGGTTCTCTCATTTTCGAATGAATTACTAATGAGAGTAGACAAATTTAGTTTAGCACCTAATCAAACATTGTAAATTAGATTTCACACTTAAAATCGAAGATCTTGCTCCTGTTATAGTTTCATTGGTTTCATCGTTCTGTGATGCAAGAGGTAGCTTCTATTTTTAATAAAAATGTATCATTCTTGTAGTTGATACAAATAAACCAATTTCTATAACATCCAGTTCTATAACGATAACGTTCCGAGCATAATTATTCACTTTCCAAATAGTTAGTGAATACCTGGGGCAAAATGTGTTCCCGAGTTTGGTCTTGTAGATACGGTAATTGTAGCCAGTAGGCATTGAAGTTTAAGTTGTTAGTCCGTTATCACTGCTCCATTTGTGTGATAATGATGAGTTATATAGGATGTCTGGCTTCCGTGTGTAGCAGGTGTATGCTAGAATAATATTAAGGACGTTCCGTTTTAAAAATTAAAATCAATAATCCTAAAATGAAACTAAAATTGTCAGTAAGTTTTCGTGTAAGTGGACTTAAATTTGGGAGGTCAACTCTTCCATTCCAACCACCAGTAATCCTGACTGAAGGTTTTTTCCTGAGGTTTTCTTCAGTCGAAAAGTCGAATTCTGGGATTGAGTACTATAACAACCCTCGGACATTCCTTCCCACCTATCGTGACGTGTTAGTTTGGTTTTGGTTTAGTGTAGTTAAATTGAAGTGTTAGTAGTATTAAGTGTTTAGAAGGCTCTTCGCGGCACAAGATTTCATAGGATTTTAAGTGTTTTAGCACAATGTCTGCTAGCGTCAACGCCGTTTCTTGTCAAGAGACTTTTAATTTTTTTTCCTTTTTACGTAGGCCTACGTGGTTTTGTGATGACAAGAATTAAAAAAAAATAATAATAACAATAATCCATTCATTCTTAGGAACCTAGTTAGTCACTGAACTGAAGAGGGGCACGGAGCACATCAGGTGAAGAGGGGCAATAACCAGGTTGACCTGAACCCTAGACCACTTATTCCAACACATTTTTTGTTTATTATTATACCACAAACTGTAGGTACATTATTAACAGGAGTTTGAAACAAACATGTATAGACAGTCTCGGCCTAATTGTGAACGAGCGTAGGACAAAGGCTGCGTGATAATTGCTGTGGGTGAATGGAGAGTGAACAGTATTGACAATTACCACAGCTCTAGACTTGTGTATAGGAAAAGGAGCCGTGAATATTCCATGCATTCAACTTTGTGTTGGTGTGGAGCGTCGCGACGGCTAGACGAAAACACAGGAGAATATCCGACGGCTTTACTAGGGAGATGTGCTTGTTATTGGACAAATGCTTATGTGTTTTTGTTTAACATAATTAATAATCAATTTTCGTGATTTTATTGTGACTATTACTAAGATATGCAGTAGGCCTATTTGGAATAAAGGAATGTCCGGGGGGTGTTAGTATGATTCAGTCCCAGCATTCACCTATGCGACTGAGGAAAACATCGAAAACACCTCCAGTCAGAATTGCCGGTAGCGGGTAACCATCTCTATCAGTTTATGTTGAACATTATGATGACGATAATATTTTAATCACGTAGGCTTATAAATTATAATCAATAAATACTCATAACTCATTTATTAAGTTATTTAATGTTCAACCTAGTGACATCGAAATATACCGTCTCTATAATTTGAAAAGTGAATTATGAATTCAGAATAATATCAAATTAGAAAATGTATCCATTAAGACCAAATGTGCTTAAACAACTTTAAGAGTTCGCCCCTCTCATTCATGTTACATTGAAAATGAATTAATACAACACTCAAAACAAATACAATGGTATATGTGAGCAGTCCATGCACACTCACTTGTACTAATAATACAGTTCCTGCTAATTCGAAACTCTAGTTAATATTTCATCATTATCTCTCAACTTGCATCATCAGACGATAATAATATCCTGGACTATCCGACCTTCCAGACTAAGCGCACTTTCTATGGAAATGTGAACACACAAATTCGGGGTCTGTTTGCGTAGTTCTCAAGTTCCAGAATAATAGGGTTCTCCTTTAAGCTAAACTAATGACTTATATCCTCTAAGCCGTTGGGCCTTGTGTAATGAATTTGACAGGGATGAGTATTATAGTGTAGATCCCTAGTAATTAATAATAATACAATTCGGTCCCATTGTTATAGATTTGATCTATGTTGTAAGGATAACTCTGGCATTGTTATCATTGTTTTACACACTTGTCACTTACCAAAAATACATTTTATTAATTATTTGTTGGTTTACTTGAGAGATAGGTCATACGATGTCGGTCTTTTAGTCTCCTATTACTTCAGGCAGAGCGACTTTGGACAAATTCGACCCCGGGCCAATCATACGCGGCAAGTTCGAGAGCAAAAACATATTTAAATAATTCTACGAAAATATTAGTTTCAAAAGTATAAATCTGTTTTTGAATAATTACATTGCTATTATTGGACTTGCTCGAATCGTCCTGAAACTACGTTGTCAGAAAGCGTATGAATATCAAATGGTATAAAGTATTCCAACGAAATAAAAAAATTCACTTTTAAACGGCGATTGTTTTAATTTATGGGGAGCGAGCATCATCGTTATGGAACATCCTTTTATCACAGCCATTTACAACGTGGTTTCACTGTAGTAAAAAATTGCGCTCGAATAAAATCTGTTCTTGAATTTTATACAAACTAGAGTCCAGTGGTCATTTTAAAGACATGAACATAATAGATAAATAATGGATACATAATGGATACATAATGGACACAATTCACATGGACATGGCAACATAAATAGTTGGGTTACAATGTTACATTGTAATTGTAACAACATGTACATTGTGATTGTTGAAAGCAATGTGTCGATAAAGATCTAAAGGTATATGTTTGATCAACGTTTAATATTAAATACAATTTGTATGCCATAGCAGAATCAAGTCCTATTTTATACAATTAATATAGTTAATATACATTTCATTGTTGCAATGATGTTTGAATTGAACATAACGAACCAGCTGAGTTTAGTTGTAGGGTACATTTTAATTTAGTTTAAAGTTTAAACCTTACTATTTGCACATGTAAATGTCCCATTTTAAGCTTGTGTAATCCTACACATTGGCGCTTAATAAAGAGCTTTTAGCGATGAACTTTGAAAGTTCTCGTTTGCCTGCAGAGCTGTGAAAGTATGCGTAATATTTCAATATACAACTTTTATGTATCAGATTATAACATAAGTTGTATTGTTGTTTGAAGTCTACTTCATTCCTTTAAAGCAGAGATGCTGTTTGTTTGAGTGTACAAGTAGTAAGTAGGTTAATTCCATATAGGTACATATATTGCCCTGAGTATCCATCAATTCCAGATAATAAACATCGTTTACACACTTTATATGTTCCCAAGATTATCTATTGAACACACACACACGCTTATTTTCAAAACTGTAGAGCATACTTTAATCGAGGAATCAGTAGAAAACCATATTTTACCCTTAACAACAAATGGTTTTTGTATGTAACAAACACAATTTATCAAACTATCATATGAACATTGGATTTCAAAATGGATATTTTAATGCCATAATAATAATAATCATATTACAATAAACTAAACCGTTCATGTATCTCTTTACGTCCGAGAGTTATAATATAAATATGTGCGCTTGTATTGTCGCTAGTAACAGGCCCTACATTACGTTCACAATTACATTGCAACATCACATACTTTCAATTGAATTGCACTATTTTATGATGATGACTGCTACGATGGGTCTATATGGGCATTCAATTGTGATAACTGAAGGTATAGCGGAGAGTATCGTTAATGAATGATTACATTTGATCTAAATTAATGTAGTATTGCGACGATTCAAGGTACTATTCCAATGGGCAAACTACGGGCTTTGGCACAGTTAATATATTAACACACTTTGTGTGGTAAGGGTTTTAGTCTAGTGATGCATCCCGATAAGTGTGTTAGGCGTTTACGTTACAGCCAAATGAGCCCATGTGGCAAGTTACCAACCTAACTCAACTTACAGCTCAATACTTGCGTCTGGTATTACAGTGTTATTACATTTGTTTATTTGTATATTTTTATTTGGTATTTGTATATTGGTATGCTGCTGTTATTAGTTTTTCTTTATTTTTATATTGGTATTAGTATATTGGTATTGGTATACTGGTATTGAGCATACAACACACCCGAGCATTTTCACAATATGACTTTTCGCTCCACTCATCAACAACAAGTAGGTACGACGGGGGAAATCGTTACGCGCTGATTTGATTTCGGTTGAAATAGCGTGAGTCATGGGGTGCTCAATCGTCTAAGAATGATTCCGGTATTTAGTCATGAAACAAAACGAACAGGAAGAATTTATAACAAATGCCTCTCTCAAATCCGTCATAAATATACAATCCCGTAAGCTGCATAACATAAGTTCTCTTAACAATGTCTTAACTTTTATTAATTGGTTTAAGCTACTCCACTTGAAAAGCAAATATTATTTTGATGTTTAACGACGTACTTGGCAAGTAGGTCACATGACGTCGGGGACAAAAGAAGACTTTAGAAATACTTGAGCATCAAGTGAAGACATAACGAGGGATTTAACGCTCAAGAGTCGAATGTCTTTCGATCAATGTATGTTATACTTATACAAATCACCAATAGTAACATAACCGTCTATACGATGACTATAAAGAAACATTGCATTTGAATAATATTGTGATAAAATGCTCCAAAGTTTTTGAAAATACCGAATCTCAGTATTCACCTTGTGACTAAAAGTGACACTGTTAAAAACACGACATTCAGAACATTTTGGTGGTGTATATGAACCACCGTACACACAATGATTACATGTGTACATGCATTGATCGACATGTATTGAGTTTTTAATGCACAATTTATTTATATTCTTGTGTTTTTTTTTGCTAAACAATAACTGAAATAGATTATAGAGAAACGTGTAAGAAGTAAATGGAATGATTACTGTAGTTAGGAACGCAAATCTTATTTACTTGATTAATGACCAATTTTGGTTCCAAGAGTGGGGCTATATAGCCTACTATAGCTAAACGTTTTGTATACATCGGTCAAAGATAAAAAATTCACAACGTGGGCATCACTACTGGATATAAAATTAATTATTAAACTCTCTAGGCGCGCGGTAGCGCGTCGGGCCAAGCTATGTGAGAGCTTCCACTACGCGACTCTTACTGAACGCATCGAAGTGAACTTAACACGATGTTGCCGACGCAAAACCACAATAGATGGAAACCTCAAATTTTCTTTCGTCAGGGGGCTTTTACCACGAGACTAACTATTTTAAATTTCATCAAGATCGGATGTTGCGTATGGAAGGTATTAAGCCGTAAAGATCGTTAGAAAATTCTTCAGTTAACTACTACCCACTACTAATGGTTAGCTAATTCCTTGTCGGTCTGTGGGTCTCAAACAAATAATCCTTATTTACTGTAACTGAAGTTAAACTAATGTTACAGACCATTGGCATTATCGATACCTCACTTTTTATTGAAGTGGTGATAGTTTCCGTTTAACAAAAACGTTTGTTATAAACAATACACAATTTTATAACATTAGTAAGGGGCAAACTCCTCTAAAACTTTAATTTGTCGAAGAGATAAATATAAAAATTAACCTCTTTTAACATCTTGGCTTGGATAAAAGTAAATAACAGACCACTTTACAAGTAGAGTGCTTCAGTTTGGCAACTCATTTTTATCAAATAAGACATATAGTTCCATTACGTACTGTATGTTGCATTGAGCTTGTTTTATTTACTTCCTGTTAGGATATAAAACTGATTTATATGCGGCAACAATACAAACACTGTACTTCCACACAATATTATACACAGTACAGTGGTTGCAGTAAAAATCTTCTAGATAGCTTGGCCTAGAATCGGTTTGAGCATTTCAAAAATCCAGGCCATAATAAAAATGACAAATAATTTACCAACTTATACCAATAAACTTTGTATCTTTATGACCAACGTATAAGCAATAAGCTTATACTAAGCTTTCAAACAGCATTTTGGTGTTTCAAAAATGTGCAGCAAGAATTATATTGTCATCTGTGTTTATAGCACAATTAACCTACATAGGTATAAGTAAGCAACATAAATTCGGCTTTATTGCAGCTGGCATGAATCAAAGTGCAAACTCCAAACATAAGAGCAGTTTAGAAAGAGGTATCAACTTGTCACTCACTGCGGGAATACCGCTTTTTTCTTATAATATATATTTAATCTGAATTCAGGGACGCCATCAGACAAGGTTATTGTTTAATGTGTTGACCTTTTTCAATATTCATAACAAAAATTGAATTCTATTAACTTCGAAATGTAAGTTTAAAATTTCCATGCGTTGAAATAAATAAAGGTGTGTATATCTCTGCTTTCTGTTTCATAATAATGTGGTATTTACTGTCAAACATTTTGAGATATTTTGAGGAGAAAATTGAGAGTTACGAGCCTGGTCTCTGGGTGTGATGAACACAAGTATCTAGAAAAAAGAAAATATTCATCAGTTTCTTTGTTATCGCTATCAACACCTGCATAACTCAAAGAAGAATTGAAACGCGCGAGGTTTTCCAGGCTGCCTCTTCTTCAAGATACTGACGCTTAAAGTATCTTGTTATATTTTGCAATTTTTACTTCGGCCCTGTTCTTAGTAACAGGGTAACCATACCCGCACACAAGGTAACCATCACCCCTTATCACACATTTTCTACATATCTTGTCCCTAACAGAAATACAGTGATCCATACAATGATACGGTGATAGAAGTTAATAATCCATTTTTAACAGGGAGATGCACAGTTAAGTTAAATATAGGATTTGTTTATGGTTGCTATGGAATCGCTTTGTTACATGCTATTTCCCATGACGAAACACAAAATAATCCTTTTCTTAACTAGACTGTGCATCTGGCCCTTTGGCAAAACACAGTTGTATTAAAAATAAGTTTGTTCAAAACGTTGTTGTTGTTCTTTCCTAAAATAAGATCTTATAAGTACTTTTTGCTGTAAATTAGAAGGAACATTAGTAACAAACAATCAAGTGCAAAATCATGCGCCAAGTGTAATCCACCCACTCGCCAAACTATGTACTGATATATTCTATTCTTTATAAAAGTATTCAATATGCGAGAATACTGTGAACATTCGTAAACATCTGTTTTTATTCAGCAATAATTGTATTCAACAATATAAACTTCATAAAAGCATTTTCTTTTCTCTTTCCTGTCAAGCGGTCAGTAAAAAAAAATAAAACCTACTAATATTAATAACTCAATTAACAACGTCGTACTTATAGCTAATTAATACGAATATCACTAGTATTGTGTGTGTTTGTGTGTGTTTGGAGTTACTGATCACTTTTCAGGCAAATATATTTCCAACCTAATGTGGCAATTGATTGAATATAGATGTTAACTAGAGGGTATAATTATATACATTTTTATTTCCGCATTTTAAGCGCTTACACAATTTATTAATTTGATTAAACATTATTGTATTTAATTTTCCAATTATTGCGTCACACTTTGATCACAAACGGTTTTACGAGCGCCTCCAAATCTGGCAAATATCCTATTGATGGTATATTATTCGGCATCACTGCACAATTTATGATAAAATCATTTAGAAACATTCGTTATACATCAAGTTAAACTAAGACTTTACTTTCTTCCGTTTGTCTTTTTTGTTTCTGGTAGAAACACTTTTAAAATGTCTTAAAGAAAATGCTTTTACCCACATATTCCGTCTTCTAAGCTTCCAAGTTGCTGCACACTTCTGCATTTTCCCCATTTAAGTTTTCTCTTATGCTTTGAATTGCTCAGTTATTCCAAGTATATCCTTTTCCAGACTTTGTAATGCAAGGTTTATTTTTCCATTAAAAACTCGACTACATCAGCAAAAAAGTTATTTATTAAGAATAGCTTAGCTCTTGGCAGGTCACGAGTATTTCAGCCGGGTTTCTTGGAATAGAGAAACCGCAATTTTGTCGCCTTGCGTGAGACCGTGAGACCATTGGTGAGACAGTCGATCCGGTATTAACACCTAATCTAATTTATATTTAAATCGAGACATGTTTCTTGCGTTCTTCTCTGTGAATAGCGATTTGTATTCTCATGCAAACAACGTAGACAGTAAAGAGAACGACATGTGCACATCCTAAAACGCATACCTTAGTTGCCGGAGTTTTTTGCTTGGTTTGAATGCAAATAGGATTTTATAGGATTCCTATAACCAACGTCATATGATGTCTTGGGTTTAGATGGATGTGTCTTAACGATCGTTACTAGTGCTGATATAAGAGTACACAATATAGTTCTACTATATATTGATTGATATTCAATACTAAAATAAAATTATTAAACCAAAATTCTCAAATTCATAAATTAATTGTACATAATAGTTATTCTTTTGTGTTTACTTTGGGTTTATTTAAATCATATACCCAAAGGTGCTTCTGTGTTCGTTCGTAGTTCTTATAATTAAAGTAATGTCATTAGTATGCACGATGGTAAATGACACAATTTACCGAAAGGGATAAGTAAACCTTTATTTCCATGTACTCTTTTCATTGTACAGTCAGTTAAGACTGTATGAATTAATGTAATTTTTATATTAATTTCATTCCTGATTAGTTTAATTTATTCATCATTCATTGTGTTTCATTGAATATTGTGCCATATTGATATTTGTGAATGTTTTATTTCTGTAAGTAAGAGTGACCTAGCATTTAAGAATGAATAATGAATACAAATGCCATTATTATTTATTTATTCTAACTTATTTATTACAACGCTTATATTAACTTGCCTTGTTTGTCTGGACGAAATCTTTACATCGATATTCCACCTACTTCTAGATGTTCGATCAAGCTGAAATTTTTTTACACAGACGTATTCCTGATGACAATACATGAATCAACTGTCATATTTACTAAATTGTCAATTAGTTCATCATAATTAATTAATTAATGTTTTACATGGAAATCGATGAATCTTTGAATCGATATTTCACCTACTTCTAAATGTCCGATCAAGCTGAAATTTTGTACACAGACGTATTTTTAATGACAATACATGAATCAACTGTCATATTTACTAAATTGTCAATTAATTCATCATAATTAATTAATTCATGTTTTATATGGAAATCGATGTTTAACCCACTTTCCAACGTTAAATCGAATTGAAAGTTTTCACACGGACGTATTCCTAATGACAATATACGAATCAATTGTCATATTTACTAAATCGTCAATTAATTTATCATAATTAATTAATTAATGTTTTATATGAAAATCGATGTACAGCCCACTTCCCAACGTCAAATCGAGTTGAAAGTTTTTGCACAGACGTATTTTTTAATGATTTCACAAGAATCAATTGTCATATTAACTAAATAATCAATTAATTCATCATAATTAATTAATTGATGTTTTATATGGGAATCGATGTTTAACCCACTTTCCAACGTCAAATCAAGTTAAAAAATTTCACACAGACGTGTTCTTAATGACAATACACGAATCAATTGTCATATTAACTAAATAATCAATTAATTCATCAAAATTAATTAATTAATGTTTTATATGGGAATCGATGTTTCACCCACTTCCCAACGTCGAATCGAGTTGAAAGTTTTCACACAGACGTATTTTTAATGACAATACACGAATCAATTGTCATATTTACTAAATATTCAATTAATTTGTCATAATTAATTAATGTTTTATATGGGAATCGATGTTTAACCCACTTTCCAACGTTAAATCGAATTGAACGTTTTTACACAGACGTATTTCTAATGACAATACACGAATCAATTGTCATATTTACTAAATCGTAAATTAATTCATCATAATTAATTAATGTTTTATATGAAAATCGATATTTCACCCACTTCCCAACGTCGAATCGAGTTGAAAGTTTTCACACAGACGTATTCTTAATGACAATACATGAATCAATTGTCATATTTACTAAATAATCAATTAAGCCATCATAATTAATTAATTGATGTTTTATATGGGGATCGATAAAACACTCACTTTCGAACGTCGAATTGAGCTGAAAGTTTGCACACAGACGTATTCTTAATGACAATACATGAATCAATTGTCATATTTTCTAAATAATCAATTAAATCATCATAATTAATTAATCAATTGATATTCGATATATATTCGATTGCAAGATTCTTTAAGACTAAAAAGTATAAAATAATATTACATGAAAAAAATACTTTTTTTAAAAAACAACGCTTATATTAAAATGCACTAAAAAGTAAAAAATAAATTTTCGCCCAACAAATTTTTGCCTTACTTGGAAAATAAAAGCGTTGGGCGCTTTCCCTGCATAAACAGCAGAATATTGCTATCTATGTCAATACCGAAAGCGCCCAACGCTTTTATTTTCCGAGTTAGGCAAAAATTTGTTGGGCGAAAATTTATTTTTTACTTTTTAGTGCATTTTAATATAAGCGTTGTTTTTTAAAAAAAGTATTTTTTTTTATCTACGAACTTGTTTCTTTATATAATTTTGATCCACCTATACATTTTAGTAGATTAGCCTTAGCTTTTTAGTAATTAATATCCTGTTACTGAATATAGCTAATTCTAAACTTTCATTTTAACTTATTTTCTATTGTCCGCCTCGCATCATATCCGAAATATCGAGATGCAACGTCTAAATACTTAATCTGGAATCCCTCGGCTGTTAATCACTTCGTCCATCATTTATGAGTGATTAGTTTATAATCTACCAGAACAAGGTGTTGTGCTATCTCATAATTAGTTTATAACTCTGAATGTTCAATCATGTATCACGTACGCCCAGACGATCGCACCTGCTGTCCGCCATAAACGAACAATTTGCTTTAAAATCAAAACGAAGAGAAAACAGAGTGTTGAAATAATAATTATAGTTGTATGAATAATCATAATATAATGATTCTTCACAGTACGCTTAATTGACCTTTAGGGGTAAGTGTTTTCGAAATCAAATATCACTACATATGTATAAATACATGTTTATTTTTATTAAATATTTTGAATACCTTTTGTAAATTTATGAAAATGCAGTTTTTTGGCATTTTTTTTTTGTTGGTTTATGAATGTGTTTTAATTGTATATATTATGACATAGGTTTTATTTGTACATCGTTAGGAAGCATGCAAAATTTTATGTACATAGTACATAAATGTTCACAAGCGATAACGCTAAACACTAAGTGCTGAAAATGATCGTCCCATGTGCATTGCGCACTCAATTATTTTGTAAGTAACAATCACGATATCATGCCATTTAAATTGTTATGAGATGATCTTGCAGGTTGAGTTGTGCGTTCTTGTTATGATAATGAAAGACACATGAAAAAGTTATACAAGCTATGGTTTGGTAAAAATATATGGTGTTGATTGCTAAAACCAACATAGTGATATTAGTACTGCAAATAAACGAGAAGACCTGTACTTGAATAGTTTCGGGACGTTTAATTTAAAACCAAATTTTCAGTCTAGCACTCGGAATCCAATGGTTCAACGCAAACTCTAACCATTCGCCATTTACGATCGTGTTTTTTATGAACCTTGGCTGGGCTTGTTTGATTAACTGTACGTGGTGAATTAAAAACTCGAGGGATTGGAAGCGCTTGAACTCGAAATCGCTTAAAAACAGTGTTTTTCAGGAATAATGTATTCAATTAAATTATCCCCAGCTTAGCTCTCCACACAGTTACATCAATAAACGAAAGGTTCTCACCACAACCCGTTATATTCCTAACTTACTGAACTTAAAGAGATGACAGAACAAAATTCGTGGGAAAATATAGAGTAAAATTATGGTCCGTTGCAAACTCAGTTATTGAAATAATATTTGCGTGAAATGCGTGTGGCTTTTCAGATGAGAAACGGAATATTTAAATGGTGTTTTTGAGATCAATTGCACAACCTTTTCCATATGAGTGTGGGAACCCTAAAAACATACTTCAGGCGCAGGAGTGATCGAGTAACAATCTGTGCCGTAGCTTTACGATCTGAGATCTGACCACAATTTCAAATCCTGGTCCGACAGTTTATCAAGTTCTGATGAAAATGAAAATCGAAGTATTATCAAAAGCTCGCATACATCACCACCATCAAAGTTGACCGCACTAATATTATATGAACTGTAACTATATCACTTTTTGTAGCGTTTTTGCTGCTTATATAATTTATATTTCACCTGGTAATACAGCAGATCATGCATACATGCAGCAAAAATTATGCTTCTACTATCACATTACCTCGTGTATCCTTATACTTCAAAAAAAGAAGTATGGTGGTATACAGTACAAAACCCTAATTATCATTGGTGGAGTAAAACAATAATTGCAATTAGTCTCTCTTAATAACTCCGTTGTCTAAGTTAATTAATACTGTTATTTTCCAAACAACGGATATTTCCTGGACCATTAATTACTTTGGAGTTTGCAAATATCTGTGTGAGTTGATCCGCCCGACCGCTACTTCCACCATTGCATCCTCGCAGGCCGCGATAAACCACTCCACCATGCAACCCGCTAAGCCAATAAAGATTAACTATCTCCGACCGGCCTTCGCAATAGCTATTTTATATTCCCCTTTGTGTGTCATTTGCATTTTAAAAGTGAACAAAAGCTAATTAGTAATTACTTACGGAACTATTACGAGTTAAACAGAAGGGTGCTTTCTGAAATTAAATTTATAAACTTTTAAGTGAATTTAGCTTTAGAATTACATTTGAGAAATAAAGAATTACTGAGCAGTTTATAGACACTTAGAATAGAGTTGGTCTCTTCAGCTTTTAAAGAAATTACTTGAACGAATGAGGTGACTCGGGCTTCTGTACGCTACGCTGTCAAAGTTAAATGATTAGATAATTCTCGACTGCTGCGACATTTTATGCACAGTGGAAAGTACACCCTGCCAATCACTTTATAATAGTTTACTTAACTGAAATAATTCTTACTCAGTCTTGTTCAAAGTGAAGTTAATAACAAGAAAACTTTGAACTAATAACTATGTTGTATTGTTCTGCAAACGAAAACTAATAATGTAGGCCTAAAATTGTTACTTAAGATTAATGTAGTATACGGAGAAATTTAATTTCAATATTCGAACATCTATGTCCAATTTTATACATAATTTACTATTCAATGCAGATCATTTTCATTACTATCATTATTGCTTTATTTTCAGTATCAATAGATAGAGCAGAAATGAGAAGACTGTTGCTAGACGAGCCACTGCCACCAATATTGACTGATGTATAGTTCACCGTAAACATTGAAACATTGGTATTCTTACAAAATATCTCATTTTACTAAGTTTGTAATTGATTATCGTCTAAGTTTTCCCTTACCGATTTGGTCTATACCAATTGTATAACTCTTATTTTATTGTTATTTTAGAAAATTTACGTTATTCAAATAACATTCACATAAATAAATAGATTAGTAAATAGCTAAATAAATGAAAAATACATATACACATATCTTATCTATAGGAGAAATGTTTTTGTGTGTATATTTTGATGTTTGTATTTTGGGGTTCGTGGTGGTTTGTTGGTTGTTTCCTTGAGGAAAAAAAGTTCCTGGCCTAATACAGAAGTTTGTTTCCCTTGTTACCAACTAGCGAGAACATATAAACCTTACACCACGCGTGGTTTAGAAAGCTTTAACCCACGTTCTCTTTAAGTTGTTTTGACAGGAAACGGTCAGGTGTCAGTACCACTGAGCTTTCCTTCCGTTCTACTATTATTCCCGCATCAGCCACTTGTCGTCTTCCTTAGCGTTATGCATGAATATCAGATGCAGAGACAAATAAATGAGAACATTTTCAAGTGGAGATCTGCCAGGCACATTTCACACAAATGTTTCCACAAAACATCATACAGACGCAATAGCGTAGCTTCAAGTAAATAATATAAATACATACGACTTTCAGCCAATCACACACACAACTCAAAAACAGGTATTGGGATTTATTTTTCTGCAGAATATTCAATAATTGAAACCAAGGTGTGTCTTTGCTTATTATTGATTCTAAATTTTCTATCTATGCTCAAATAAATTAGAATAACACATGAAATACAATATACTTCAGCGAATTTTACTAAACTTTGTGAACATTATTATCCACAATTATAGTAAAACAAACAAAAATTATCGCAAAAATCGTCGTAATACTCAATAATGAAATTCAAAGTGTGTCTTTGTTCCTTATGATTTTAAAATTTTCTATCTATGCTCAAATAAATTAGAATAACATATGAAATACAAAATACTTCAGCGAATTTTACTAAACTTTGTGTACATTATTATATTAAAATTTTCTTTAAATAATTTGTTTATAATACTAAAAAAGCATTTTGTTTTTTTTAACAGTGCAAAATAAAAATACAATGAAATAGGATTATTATTGTGTGCAAATTATATATACATTGGGAACTGCCACTTTGTATTTTCTTAACATTAATAAAATATCATAGCATTATTTCTCTAATTACTCTATTATTAAAAAACTTACATAATATCGCGTACAGCCGTTGAAGAAAGGCCCCAACTATTGGTGTATCTATAACTCTACTGACTGTATCACGAAATGATATATGAATGTGTGCGGTAGCATCATTAGCACTGCAGATATATTCCTAGTTTCGTTGCAAAAGATTTCCATATTTTCTGATTCCTATTCGGACTGTGAAATTTGTAGTCCTAAACTACTAGTTTTTGTACATACGTTGTAAAATTGTTACTTTTGAGCCCAGTACCGTATATTACTTCCCATATAAAGTATATAACTTCGTACCTAGGAGCAGTTGTGGGTAGTTATACTACTATTACTTATTGTTATATAGCCTACTTTTATTAGGTATATAACATTATTTTCTTATATATATATATTGTCTCTTTATAGCATCATATTATTACGTATTATACTACCGAAATATTACCTATTTTTGACGGATATCTGTGCTATGCATTTTTTGTTCAGTTTCTGTTAATACGAAACACCTGGTTGGGTGGAAGAACGAGATATTATCTTGAACCTCGCCACTTTTTTGTAAACATGTATTGAATGTAAGTAAAAAGTGTGTACATGCAAGAAATAAAGAATCTGTATCTGTGTCAGCTGCTGTAGTGACGTAGCTATAAAATACACATTTGGTAACACAGTTTCTCTTCACTTTGGAATGATAGTTAATTATTGAGCACGTCCTGTGAAGCTTTAAAGGCTACCGTATGTACACTGAAAGATAAAGTTAATTTGAGTTAGAAGCTGTATGGTTGACCTCTCTTTGAAATCAGATATTATGCTGTTGGTAAAAGTGGGTCAGTGGGGCTCAAAACTATCTAGTACTACATACTATATACATTGGTCAAACATAAATATTGACCCATATTACTTTGATTCTTTCTGCTTTTTTTTCCATTATTTTTGCAATTAATTTATTGAAGTAATATCAAACCATTAAATAATTCAAACGGTTGAAGGTTTTAATTATTTTATACGTTTTACTTTTATTGAACGTTTTCTTTTTATTTAAAATGTACAAAATTATTACCGAGAGCATAAAACACTAAATATAATCTACTATCATGGATAACGCAAATATACAATATTTGCACGAGCTTATTGCAAGGCATTTTGAAATCCTGCTGTATCTCTAATCAGTTGGCGAGTGAGAGAAAAGATTCTGGAAGTGCGTCAGTCCATCGCAGCAGTAATAGAACAAGTCTGTCTCGTTTAAACTGCGCAAGCCGTGTTGGGATTTAATTTGATAGTTTTTTTCTTTTATATATAAACCAGTCTCTCTTAATTGGTATAAAACCCGCACGAGTAATGTCTACGCATCAGTTTTAGCATATTCTAAGAAATTAGTTTTAAGAAGACTTGAACTTTACTCTCAAAACTTGTAAGTTCTGTCTTTCAAGGTGGTTGACTCATAGTTATCCTTCACGAGACCACTAAAATAGTTGAAGTATTTGTGTGAAAGATTTTAAAGCTAATTTCATCAATACAAACGCAATATGTAGTATTTTTATATCAGATAACAATGACTTTCAGTATCTATACAATTTCCTCAATCGTCACAATATGGATTCTTATGGTCATAATAAATGGGGTCATATAAAAAGACTTAAGTTTATTAAAATTAACGTTAAAAACCTGTCGGGTTATTATGCCATGGTGTTGACACATACCTGTTGTCGACGTTTCTGGATCGCTGTGGAGCCTGTCGTCAGGACAACTCCTGTGTGTCAGTTGTGCTGACGACAGGCTCCACAGCGATCCGGAAACGTCGACAAAAGGTATGTCTCAATAATAACCCGAAAGGTTTTTAATTTTATTTTAATGTATGGTCATATATTATCTTATATATGTGTTGATACAAACTCTTGACCAATAGAATTGCACTTACGTGAAATTTACTTTGAGAATACATAACTGTATGTGCAATGTCAAAAATTTCAATCCTCTTCACCTTTCTTGTAGCCAAGCCCGAGTGAGTGATATCTCCATAGCAAAGTGCGGTACTCTTTTCTATGAGTTATAATATCAAATATTTGCCAATATGCGCCGTCCTTAGTAAAAAAAAAAAAAAAAAAAAAACTAAAGAATTTGCAATATTTCGAATTCTCAGCAGAATCCTCTGATTGACTCGCAAGAGACAAATGAACCATGAAGCGCTCCAGTCGTTGAATACTGATGAGCATAAGAAATGTTGCCATTTTTTATTTATGAAGAAATATGTATTCCTTATAGTTGGAACGAACGATACTAACGTTAAATCTGAGTTATCGGAAATTTTTGCAACGAATCCCGTTTTTATACCTGGACGTCTATTCATAACGTGTTCTCGCATCAAGCGCGCGGACTTCGTCGATAAAAGAAGCGACGTCGCTACGTATAGTCGCGTCAAATTAACTTGCAAGGTGTTGTCGTCACGGATTATGTATTAGGGAAGTGACGCGTGTGACAACTACCAACCTAAATCTAGTTGCATCCCGTTCTCTTGCCTAAGGTATTGTAGTGATAATATCGCCGCTTGTTGTCAGCCGTAGTGGGGTCGCATTCCGTTCACGGTCGGTGCAGTCAATGCAGTGAACAATAACAATACAGGTATCGGGAAATCCCGCGGTGAATACAGTTGAAATAGACCGTATGGAGCGACCATCTCTTCTCAGAATTTTAAAACTCACCTTGCTTCTTACGGCGTGGTCAGTATATCACTTCCGCCTATTGTTACGAATAGTTTTAGTTTTGTAATGCGAAAAGTGAATTTAAACTATTTAAATCGTGGAAAATGAACAGATATTAGTAATATATAGAATGAACCAACATTCACCTATTTATGCTCATACCCATCTTCACTCATTCGACACTAACGTAGCCTCACAATCATATCACTCACTAATTCCTAAAATTAACAGTGTACTATGTATGCTATTCTTATCTCTAATTAAGATTGTCAAGGTTGCAGGACACTTTACGTGGATGGAACGTGGATCCGCTTTCTGCCTCCTTTCAGCACTAGACACATGCACTTTGTAGTGTTTATACGTTATATAATGCAATCTACTCGATGTGAAAAAATAAATAATAATTATAATAATAATAATTCATTGTACAAGAACTAAAAACTTGATTTTCAAAATTTTATATATTGCAATCATTACGGTTGTAATTTTAAAACCATGCATTTTGTGAAGCACATTATAATATAAAGTTTATTATATTTGACGGTTTTATTATACTATATTCATACAATGAAAATTCTTTCTATTACGATCACAAGAAACGTCTTTAATAGTAATATATACCTTACTAGAAGTAATGATACTATATTTTTAGCATGAATTTTGAGCACAACTCCAAACACGTTCATGATCGAGCTCATGTTTTATTTACTTTTATGCATATTTGATGTGTGTTTCCTTTTGTTACGTAAATGATTAAAAACGAAGGAATTTAATTAATGTTTTAATAAAAGTGTAGATGCATAACAACAAGAAAAACAAATAATTAATCACATTTCAAGCTTGGGTTTTGTATAAAAAGCTAATAGTAGTATCCACAGTTATAATCTCAGTAAAATCAATACTTCTTTCCATTCCACTACTCAGAATAATTGGTAGAAATAACGAAGTTTATTTTCATGTAACTTTTCAATGGATTTATCAGCTATATACAATCCCAGTGAATGAGCTAGGTTGCCCACTGTGGCTCTAAATAAGTGAGATCTATTACGCGGTTGTGTATTTGTTTCATTTTGTTTGCGATACCAACAGTTTACGAGTTGAACGCGTCGTGTCGGTCTGTATAGAAGCGTTCGTTACACATGATGATAATTGGAGCTTATGTACCGTCGTACTGAAACTTGTCAATATACTACGATGTACAGGTGCTGCGGAAAATACGGAAACTGGCTACTCAGCAACGGTCGCACAGTGTGATGGTTTGCAGGAACCTTACAACAATTTGCTTGGCAGCCATACTGGGACTATATTTGAGTATATTGCCATGAAGAAACAGTTTGTAATAGAAACCAATAACCAATTTCATTACGATTATTAAAAGTGTGTGTGTTTTTTTTTTAATAAAATTGATTTATTTGTGAATTTGTGATTTTTATCTTAATTTCATATGTATTTTTAAATTATAACATTGCTTTTATGAAATTTAAAAATCATACTCGCTCATCTTCTTTAATGATTAATGATTAATGACACCAGTATAAACGCTGTGACGTCACATGCAAACGGTAAATACCCCCCCCCTCCCCCCCCCCCACCCCGACAACATATCTAAGCACAAATCCCACCATCCAACGTCTCGGACTTCATTCCTCTCAAACTGACTAGTTTTTCCGTACTGTTTCACTCTCATATTTTCCCTTCAATTCTTGACATTATTTAGCTTATGTATCTCAGCTTAGATATCGCCACTTAGCTATCTCCACACACACAAGCTTATATATCGCCACTACTCTTTACTTATTGTACTTTCTATTTATCTAATTTGGTTTCTTGTATACCTTATAATTATGATGAGACTAACCATATAATAATATACAGGACAGTCAAAGAATAGTGACGCACAGTTTTCGGCGTAATCGTGTAGATGAACAAGAAAGAGCAAATCAACCTGCCCAGGGACATTATTGTAGTAAGTGCATGGTAAGTGTATATATGCTTATGATATTGCCACCCTAGCCGGACAAGTCGAGGTGGAGAAGCCAGACGAAAGGCAGTCCACGTCCTCTTCTTTCCCCTTTGCTTCCGTTTATGCCCTAATTGTCCCTTTCCGCTAATCCCTCCCGACGTTTTGTCGAGTACGTCGTTAAACAATAAATATTAGATAAAATAAAAAAATAGAAATCATGCAGTAAAAATGTTCCCAGAGAAAATACGTGGCATGGTAATCGAAGAAAACACAATTTGTTATTAGTAAACTAGCATTTTGGATGGTAAATTTCTCTTAACCTACAAGTTTGTTTTTGAGCGTGTGTATTATAAGCATCTGTTATCGAAATCTGGTTTAGTTTGTTTCACAACTTAATTATCCCCTCACTCAGCACAATTTTCAAACTTTATTTTTGCGTACTTTAAAATTTTTCACTTTTTTAACTAAATAAAATAGATGGATTTGTATTTAATGTCTACCGTACAAGAACTTCTGCGGGAGGCATTAAACTATTTATTATGTGCTGCGTTAGTATGATTGCTTTCAAGTCACCGTTACGGTTACACAAGTGTTACCTTAAAAAAACAAAAAAAACTCCGCACCGGGAATCGAGCCCGGGACCATCTGCGTTGGAAACATGGACAAACCCACTAGACAAACGAGCCACACATACTCAATACTCTACATCTCCTTTTCCAACACGTTATTTAATGTATAAGCACGCTTTTTGTGTACAGTAGAAGTTGACGAGCTCAAAGCAACCTACCTACATGCATGTATATCCAACTCGCATTATCACGAAGCCATGTACAACATGAAGCTAAGGTGTAATTTAATGCACGGTATGAGTTATAGAGTGCATTCTGTCACCAGTTATATCTCACGGGAGAATAAAGTAGCAGTGGACTATCAGCTGTAGTAGTGAAGTGCATCAACTTTATAAAATAGAGTCCTATTTATACAATTGTAAAAAAAAAGAAAAAAAAGGGCAATAATGTATGTTTATTTATTTATCTATTTATTTGTGAATTGGCCCCATACAGAATTTTTAGCCATTTAACAGTGACCAGTATAACAACGGATGATTAACAACGAAGCAATGAAGAAGGCAGGAGGGGAAGCCTGGTACCGGCACGTAGCCTACTCATGTCGAAAAAAACCAAGGGAATCATCAGCTTTACGTCCCATCCGAAAGGACGGTTAAATCAGTCATGTAGGTTGACTGAAACGGCTCTCTAAATCAAGAACAACATTGGTACGGTATATATGTACACTTTCGAAAGATTGTATGTTAATTATTGTTAGACTAGATATGTTGTGACAAGTGCACGAAAAAGGGGGCGTAGGGATGTGGCAGGTGAACGGGTTAAGACAGGACGCGAGTTCAGGACAGTGGGTCTCCTGCGTAGCGTGGCTGCCAGATGTGAGGAGGGCATCTTGAGGCAAAGTCTACTTCGTGACGCGGTTGACAATGAGCTTAAATAATGAGTAAATCAAGTACTCTTAAACAAAATAACTGATCTAACGAGCCGCCATTGGTTCCAGCTAGACGCGGTATAAACGTAATCCACAACACACACGTAAACAGTGCGAGGCGAGTTGAACATGGCCGCGGTGGATATTTGAATGAGGTTTCGGTGAGCTCATTAGTGTAATGGTATAATTTCAACCCTATCTAAACGAACTGGCAAAGTTAAAAGCATTTCGTTGGGATTTAACTAAGGTAAGCCTTTTAGCTGGAGTGATCATGGGTAAAATTATCACAATGTTATAGTTTATCCAATATCAGTGCTAATTGTGCTAAAGGTTTTACCAACGGTCATTTATTTTGTGCAGATTTATTCGAAGTGGAAGACGGAACTTGCAACTACGGTTTAAGCAACATTGACCGAAACATTTTCAGAAGATTATTTTACGTCATGATAATATATAACATTTTGCAACCAGATTATAAGTTTTAACACAATAATAAATTGATAGTGAATGTATATACACGCTGACATGATATTTCCCTCAATCCAGTACTAAGCTTCTTTCACATCAATTTATCGGGTTGTATTGTTTGATTACTTACTACTTACTACTTTTTTTACTACTACTACTATTTACTACTATTTAACTTACTTACTATTATCTTCACAAAATGATGTTTTTATGTATAAAACAACCAACAAACTAACATTTTGGAGACGGCCCACATGTTCGCGATGCAACTAACCAAAATTTGATACAATCCCACCGTGGTTATTGGGGTGTGTGTGTGTGTTTTATTTTAATATTCTCTTGGTCACTCTTGCTTTCAACAAAAATAGATAATATTATTATGAAATATGCGATATATGCTTCTAACTACACCAGTTTGTCGATGGGTTGGTGCGGCATAGTTGTGGTCCCAGCCCGCGCGTCAGAGGAAACCGCACTAGCAATGTGGTCTGGTAATAACCGTATTATTGACTGACATGTTTTCCCTAGCACGTTTACACTAATACAAGTCTGAGCTGCAATGAATCGCATGAAGAACTACTACAGGCCGACACACATTATTTTATATTGTGATCAAAGTTTGTGTTCAAGTTAAAGTGGATTTGAAGTTTCTTTTTGTTCAAACACAGAATATAGGTATTGTTTATACAGTATGTTTGGCGCCTAGTAAGTGCAGCAGTGTTCTCGCAAGCAAGGGGCCGTCATTAAACATAAAATGATAATAATGGCACATAAAAGGGAGGGGGACCATGGGGCAAGAGAACATAGAAGCTTCGTTTTTTGTCCTGTACTCTCTGCATGTATGCAAGAAGTGTAGCACTTTCGCGTTTCTTTCTCCCAATGCCATACTTTACTTTATTGTAGGGCCAGTGTTGGGCACTGTGTTCTCTTTAGCCTGATGAGTGACGATTGGTGAATGATAATGAGGAAGGGAGGAGGGATAGTCTGGTACCAGCACGTAGCCTACTCCTGTTGAAAAGTACCAAGGGGACCACCGGCTTTACGTCCCATCCGAAAGGACGGTGTTACCTTGACCAGTCATATACGATTCTCTTCTTACCTGGACTGCCGAGCAGTTGACGAGAAGAACGAAGCAGTTACACAGGCTTTCGAAACCTGCAATCCGCTCTAACCAACGGTAACTAGTGTTTCAGAGGTGAGTCGTCACGGATCCACCTGTCGTTTCTTTGTCTAGTGTAGCTGCATCGATGCAGAATATGCATCGACGCGATGACGGAGCTTTCGGCTGTCTTCGGCGAAGTAGCCGACCAATCCGGCTCCGTCATCGCGTCGCTTGGCGAATTCCTACTACCTGACTAAAGTATGTTGGGCAGTTAAAGGTGGTAGACAAACTGGCGATTGCGTTGCGCCTCTAATCTATATTACTCACTAAACGCTTTTAATACGATAGCTGAGTCAAGTAAGAAAGTCGTCTACCTTGACTGGGTAGACAGTGTATCAGGGGACGAGAAGGGGGTAGGAGAAAGTATAACGGTGGGTTTACAGCTAAGCGTTGGGAGCGAAGCGAGGGCGCGAGTTCCAATCAGCGGCCGACTTTGCGTGAAACTCGGCCGTTGATTGGAGCTCGCGCCCTCGCTTCGCCCCAACGCTTGGAAACGGAAATCGGTTTGAATACCTGGCGCGAACAGTTTCCCTGACAGAGGTTTCAATCCATATCCTCTGGCTCTATACGAACCGGGGTTTGCCAATTAAGCTATAACGGGGCCGCGAGAAAAGCTCCAACAAATAAACAATAACAATTTAATAAAAGATTGTTTTCGTGTTTCCGGTAGCTTAATTGGCAGAGCACCGGTTAGTAGAGCCTGAGGCTGTGGGTTCAATCCCCAGACCGTGGAAAAACTTGTGACACATTTGCTTTATCTCCGTATATTGTCCGTTAATCTGGAGTCAGCTAAAAACTAGTAAAATTTTTTTCTATAATTACAGTGTGATCTAAAATGTGAGCCCATTCACAAAGTATGACCATACTTGATTGATATTACCTTTATTTTCTTATTATTTTATTACCTTTATTCTGATTCTTGTAAATATAAGAATGGGTCTGACAATTAAATCTTAGAATATCAACTTCGATTTAGTCCATACTCACGTCAAGTTTAAATTCCTTAAATTGTTAATTAAATCATATAGAATTAACTATGTATTAGTAGTTAAGTATTCGATTGGTGTTCACTTCTCATACATGGGTCTACAATCTACATAGGCAATTGCTTATAAATGAGCATCGCTTGGACTTCTTTAAGAATTCAAGCAAATTTATTTCACAAATATCAAAATACAAAGTTAGGCCTAACCAATCCATCGGTAAAATTGTATCTTCCAAGCATGATTTGCTCGTGAAGCTAAAGAAAAAGAGAAGACAGCTTTTAATGAAAATGAACAATACAAACTATTTTGTCAGGAAATTCATTCTTGAAGACAAGACCCCTTAAATTCAGATCAAAAAGCTTTTTAAAAGCTCGTTGAATTGAATTCAATTGCTTTTGAACGTATGTGCTTCATCAACGTCTTTTCATATATGCATTACTCAAAATATGAATCACTCCACGTATATTGTTCAATTCCATTCTAGCAACTCCCATTTGCCGTTGTATAAATCACATTTGCCCAATCAGACGTAATGCTAGAGGCAATACGACGTCATGCAACAGAGATTGATCTAGGTAGAGTATATATAGCGTAGTCTAGCTGTATCCACTTGGTCTCGATTTCAACCCCTATAAATGAGGATGCAAATGGCTATTTCGATTTCCCAGAAATATCAATGAGGACGAGCGGGGGCACGAAGCCATGTATAACTCTCAATTCCCTCTAGGAAATTAAAACCAGACGCAGGTTGAGCCACCACTACCGCACATGCTTCGGACATAGGGGTGAGCTCGAGTTGTGCTGTAGTGAGGGTTGACGGAAGCTCAGGCGTTCATTTTGTATGCATATAGTTTCTTTTTTTATTATTTTGAATTATGAACTAGAGCACGGGGGTATTTCTAAATCATACAAGTACAGATTAATTAAGCATGTATGCATAAATCGAGATAATCTGTCAGGTTGTACACATAAAAGAAAAAAAATATTTCATACAAAAGTACGTGGAAATAAAAACAGTTTGATTTTGTAGATTTCTTTTTTCTGTTTGTAATCCGTGATTTAATCTGACAGATGACCAGAATAGAACAGCCTTATTAAAACTAGATGACTATAGGATTTCCGATGTATGTTATCCAACGTTCCCATTAATCATTTGTAGCTATTGATTTTATAAGCTGTTCTGTACGTTCCCCGTGTTTATCAAATATAAATTATACTCATGTTTAATGTCAGATCGTCTGTTAAAACTCTATAAACTTATTTTGATCGTGTCGATGTAAACATCCCATATCACAAACTAGCCAATACAATTTAATATTGTAATGCTCAAATCCCGTGAACTCAATACGAAACGGTTAAAACGGATAGTGATTATTTATTAGCTAATATTGTTATATGGGGTGAGTAGGTTTGCATCACGTGATCACAATCATACAGGGATACCAACCTAAGCTGTGGTTGATATCAGTTTTGCCAATGGGGGCACACGAGATAACATGTCAATCCAGGACGTGTCAGTGGATTTGAGAAGGTTTATTTTTTGGTTTATGTTTAAAAACCAGACGTATTATGTTATATCTGCAGTAAATAAACAATAAACTAGTATACTGTTATAATAAAGTGAGGTGGATTTTCTCTTATTTCATATATAATCTTAATTTATTACATTTTAAATTAGTATACTTGTAAAAAAATCCACAGTGTCTACGTAACATTCTATAAATACATATGAGATCATTTATTAATTATAATTAAAACTAAATACAGAACACACAATGGTAACGAACATTGCCCAAATAGGTAATATTAAGCTTGTTAGAAGAAGACTCATATTTAGCCATTTACGGTGATGCAAATTACAGATACACAAAACATCTAAAAATGTTCTTGAAAAAGTAGGCTTAAATTTTGTTTCGTCATGGAATTTGGAATGATATGAGAACCGTTGAAATGGTATTTCGCACAGAGCTCAGGTGAAATACTTAGGATAATTGAAAATACTCATCCTTAAAATATTATTAAAATATAATATTTTTTCATGTTTATCAATTTAAAAAAAATTTGCAAAAAAACTATTAGAAAAATTAAATTTAAAATAATACTTGAAATTGTCCCCTTTAAATAAGGTACGCGTCTTGTTGTAGATGCTCGCCTGTGACGTCATATCTCCATGGCAACTGCTGTGGAGAACTTTTACGAGAGGTCGGCTGTATAAAACTTTATCTCTACAATTTTTCATTTCTCAATCACTGCTGTACGAGATCCTGTGACGGCTACCCCGTTTATCTGCAAGAAGAAACTACGCAACATTCCACTGGTTTTGTTGGGTAAATAGCATGAGTTAGAGCAATAGAGGTTACGTTTATATATGTTTAATCTGATATTTGTTTTAAATCCAGTAAATGAATTAAATGTTTATTTCAAACAAAATAATACGATTTGTAGAACGTTTGTTATCTACGCGTCTTTCCTATATTTCGTGAAAAAACAAACGAACCTCAACCACTGTAACGATGAACGTAGACTAATTATTAATAAAATATAATAATAAGATAATAAATAATAAATAATAAATAAAAATAATAATATAATAATAATAAATATAATTTATAAAAATATAAAAATTTATAAAAATTTATAAAAATAATAAAATAAATAAATAATAATAATATTAAATAAATGAATAATAAAATAATAAGTCAACGTTTCGACGAATGATAGCGTCGTCCTTTTTAAGACATCAAAAACAAATAAAAAAACCACAACAACCAAAAAATGTTTTCTTACTTATATGTATATATTGATATATATATATATATATATGAGCAGTTAGCTGAGGCTTACATTCAAGCTTAAACGCTAAGTCAGAAACTATGTGAAATTTCTCCACTGCCGTTTCAAGCAACAAAGAAATCGATGACCTTAATAAACTAAGTCTTAGCCTAATTGCGTTACTTAGCGTCAAGATAACCAACTCATGAGGCCAACAATCAATGCAATCTCCACTTGCATCGGCAACGTGGGTAGGATTGACCTTGAGGGGTGGTTCCGATAACAACCTAAAGGTCATGGGCTCGAATTGGTGGGCTTAGTTGTGTTTACCTTATTATCAAAATGACCGATTAATACGAGTTGTTATTTAAATTTATGTTAACGGTGACTTCAGCAACCAAGCTCGATATAATTAATGGTAAATACTTTTTTTAATGGCGTTTCTAAAAACTGAGACAAAATTGACACCTATAAAATATAATTTCCTGTGAATAAATTAATTAGTATACAAGAATATGTGTTGTAACATTGCTTTTTCACACTTTTACATATTTAGCCATGCGTTACTTAATATTAACAGATTTTAGTAAAACGATTATTTTCATAATAATTTACTCTGGCATTTATATCGTGCCCAGCATATTCTGGTAACGCTAGCTTATGGAAGGAATAATGTTTTATTTTATCTACTTTTCAATTTCATTTGACCACACTTTTGTTCATCGTTTAATACACAAAACTGTATGCACAGTTACGAAACAACAAAGGCAAGATTCATTACCTGAGAGCCAAGACAAAACCACTAGGTTTATCAATGTACGAGAACGCATGAAAGTAGGTAAACTATGAAACGAATCAGTGCTAGTCTTCTCCCATGCATGAAATTAAACACAAATCAAACACGTTTCTGGTGTAGTTTACTGTCAAAATCACGAACAGAGGCATAATATCGAAATTGATAAATCCATAAAAGGTATTTAAGAAATCAAACACAGTTTACAAACCCCTATATAAACATAACAAATGTACCGTCAATCGAAGACGCCCGCCGTAGACCAAATTCAGTGACTACTCGTCATCTATTCCCAAGAGCCGAAGATGAACGCTTTCCCCTTATATTGTCAACCGACAGGTGGATAATGATCCTTCCGCAGGTTCGGCTCACCTACGGAAATCTTGTTACGACTTTCACTTCCTCAAAATATTCGATTTTTATCATCTTCCATTCAAACATCGAAGAGTATCCTTGCCAAGGGGAGCCTACAAGTAGTTTCCAACTTAACAAGTGCGAATTACTAACGTTTTTCCCGATTATCTAGTACAATTTGGTTGTGTTAAGTTTTTTGAAGGAAACCTGCTTGCACATTTTCTTGTCAAAAAACTTACCGCAACCAAATTGTACTAGATAATCGGGGAAAACGTCATTTATTCGTGCCTGTTAAGTTGGAAACTAAATGTGGGCGGTCCTGATACTATCTTTCTTCTTACTGTGAGAGACCTGAGATACTACCCACATAAAATCATGTATTTTTTGGAATTAGAACATTATTGTTGTTTAAAAGTTTATTTCTGACCGGGAACATAGGAATCGGGCTGAGGTTAGGGACCGTGGCTGCATGAGGTAGCTTTTTTTACTTCGCATTCATTTATGCGTACTTTATGTGTTGTTTCCTTCGTTTTTACTGAATGGCTAGTTTTGATATTTTAGGAATCCCTTGAATAAAACATATTGGTGAAATTGTGCCAAAATGTAGGCTATATAATACGAAAACAAAGTTAAAGCCCAAATGTGGACACTGGACAGCCAACCGTTAACTTTGAAAATAACAATTTTCGTGTACATAAAACCATAAATGATACATGAGGCAATATTGATAAAAGGCCAAAAGCCTATTTATGTTATAACAGCCATTCCACGATAACCATAAATAAATTCACACTAAAACTCGAACAAACATGGTTAAAGAGCTGTTCTTACTCAACAATTGCGTAATATTGCGGTTGTATCCGCTGCCCTTACTCCCTTCCTCAGACGAGAGGGTAACTGAGGAAGGCAACGAATACTGCTGAAATTTTACGCAAATTTTATAACCATGTTTGTTCGTGTTTTATAGTGACTTGATTATATGTGTCCGGTTAAAAATACTTATTTTTATCATATAAGCTATTATTCGAAAGCATTTCAAGGATAAATCTACTTCTTCTCGGGTTGTGACTGCAAAACGATGGAATAAACGTTTATAGTGAGGGATTTCCACAACGCAACATCCAGAAAACCGTTCATCGTTTGCGGAGGGTAGTGAATCTATCAACAGTCAACGACAGAAACGTCGTATTCGTCAGCAAATAATGAGCAACATCGCAATTTTCTTACACCTTATACACCATTCCGATCACCTATAAATAACATTTGTCACCTGTAACAAAATTGTCACACTCACTCCTAGTATTCTAATTGCCCTGTTTTAGTTTTATTCGTAATATTAAATGTCTTGTCAGCCCTCATTAGGTAATTCTGTTCTATAACTGTACCAAATTTTATTCGAACAAACCTGTTTTGCTTTTTATAGCTGCAGTGCCTATGATAATTAAGTTAAAGTTTGTTATTTCATCCTTATTTCGAATGTTGGCCACACAATTTAAAATAACCAACGGCTGTATTCGATTAAAAACAAAACATTAAAAATCCAACAGAAACAGACTTTTACTCTCGAACTTTAAGCGTTTGTATAGACAATGTGATGTATTTTTGGGCTACACATAAAATCACGCCATTATATGTTGCTTCTCATAGGTGGTTGCTATTGGGAACACAAGTTATGCGGCGTGCTAAATATTTAATTGAAATGAAGTCAAAAACACCAAGCACAAGCTGTTATTGACATATTGTGAAATCGCGAAATAAAAACAAAGTATCACACTCTCTTCATAAGTTTAATCAAGTATAAATTGACAATGGAAGCAGAGTATGGAAATTGTCTCCCATATTGGTGTCTATATAGCAATAACTAAAGCGTCCCAGTTCTAGTATTCTAGTAGAGATACAATTCAGTGATGTTGTATGTTGCAACAACATATAGAAACGAACATAATAGTAGCGTTATTGAGATGCAATAATTATAATTTAATATTGTACAATATATCTTCTGAAGAATATGCATAGAGTAACAACACGAGAATGTGCAATTATAACAATATAAATCAAATGCACTTTGATAATGAACAACGTTAAAATATGTAATTATCTCCCTTCAACTACACATGCATGATAAGCGCAAAATTGTTTTTCGCGAATACACGAATTTGTCTGCAGTAATATTTCTTTCATGCCAGATGAATAAATATAACTTTAATTATTCAGAGAAAGATAAGATAATGCAGTAAATTATTAGTTAAACAGAAAAAACAGAAAAAATCCAAATCACTTTGTGTTTGTGCCAATGCTGCCCTCTTATAGACAGTTAATATCGTCGCAAGAAGAGTCACATTCTCTTATGTATCATACAGATTTGTACTGACGTTTGTTGGATGTTCTAGGCTCGACTGCCTAGGTAGGCCAAACTTGTATACTAATTTATATTGCATCACACACACACAGATAAGCCAGTCCCAAAATACATTACTAGTCTCATGCCGACCTCAGATCCTTATCTATTGTGCCACCTCTTTCAAGCACGCTGTTTCAACAAACATCAACCTATTCTGGCGCTATTTCACACATTCGTAAAGACGGCGGCCTTTCGTTCAATACAGTAACACGTTTCACTTGTCACGCCTGCTGTGTTCGAATTTCGAGGTATTCAATAATTATATTATATGTTGTCATAAATTATCACTAATTGATATGTTTGAAATAGAGACAGTAGGAAATGTAAAACGTTAATTTTTGTATTATTTTACTTGAGATTTTTGTAAGCATGGGACTAATTATGTAGGTACAACTTAACATGGATACATTTAATATGTAAGTGTGTATATGTGTTTGTTGGTTACATATTTTAGGGTGTATTCACGTATTGCGCATGGTGACCACATTGAGGCCACAATGAGATGTGATTGGTAGTTCATTGTTTCTATGTTTCGGCTTACGTTTGATGCAAATTTAACTGTTCTCTAACTTTGGTTTGCTATTATTACTTAAAATCAACATAAACAAACTATTAAGTCTCGATTACTCTTTTAATAGTTTACAAAAGCATAAAATAATAATTTTCGTACACTTTATCGGGGGATATACGTGTTCAAACGTGACATATTTTCCCGTAAACAATATTATTCGTTTTCTTTTGACAGCTAAATGAAACTTGAAATAGTCTTATAGGTGGCCTCCAATATGGCCGATGTGACGTCACGTGAATACTCCCTAGTGTTATCCAGGTAGTTCCGGTAAGTCTGTCTACAAACGAAGCTACAACAAATGGTGGCGATACCCATGCACAGAGTCGCAACAACTTTCATTCAACCATACACAACATTTTTACACTCGTATTCCTTCGAGGATTGAGAAAGCAGTCACCATTTCGAACTTTCTTTAAAACTACTTTCAATCAAGCACAGAGCCATGCACAGTGGCCACATTGTGAGTGAATTAAAGACTACCGTTGCCAACTTTGAACAATCTAAAAGTTCGACGAGAAAAACTTGGGTGTAGCTAAATTGAATTACTTATATACCTTTTTAAGTTATTTCGTTAAGAGCAATACAACAATAACACTGTCAACAATGCAAAGTTTCCTTTGAGAGACAGGATGCATTAAACATAACACAATATTGCATTAGTTTGCTTGACGTTGTCTCTAGTCAAGCTTGGGGGGGGGGGGGGATTGAGGGGTTTGAGGGGATGGAATTGAGTGCTGTTATTGTTTATACTCTCCAAGCGTTACATAACTTAGTACCCAATACCTAACTTTGTCCATTCAAACAGTATTTGTTGTTCCGGTAGTTGATTTTCCATTAGAGCCGGAAAACAGATTTTTTATTTGCATGTTGCCTCTCAAACCGACAAGTGCATAATATCTCGAATTACCGTGACTGTGCGCACGGAGAGTGCATTATTAATGACTTAAAGCTGCGATGTTGATTATTGTTTGAGAAAATGTAAGTGGCTCTTACGTTTAAAGTAAATGCTAAACACATAATGATCTTTTTAATTAATATTGTTTTCTGCTCATTTATTCTTTTCTTGTCAGTTAAAGTCGATCGATGAAAACTGCACATGTAATATAAATCATTCAAATTGTATGTACTGAAAGTTGAGATTAGGCTTGTGAATATTGTAGAAAAAAATATGCACCTACCGCTAATAGTTTTTTATTTATTGAGTGTTGAAATGCGTTGGAATTCCCTATGTTATACATTGTAACTGAACAAAAACCTACACTTTCAATCGTATAACTTTGCGTAGCACCTTCAAAAAGTAATATTTTGTAACAAATTTTCGTCCTAAATGTAGATAACTTCATGACTAACATGAATACGTTTGAAAAAGATGATTGAACGCGATCCGTTTTCGAGATATTCGCATTGGTGTGTCAATTTTACGTCAAATCTACTCAAATTAGAAACTATTAATATACTTAATTAATAAAAAAAAATATATTATTTCAAGAAGTTCAGTATTAAATGCTACTCACATGTAATAATTCTTGAAATTCATAATTTAGAATAAAAAAAAGTATTTTTTCATGTCCATTTAATTTGAATAGTTTAGTTGTTGTATTGAATGGGTAGTTCACTTCATCGATCGACTTTAAGGCGACTTCACACACCTTGACAAGTATTATGGGTAGAAGTTGAACCGTGGGGATGTAGCATTCAGACGAAACTTCATATGGTGATAGCTTATCACCAACTTCATTTGGTGATAAGTTATCACCATGTGAAGTTTCGTGTGAATGCTACATCCCCACGTTTAAACTTCTACCCATAACCCTAAGCAAAGTGTGTGAGCCCGCCTTCAGTGATAAGGCTATCACTGATACGGCTAACGACTAGCTTTATGGCTAAGAAAAAATAATTAGCTTCTAGCTTCTATTCTTGTAGCCTTATCCAGATTCTATAGTCCATCCAATCAGAAACTACACTAGGATCCAACCTCACTTATACCCTGCCATACACTAACCTGAAAGGGCTACATTAGCCATCGACTTCTTTGTTGAAAGTTGTACACGTCAGTCATGTCAAAAATCTCCGACAACATTCAGTTCAGTGACACACAGTTACAAAAGACTGGGCCGAGGTGGCCGAGAAGGTGAGTGCTTTCTTGAATACTGGGGATGATTGCCATCGACTATTTACACAATAACATCGTTTTCTTTTAAGTAAGTGATTGGAAAGGTGTTAGTTAGGTTGGAACCAGCTATAGATTTATTTTTGCGAGATCGATCAGAAGAAGCTACTATCGTCGCTGTATATTCATTCGTTATCTAGTTAATGTATGTGAGCGTTACGGCTTATTCACTATTTGTTATCCTTTATAGCAATGTGTGAGCACTGAGCACTAAGCTTAAGTGTACAGAGAGAAACTGTGCATCATCTTAGACCCCATTACTCGAAATCGTTTGAAGTGGATCCCAATTTATAGGACACAATTTGATTTAATATCCTCAAGTATAGCGGTTGTAATAGCTCACTTCACTTATCAGCGTCCATCCTCCATTTAGAATATCAGCTCCTACGTTAACACAGCTAAGCTTCTATGCACACATACCCAAATTTGCTTCACCCAACCCAATTTGTTCTTCAGAACCCTTCTCATTAGTCTGAGCACACGTCTGCACACCTAGATAATCGTACATTTAACATTCACTATATATCATGTTAATTGCTTTTGAACTCTGTCCACACACATGTAGCCCTGTTGGTATCGTCAAACCAAACATGAAGTGTCGAGTAGCAAAACAATATTACCCTATATGAAAGGTTTTCAGGGTGAGAAAGATCAGGGTCATATTTTTAACATTCCATTAACTAAATTCAAGTTTAAAGTTGGTTTTGTTGATTCTACATTTTACCTTCGTTGTTATAGCATGGTTATAGTATAAGTAACAACGTTATACCCCCAAAAAAATACAGAAAGGTTGATAAAACTAAATAGTGAAAAGCAAGAAAGTATAAGGTTAGGATCCTACAGCTTATTTTGTGTCGTGAGTGGATTCTGACAACGAAGTGTCAGGATAATGATTGGTAATGCCTGTTAACGAAGGCTCGTTGATCGTTCTTGCGAAATATTATACCATTTTAGACTTTAAGACTTTTAAAATGCTCATAAATTTAGACTATAACAATTTTTCAGCACGATATTTTCTAAAATTAAAAATTAAATAAAAAAATTAAAAGTACAAACTTTAGAAATGCTCACAAATTTGGACTATAATAATTTTTCAACACAATATTTTCTAAAATTGAAGCTGAATTTCCGTAAGGTAGTGTTCATATAGTGATTTTTTTCTGTAGTTTCTGATCTTTTTTCCCTTTCACCATCTATACGTTTTTCTTTATTTTAAAGTTAAATCATACTTCTGTTCTTTCTAAGGCATTTCATATTTTTACTGTTTCCACATGTTTAGAATCAAAGTGTGAACTAAACAGTTGCTGACTAAAGCCATGTTTAAAACATGATTCTACATTAATATGAAACATACGAATTCCAAGCGAAGGATTTTTTTTACACTTTCCCCTCCCGAACACGGAAATGTTTCCCCCCTTCGTATGATATATTTATACGTGTGTGTGAGTGTGTGAGTGTGTATCCCCCTAGGCTAGTTTTGTAGATGTGAGTTCCTTGCAATATTCACAGTGGCTCAACCAACCAGTGACCATTATAAGCCGTGTGTATAAGGCTTTGCTCAGTGCTCACCCATGCGATTCTCTAGATCAGGGTTTTAAAGGTCACTCGCGCTTCCTTTTCTCGCTGGCCACAATCCCTTCCAGGTACAGTCCACGTATCCCAGCGTGGGTGATCGATTTAGTTATGGTTTCGCCTGAGGTGGTGTATTGTCAGCATAGGATTTTTCAGAGGTGTGTGATTGGTTCAATCCGCTTCATATCGATCAAAATTCGACGATAACTAAAAGGAAAAAGGTTCTTGTCTTATCTTGGCTCACTATAAAAACTGCGTAACTTTTAAGTTTTTTTTTTAGTAATAATGTCTGGAGTCGCTATACACAATAATATTGAAAAATTATATATTATCATGATGTAATAGATAAAAATTATATAAGACAGGTTTTAAAAATTTGTATCGTTGGGGGAAACAAGTAAAAAATTGTAATTAATTTACATCACCAGTAAATACCATTATGATTCAAATATGAACAACATTTTTTACAATTCAATACAGTAGACTACAATGAATCTTTATTGTGTTGTAAATTGCAAAACAATACAAAGTGCAAAACAAAAAAGGCGAGGTATGATATTTGATGAATGAACCTTGAACCAAATAGCATATACAAAAAACTTAACAACTCGAATTGAACATATTAAATTCCGTACTACAAGAAGAAAATGTTCATTGAATAAATAATGTAAAGGAAACAAAAAATACATAACAGGAGATAATATAAAATGTGAAGTAAAGAGTGGGAATTTTGTTCAAGTATAGCTATACTGCTATATGTTGAAACGGGTAATATATTCTGAGATTCGCCAGTTAGTCATTAGTGAGGGGATGACGGGATGGGGTAACGGGATGACGGAATGAGGGGATGACGGAATGGGATCACCCCTTACACATACCATGGGCGCCACGTATACGTCGATCATATCGCAGATATCTTATTTCCGGCAGTGCATTCTACATGTCAGTCGCTGTTTGGTTGTTGATTGGTGAGGAAGGGGGGGGGGGGAGGTTGCATCACATGCAGCATTACTGGAAGGGACACAACCCTTCACTGTGATAGAGTAACTCGCTGTACGATGGTTCACATGTTTATAGAATAAGCCAACGATTTAACCGCGGTCGCTTAGCCGGTTCCCATACGAACACCGAAGTTAAGTAACCTCGGGCTAGGTCAGGAGGTGGATGGGTGATCACTCTCCTCTGAAACACTAGTTATACCGTTGGTTAGAGGGTTCAAAAGCTTGTGTACAGCTTCGTTCCTCTCGTCAACTGCTCGGCAGTCCAGGTTAGTAGAGGAACCCACATGACTGGTCAAAGTTACACCGTTTTCGGATGGGACGTAAAGCCGATGGTCCCCTTGGTACTTTTCGAAAGGAGTAGGCTACGTGCCGGTACAAGGCTTCCCCTCCTCCCTTCCTCATTATTCTACATAAATCATCACTCATCAGGATAAAGATGACGTTGTTTCCTACACTGGCCTTAATTACAATAAAATAAATAAATAATTCATAGAATAGGCAGGTAACTATGTCGTAGATAGGTCAGCGTTATATGTACAATAAACTCGGACCAGCATTGTGAAATAATGTTATCTCGACAGACCTTGCGGGACCCTCCATTTCTAACGTTAAAAATTGCTTTTAAATTCTTAAAAGTGTCCAAAAGCAAACCAAATTCTTCATCGTCTAGCTAGAAAAATTAATGAACTTTCATGTTAATGTTTCTTTGTTCCAA